>CM052324.1:1166597-1177219 GCA_028455615.1 Lasioglossum zephyrum | reverse complement strand
ACTAGAGTAGGGGGCAGCACCATAATGGGCACGGCCAAAACCCGGGCGTGAGCACTCTCATTTACTCTCTGCTTATACTTACCTTGGTACATACAAGGTAGTCTATGACAGTTACAAAATTGCAAACAACCCTTGAACCTTTTCTAATGCACGTGCGTTTCCCACATGTATAACCTATGATTATTTTTTAGTTGAATAGAAGTTTTTAAATTGGGAATTCGTAAACCAAAAGGGAAATAAGTTGTTCGATTAGTCTGTAATATTGAAAAGCTTTACTGAATTCTACTTATATCTCGTTACAACATTGTATATTTTCGAAAATAGTGTTAGTCGATACTGAAAGCTTTTTCATTTTTAGATGATGCCCTACATTCAAGAAAGTCTTCAGACAATAGACGTTCATAGATAATAATTAACATGTTGGTATTTTAATCTCTATTTTAATATATGAATCTACCTCTCATACCAAATATAACGAAAACAGCCAGTATTATAAATTAAGTTGAGCAGTTTGTCTTCCGTGAGGTACGTTTATTTTCTCTTTATGAAATCTAACGTAATGTTTGTAAATTCAAATCTCTCGTATAATAATTGATCGCGAAATTCAAATAACCACATATATGATAATCATTACGTTGTCTTTCATAGTATCTGTATATATATATATTTCACTAAGAGCTTTGTTTTGTATTATGCCAGGATCATAATTCGTATCTAACTCGTATAAGTTCTATTATACATTATATTTATTTCACATAGTCAAGATGGTTTCCCAAATATTTGATGAATCTCCAAAAGAAATGCAGTTATTAAATTCAGACAATGAATCGCAGAGCATAAAGCAGAGGGATAGCGTGGAGAAAGTACAAATGAAAAAACAGCTTGGTCTTTTAGAAGGTGTTGCAATTATTGTAGGAATTATATGCGGTTCAGGTAAACATTGCACAGAAATTTTAGTTTTGGTATACAATAAGTAGACTGTGGATCTTTATGCAAAATAAAAATTCATTTCATCCCTTAACAGTCTTTTTATGTTGTAAACAATGTAAAAATACTCATAGATTGTTTTATATTTTAGTTCATTTCTTCATAAATACATATAAATCTGCAGTCTAATAATAAGTAAATAAGTTAAATATTAGCAATGTACATTGTATAAAGTATCACAACTATACAATTTGTACTATGTATTAACACAATAAAATTTATATGCTTGTTTAGGTATTTTCATATCTCCGAAAGGTGTTATTACGGAAGTAGGAAGCGTCGGAGTATCTTTAATTATTTGGGTTTTATGTGGGTTACTCTCTATGATTGGAGCATTATGTTATGCTGAATTAGGAACCTGTATACCTCGTAGTGGTGGTGATTATGTTTATATCTATGAATCTTTCGGAGCACTACCGTCTTTCTTGTACTTATGGGCTGCCAATTTAATTGTTGTGTAAGTTGAATCTTCTAAGAAACGAACAAATTTGACTAGTATATGTAGTCTCGAGTAAGCAAAATGCAATACTATGAAAATAATTACAAGATTATTTATTTTCAGACCAACTACTAATGCTATCATGGGACTAACTTTTGCACAATATGTTTTGCAACCATTCTTTCCGAATTGTGCTATTCCAGACTATAGCGTACGATTAATAGCAGCAGTCACTATTTGTAAGACATGTATTTAGATTAAAAACAGATCGTACGCAAAGTACTTCTTTTAAATGGTTTATATTATTAATAACTTTTTCGTATATTTTTTTAATAGGTTTACTTACATTTGCAAATTGTTACGATGTTAAAGAAACGTCTAAAATGCAAAATGTATTTATGTTCACTAAAATTGGAGCATTAGGAATTATAGTTATTGCTGGTCTTACTTGGTTATCACTAGGTAAGCATAATTCAGATATGGTAGAGCCTGAAAGTAAGGTAAATGAATATGATATATCTTTTATAAAGACAATATAAGTTTTACTAACGCATTTAGATAAGCAAATAAATTAGTAAAACATATATTATCATTATCAAAGGATATATCATCATTTTCGTAGATATCATGTTCGTACATGCATACGTTAATCGTTAACTTACTTTCCGACTCGACTGTAAGTGGAGAGAACGTTAATAATCGTGTAAATGGTTATATGATACAATTATTACATTTTTTTCCATTTGATAACAACGATATCCATTTGTAGGTCATACAGAAAATTTTGAAAATTCCTTTGAAAATGCTCGTACAGATCCAGGCAAAATTGCCGTGGCTTTCTATTCTGGTATATTTTCATACTCTGGGTGGAATTATCTAAACTTCATGACAGAAGAATTAAAAGATCCTTATGTGTATGTAATATAACTTTACATTGTATCATATTAATTCTTTTATTTTTATATATTAAAAAAATTCCTCGGTTTTGCAGAAATTTACCACGAGCTATCTACATATCATTACCTTTAGTTACTTCGGTATATGTATTGGCAAACATTGCATATTTATCAGTTTTAACACCAACCGCTATGATTGCTTCTCATGCAATAGCTGTGGTAAATATACATTCTTTTGTATCCGTCTGTAAGTCTTTAAAAAGAAACTAATTTGATTAACATTTGTCAGACATTTGGAGACCAAATACTTGGCGTAATGTCTTGGACAATACCAGTAATGGTAGCTGTGTCTGCATTTGGAGGATTGAGTGTTCACATTATGACATCATCTAGATTGTGTTTTGTTGGTGCTAGAAATGGACATTTTCCATCAATGTTAGGTCACATTAACGTTTCAAGATTTACACCTACACCTGCCTTAATGTTTCTCGTGAGTATTGGAAGTACACATTTGCATATAGTATAATTCTAAATCTATAATTTCTCCAGACGCCCATAATTTCTCCTTTTGTGTTTATTTATAGTGCATTTTATCTCTAATAATGCTCTGTACAAGTGATATTTTTGTATTAATCACGTACTGCAGTATAGTTGAATCATTCTTTATCATGCTATCAGTAGCTGGTGTTCTATGGCTTCGTTATAAAGAACCAAATATGAATCGACCAATAAAGGTACGTTACGTAATCAATAATAACGTAAACAGAAATACATATTTTTCAATGAGAATTGTGCTTTTATAGATGCCTCTATGGATACCTATCACGTTCGTGGCTATATGTGCGTTTTTGATCATTGTTCCTTGTTATGAAAGGCCATACGAAGTCGGTGTAGGTACATTAATAACTTTGTCTGGTATTCCAGCCTATTTTGTGGGTGTTAAATGGAAAAATAGGCCAGTGTGGTTTCAAAAAATGAATTGTACGTAATACAAGATTACCACTTAATTTAATACTTGTACGTTAGTAATTACGTAATTATATAAATTTGCTACTTTCAGTTAAAGTTACTTATACTATCCAGAAACTATTCATGTCTGCGACTGAGGAACGAGACATCTGACTTCAAATATTAAGAGTTTAAGAATAATTTGATCTGCTTTCATCATACTAACGCTAACTGCATAATAACTGCATAACTGCGTAACCCCAGTGTTACCATAAATTACCACATGACTGTGTTCTTCGTATACAAAACGTGTACACGAATTATAAAAAATATTGCTCTTTAGCATAGACAAGTATTTATCTAACTATTTATAATTTATTTTGGACAGATATAACTGTCGTGTGTTCGGATATACATAGATAGTGCGATTGTTTTTGGTATTCTAATAATCATGTTTGTCTTTTTTTTATTTAACAAATTCGTCTAACATTTGTGCGTGAATATTTATTGTTATGAGCATTAATACGTTTTCTACTTTTTACACTTTCTACATCAGGAAATATATTAGAGGATACGTGTTAATTGTAGAACCTGAGTAATGGTGTTGTATGATTTTGTTAATGCTATTAAATTTGTGATAGCCGAATATTATTATTATACAAACATGCATGAATATCTGTAATAAATATTTTCACGAGTATGATGTTAATGTATTGATCTTTTCGGAATACATTTTCAAGGATTCCGTGTTTTTTAATATAATCGTTCGTGCTACTGTGTACCCAAGATATTTTAAATAATATTCTTATACTTATTACATTTGTAACATACGTATTTATTTAGGCAATCAAAGTTTGAGTATGTTACAGTACAGTAATATATACTTTTTTAAAATTATTGTAATATCACGTATCTGTACATATTAAGATTTACACGCCAATTTCAAAAAGAACTTAATGGTCGTAATGAACTATTGAAGTTCAAAATAAATACTGGAATGTAGAACACGTGTCTATTCTTTATGTGCAGACTATAACAACATGGTAACATTACATATACAGATATGAACAAGTACAATACAAGTCATAGATTTTTATATGTTTTATGCGACTCAATATTTCATGTACATAGATTAATGTATATCTTCTGGGTTAAACATTCCCTGCAAAGTAAAATTAACAAATCTAATTAATTGACCTTTAAGCAATGTTCATGGTTTAATTAACAAATTCTGTTATCATTAATTATCAAGCGTTAATATGTACAAGTAATTTTTACTACTTATGAAAAATATATGCGATGATAGAAAACTGCTGGAAGTAAACGATCTGATTCGATTGTGATAATTAAAGTAAAATGAGGGCAATGACCTTCACATCTATCTATTACAAATTAAAACATAAATCTTCGTTTCAAGTATCACATGAAAATGATCTAGGATGTGAATGCATAAAATATAGATTAGTATAGATATGTATGTATATTATTCAGTGCAGTTAGAAATAGTATAATCTTACCTTAGCACGTCTTAGAATGGAGTCTTTACTAGCATCATAGGGATGGTCTTTACTGGGAATTTCTAAGACCGATGGTATTGGTTGAGTATGACTGTCGATTACATGACGAATCATTTCTGCGATCTGAAACAAATAACAAAACTTTTTATTGTAAGAATACATTTAAACCCAATCGGTTATTATTAGACAACGAATTTTATGCATTTATGAGAAAAATGGGTAGGTGTAATTTAAAATTTTCATTACTTTCCCTTTTTGTTAATAAGTTTAGGAGTTTTCTAGCAACATGTATATCCAACTTGAGTTCAAGGGCCCCAAAATTTTTACTATTTAGGGCCTTCACTTCACAGAAATGTCTATTTTGCATAAAGATCCACTGTCTAGTGATCATACTATAATATTTCTAACATTTTTAAGAAAATATATAATTTCTGAAAACACATTTCATACTTACATTTTGGTTGATAAGGATAATATCGATATCATCTCGCTTAATAAACCGCTTAAACGTATCTTCTATATCGCTCACAGGTGTATCTGTAAATAATACATTACATGTATGCTTTCAAGTACTAATCGTCTCGTTAATCATCAAAGAAAGAAGTAATTTCTACAGAAAAATATACATACTTTTATCTACAACCATAAAATTGGATTGACGGTGCTTGTTAATCTCGCCAACTCCACCCAAAAGAAATCCCACACATGTATCCTAAAACGAAAGTTTTGTAATTCATTCTAAGATATAACAGATGCAGTTTTAATTGTATTTACCTCATCTCCGATCACTGCAAGAAGTTTACCCTTTCCTGCGGAATGAAGAGCCATTATAAGCGAAATAAGGATGACAGAGAAGATCTTCCTTGCAAAACAAACGTAGTTTAATACAACGATTATTGATAGTGCATCAGCTGACAGGACACACCTATATATACATATATATGTATGTATAACTTCAGCTACTTGAATGTCACGTGCCAAACTTGTCCAATCGAGAACGGTGGAAGGGGTAGATATGTAGTCAAGTTTAGAATTAACAATTGCTTGAACACATTGGACGTTTCGTAATTGTCTTATTGTTGACCACACCAGTGCTGCGGTTCGTCTCGTTTTTAATTACTGAAAATGTAAAATAATGTTTGCATCGTACGATGCGCAGCATTTGTATCGAAGTCTTTTTTGAGAATTGCAGCTTCCTTTGATTTGTCGAGTCGCATATCTATGTACTTCAATTTCTATTTTTAGCTATTTCATCTTTACACGTACAGTATTTAGTTACGAAAACATAACATTGTAACAAGCTGTAATTTTCGTCGACAAGAAAATTCACTCGAAACCTATGACAACTTCAAGATGTACTTTCCAAATGCGTAAACGTGCGTAACGCGTAATAGCTAGGGGGGTTATGTTTTTAAGTACATGCGTATATACATACATAGCATAACTCCTGTGTGTATCTAATATTAATTATGTATGAACGTAAATTGGAAGACGGAAGCTTGTGTTATATTCGATAGTTTAATGTATGTTTTATTTTATATTCTTAAACGTGAGGAAAACCGGACTTGAAGAGACATTGTAAAATAGAATACATGCTCCATGATAACCACTTTTATTGCATTATTTGGGTTATGATGTTATAGAACGTTAAACTTGTTCAAGAGTGTTGTGCATCCTTTATTGTTAATATATTTACAAATACGAGCATTCGTGATACACGTTCTTTTTTATTACATACGAAATAGGATATATTTAATTAATTTCTGACTAATTATGAAGCGACTAAATTGTAACCTTAAAATGTATTGATGGATAGAATACTATTATCGTTTTCGTGAATGATGTGACTTCGGTAATGTTTAATAATTAAATTGTCTGTACTAATTAATTCTAGATATATGTGTTGATTCTGTTGTAGGGACTTCATGTTAATCACAGATGCACTGAAGACGTGACATAAGTGGACAAGAAACATAGTACAAAAATATGTCGTTTATGCATAACATTGATAGTTATAAAAAAATGGTTTCCGAAGAAATCATGCAAACACCGTGTATGATGGATGAAAGCTCAACAGAATTTATGGTTCTACCAAAATATGAGCCTATAGAAGAGTCCTTGGTAAGGAAATACTCAATATTATAATACAATATTTAAAAAACTCATATGTACAGTCAAATCTCGATAATCCAAAACTCTTTAAAAGGAGATTTGAATGGAATACTAAACTATGCAAGATTAAATGTTCACTACTAACTTTCTTAACTACAAATTTTCATAGGTTGTTGGCGAAGAAATAGTAGTAGACGAGAACATGGATTTAAACCAAGAAATTTCCGAAGAAGCTGTTTCCGAATCTAAAGAAGCATCTAAATATTTTGGAACGGATATAGACGCAACAATGCCTGTTGAATTTGTTGAAGAGTCTGAATCGTTATCTATAAGAAACATTGATAAAGAGAAATGGCTACCAGATGACGCGGATAATCAGAATATATTGGTAAATATTAGAAAATTTTCAAGACTTCACGAAATTGAATATAAAAGTTAGATATTAAAACGCATTATGTATTTTTCTATGTATATCTATAGTTATCGGAACCAGAAGAGAGTGAATCTGAAATCGGTTGCAGTAGAATAACAAGCGATGACCAATACGAAGATGAAGAGACAATAGCTACATTTGTAACTGCTACTGGTCAACAGCTAGCATTATATGCGGTTGAAGATTCAGAAGAAATTTTTGCTGTAGCAATGTATGACGAGTCTGGAGTGCCTCCAACAAGTTTTCAGTTTCTTATGAAGTCTGTATATTATCATAGAGAATCACGTCTTAATTTTTTATTGTACCTATTGTCCAATTTAGAGATTTTATGAAAAGGTTCTAATTCCTAATGCTAAATAATGAAATTTTTTCAGAGCTGACGTTGAAAGATTGATAGGTGAAGGTGCCGTTAGAACTGTAAGGAAACCAACACAAATAAAGAAACAATTACTGACAACACAGCCGCCAATATTCTTTTCTAAGAATGACTCGACAGACGATATATTGATACACAACGAAAACAAAATTATATCAACCAAACATCAAACATTGCAGAAGAAAGATAATTCATGGGAAGAAAATTCAACTTTGGTGGAAGATTCTAACTTAAATCTACATATGAAACGAGTTTCTAACATTATATATGCATCCGATGATAAACACTCAGACTTGACATACTTAATGATGGACAATTGTTCTGTAAATATTGGTATGTACTTAAAGTATTGCTTTATTGTTTTGTATTGTAATACAATTGCATAATAAAGTATTGGTTCGATTTAGCAGACAATTCGGAAGAATATCAAGAAGAGGATGAAAGCGACAATGAAATTATAGAACAGTCAACCGTACAGTATATTCTCTTTGAAGGTGACCAATCTGATTCTGAGTTAACTTTCGACGAGATTCAAGCGACACTTCGGAATCTGAAAACGGCAGAATCGAAATCACCAAAGCGGCAATTAAATAAGAAACTTGATACAGAGGAAAACAGTTTCGCAAATGTTAAGCAATCTGAATGCGATCATTCATTGCATAATAATTCTAATTGCAATCACATTTCTAATACATTAACAGAGAGAAAATTGAACTTAGTAGACGAAAAAGAATCTCTGGAATTATTTATGGATTCATCGATGAATGGAATATCGAATAACACGAATTTAGATCTCTCGAACGGCTCCATAGAATGCGCATCACCTGAATCGACACAAATGCAGTATAGAACGAAAAGATCTCGTAAACAACAATTAATTTCTGTGAACCGTGAAGATTCTGAAATAATTATTCAGCCGGCATCTCTTCTGAGCGAAGAGGACAACATTGTTAAAAAGAAAGGTAAACGGAAGAAATATCGTCAAAGGGGTAATGACGCGAAAAGAATGAAGAAGGTTAAACGTAAGGAAGTTGAAGTGATTGAGATCGATGTTGACGAAGAAGACAATATGCTCCAGTCGAAGAGGGATGTTGTTGAAATAACTATAGATGATAGTAAGGACAAGTATTCTAGTGATAAAGAGAATGAAATTATTATGGTAGGAGATTCAGACGAAGAATCGTCGCAGTCAAATTCTAAAAAAATGTTACTGCAGTGCCAGCACTGCGCGAGAAACTTTCGACAGCAAAGAGCGTTAGAAACTCATTTACGAGTATGCTCAAAATCACCATCGAATTCGATTCGATTTAAAGAACAGAAAATGAAACATTCAAGTAGAACAAACGAGGATGCGGCGAAGAAACAATACACTTGTAAAATATGTCAGGAGAAGTTCGACGTTGTTGTGGTTTTAGCACGACACGTGCGTTCGGAACATTCTCAAAGGAAGAAACGTAGATTTAGTAAATCGTCGATCGAACGGCCCTCTATAGAGGTTGAAGAGAAAAAGGAATCTATTGAATCAAAGAAACAATTGACTATGATTAAAAAGATTAAAAGAAAAAGAAGTCAACAACTAAATTGTGCATGGGAAGTAAAGAAATTGAGTTGCTCCGATTGCGGCAGATGGTTTCCGAGTGCTGCCTTGTTGAGGGCACATTGTTTGCAACATGGTACAAAAAAAACTGGTAAATTTTCATTAAACTCTTTTTTTTTAATTATTTTTTAACATTAACCGTGCCGGGTACAAAGTGTATCCGATATACATATTGTTTTATACAAATCACAAGACTGAATTTATTTAGATTTCTTACAATTTTTATAATAATACGTGCTCGTATAAAGGAATTTATTGAATAATTTCTAATGGAAGCATTTTTATAATTTCAATAATTAAAAAATAACGGTACGGTTAGTGTTAACGTTTAGTATTCGTTCAATAATGTTAGATGCTATGTAACTGTTTCTTTCTATGCTCTAACTTTACAGAACACAAGAGACGCAGGTGTCACATATGCCAGAAGCTGATAAAGTCTAGGTTGCTTTTCGTACAACATTTGAAAAAGCATAGAAGTATGAAAGAAACCTCAAAGACGATAGCGAACATTCAAAAAAAATTACACACCACGAGATCAGTGACGAGCAAGATTAATAAATGTTCACTAAGAAAGCGGGGACGACCACGGAAGCTTTGATTGCTTTAAAACGCGACGCATAGAACCTCTTCAAAACGGTGATATGTGACAAATATTATTTACTATATTATTTCCTTCAATGTGAAATATGTATAATATAATGTTTATACTTCCAATAACAATTGGAAATATTTATATGTTTGTTGGAAAAGAGATATCTCTCTCGCTTTAAAAGCACATTAATATCTAGCCGAATGTACATAGTATTTAGGTACATTATATATGTTGTAGATCATCTAATTTTACAACTGTCATATACATTCGTAGCTTAATATTAGTACAAAGGCTGACTTCCTCTAATTAACAACTGTATTTGTCCATAGCATTATTTATAAAATGTAAGTATCAGGTATTGAGTTAAGCTGAAGTGAAATGTGAGAATTTGTTTGAATTAGATTTGAAAGAAATTAGGTAAGTCAGCCTATTCACTAAATAAGTGCTGTACATTAAATCTACCGACGTACTACTTCGAGGACATGATGATTGATCATTGTAAATAAAACATCTTTTAAAAATTATTACATTTATATTTATTTATTATTTAGCCAACGACCGTGGTCCCGTTGAAAGCACCGGTTCTCATTCGATTACCGAAGTTAAACAACGTGGAGCGTGGAACGGACTTGGATGGGTGACCGCCTGGTAAAAACCCGGGAAGTGTGACTCCCAGGTACTTTTCACGTGTTGTTGGCAAAGGTGGTTCGGAACCCACCTTAAAA
>CM052324.1:1072811-1166497 GCA_028455615.1 Lasioglossum zephyrum | reverse complement strand
ACTTTTCACGTGTTGTTGGCAAAGGTGGTTCGGAACCCACCTTAAAACAGTAGGTCCCGCTGGAATTGGTTGCAATTATAATATCTGTTCGAAAATTTTCAGCCGTCGACCTGTCATTGACTTGTACTACTGAAACTTAGTTTTTGTAAATTTTTGACCGTCTGGCTTATCGTTGAGTTGCACTACTGAATTTTCAAAAATTTTCGGCAAGCTGACTTATCATTGACTTGTACTACTGAAACTCAGTTTTACGGGAATTTTTGGCCGTCTGATTTGTTGTTGAGTTGCAGTACTGAATTTTCGAAAATTTTCGGCTGTCTGGCTTGTCGTTGACTTGCACTACTGAAACTTTTTTCGACCATTTTTGGGTTGCAGTAGTACAAGTCAACGCCAAGTCAGGCGGTCGAAAATTCAGTAGTACAGCCCAACGACAATTCTGGGCTTCAGTGTTCCGTCATAGATCGTGTAGGGCTACTATGATATAGGGATAATATGTTTTTGTGACGTCACGGCTATAAACTTACCTGCACACCGTCAATTAGTGAGGGTCGTGTGGGGCTCACCCTGTCTGATAAAATCTAGAGACGAAGGCATACCCATTAAAACCCTACCGCCCAGGGGCCTTTTGGACGTTTCTTCACACCTAAGGGCCGCACAACCCTCTTTGAGGGGTCTCGAATTTCTGGGTCCACCATGCAGTAATGTCAATGGACGATCGAGGGGGCAGGACATCCATAAAACGAATTTTCCTCACGTTAAGAAAAAAAGGATTGCAAGGGTGCGCGAACCTACCCCTATGAACCACTAAATACACTGCGGCATTCTTGCTTCGCCAGCTGCGGTAGGATTAAGGGATGCAAAGCTCGTTAGTCACGACGAACAACAACGTGGAAAATGAACGTACCATCGTTTCAAAATTACTTCTTATATTTCAATAATCCGGTCCGTTACTTAACGTACATCGAAAGAAACATCGAGTGCAAAGGGTTTGCTTATCATACTAGCCTCGTTATAGGACTGACTTGGTTTGCCACAGAACACCGAAAGCATTACATACAACGTGTCCCCCCTCTCTCTCTCTTTCTTTCTCACTCTCTCCTTTTCTTTCTCTTGTCGCGCATCTTCGATTTCCGGTGAGGACGAGAGGCAGCTCTTCGTCAACGGAACTGGCATTCCCAAAGCATTTGCACGAAATTCACGATCCAGCGGTACACACTCACACGCACACGCACGCACTCAATCGAATCACATTCTTTCCCCACGTACATCAAAGATTTACATCTTTCTCCACTCTCCCTCAACTCGTGTTAACCCTCGGACGGCTACTTTGAATCAGGATTTTCGAGGAAACAACAAAAACAGCAAAATGCTTCACGTACCGCTGCGTCATGTGCACTGTCGGCCGAAAGTTTGAGACCACCGCGTAAGAGAGATGTCACCCGAAATTATATTATTGTACGATGAAGGGTTTTTCAAAAAATAATACACACGTAAACTGATTCCTACTACCTCTCTCTAAACCCAGGATACCATTACGGAACCGCTAAAGCCACTTTCCACTAATTATGTAAAATGTAATAATTTATTGAGTGGCCACAAACTTTCGGCCGGCAGTGTATATACGAAAAAAAATTGTCAACATAAGAACGGACGTGATCACGGCCAGCCGTGCGCTCGCAAGTTAATACTTTGAAGGACTGCGTCACGTGGGAGTGACTTGATTACGCGTTGCCTATTCCAGCACACCCTTGGCACAATATCTAGACATTTGTAGTATTACTTCTTATACCCATCACTACGTTGTGATAATTAGACTGCGGATCTTTATGCAAGATAATAAATGTTTTCTATCAATCGCGGGAAGCAGAAGCAAAGTAAAAATTGATTTCATCCCCTAGAAACAATGTTACGATGCTCTTCTTCTCTAATCTCTCACTATTTTACATTTCGCTCAACCAATTCTTCCGTAAACGCATCAAGATCCGCAGTCTAGTGATAATATATAATGTACAATTTTCGAATGTGATCTTCGGAAGCGTTTCATGCCTTCGGAGAGAGGAACGTTTCCTCGCATTGGAAACGGTCGATCGATGTCCAGTGCGGAGATTCCGGAATTATCCGTTCGATACTCCCGAGAAAATCGAACTGAAAAGATCATTACTGAGCCAGAGAGTGGCTCGGTGAAAGTAACGAAAAACAAACTCAAAGGGATTGCTTTACAGATAAAACATCGATTTATTATCCTTTCAGCAACGAACATGGTTTACGTGTGCGGGGACACCGTACAAAAAAGAAATTTCGGGGGGAGAAAGGCGGCGCGGGGAACACGGCCGGTCAGAGAGTGTTGAGTAGCGTGAACGAAATGTGAAAAGAAGAAGGGGTCGGCCTACCGAAGGTTAAAGTGTCGAGCCGAAATGTCGTTCAAACACGTTACACAATCGTGCGCGTATTTAAATGCCGATCGGCGAATACGTTCCTCGTCGGAACCGGTCGGAACGTGATCGGGAAGGAAAAGAAAAATCTAGCTCGTGTGACACACGAATAGGAATGCTTTGAACGAAAATGATAAAAACGGAAACACCCGGGGATGCGGCGCGGGGCTTGTGCAAGCGCAAGTAAAACAGAGATCGCAATCGTTCGGATATACAAGAAGATGCACGCAACGAATCATGGCCACGGCATAAAACGATCGATACACGCCTTCAAATCGCTCGCGGATCGAATCGCGGGTCGAAACACCGTTCTCGGAAGAGTATACTGTTTTTCAAGACGCTCCAAGCTTACCATTAGCTTGCGAAACTGTTATGAAAATTCACATTACGACGATTACGGCGACCGTGCGTTTTTTAGGAACTGCGGTAAATTCGGGGGTTCTTCAATGGTAAAAATTTCTGGATAAAAGTTCAATCAAGGCCGCGACCGCCCTTAAAAGGATCCATATTGGGATCAAAACGTTAAAAGTTTAACCAAACTAGTACGATTGCTTTAATTTAAATTCTGATCGAACCTTTGCGTCGATATCATCTATACTTCTTGTTATAAACTACCCTACGATCGATAATCAACATACACAATGCAAGTTACGCCTCGGAAACGTAAAAATAGGACTTTTGAAGGCAATTGCGGTCTAGATTGATCTTTTATCTATCGCTTTCTACTGAAAACCCTCATTACACCGCAACCCTGCAATCTGGAAACAAAACGACCCCCTTAACATCGACCTTCGAGCGGATCTCAACCAACAAATACGAAATAGTTTTGGAAGAACCGTTTCTCCCCGAGTACTCCCCCGATCACCACGGTGATACATTCGAAGTCTGACGGACTTTGCCACGCTAATCGGCAGTAGCAATTTTTGCACAGGAAATCGCCACTCCCCAAGCTGAAAGTAACAAAACCGCCTGGATGCTGCGACGTCGACGTAACACCGAGTTTAACGGGGGAAACGAATTCTCTGTTTCTTCGATGGCGACACCACGATTCGAGCCCCGTCGATATTCAGCATCAGATAATAACACTTCCGTAAACTACTATTAAGACTCACTACCGTTAACGATATATAAATACAATCGAGAAATAAATAATGCTCATTTGTAACGTTCGCTAATACAGTTTTTTTTGGTCGCGCACGAGCAGGGAGAGGTTTCCCTAGGAAATACACAATCAGATACGACCGTTACGCGGGATACATCTGCTCCTTGGATCGAGAAACGTGTCCTCTGCCCATGCGCATCGCTATCACATTTATAAATTAGACTTCGGATCCCTTGGATCGGCAACAATCACTGGTTTACATCGTCAACACGGAAACAGAGGCTTAACGCGTTCGCTACCTTGCCGGACGTTGCTATATCTAATTCTAATTCGTTCGATCTCCTTCGAGGATCAATGTACAAGGTGCAAAGAAATGTTTGGTCTTTGCTGTCATAGACGTATTCTACATCTTCTGGTCGATCTGTAAAAAAAAGTTACCGCAAAATGCCCGTCGACCTTCACTTTTAAGGTCAAATTTTTTATTACATTATATTTTAAGAGCCACGCAATTAAACAAAAATTTGACCGTCATGGTCAAGGACAATTTTGCAATTCCACCGGGAAATTAAGTTTTATCTTGAATTCCAAGATAAAGTCAAGAACTTTTTTTTATTGCATTGTATTCGAAGCATCGTACAATAAAACGAATTTGACGAATTTGAAAATCTAAGCAACTTTTTTGTACATTCATCAATCTGAAGATACAGAATACGCCTCTGGCAGCCAAGACAAACATTTCCTTTGGTTAAAAACAACAGAAAGATTGATGATTTCGGCGCAACGGTTCGATCAATTAAACGATCAATGAAAACACTAAAGTAGTTGACAGTGAAAATAACTTCAGTAATAGGATATTATTAGAAACGATTCATATGATTAAACAACCGAGTGTAAATTTCAGGTATGAAACACCTACGATTCATGACTATTACACCACATTACTGAACCAGTAATGTTCTATGATGAATCACTTTCTAACATTAATTTATCCTATAAATTATTAACTACTTAATATTTGAAACATCAGTTTCCCCTTTTTGACTTGGTCAATTTTTTCAAGTGTTTTGTTTTTCGCCTTAGCATTGTATCATCATATATGGATTTTGAATGTTTCGGTTTCACGATTTGAATCAACCGCCAAATATTGATTTGGTTAGGTTGGATCTATTGACCGCTAAACGATTTTGTTTTCTCGCGCCGCGCTGTCTGTACCTCAGTAGCCTTGTAACGACATGGGTCACAATACCAAAATCTTATATTAAAAATTTTTCATAAAGCAAGTGAGTTATATGATACGGAATCTTGACTAAATATCAAAATTGAAATTTAACTAAAACCGTTTCTATCACAATTCCAGACGCAGTTTTTATACTTTCTTGAAAATGATCCACATAGGGATCGAAACGTCGAAAGTTTAAAAGTATTTGTAAAAGTGCTTTATCTAGTTTAATTGATCGAACCGTTGCGCCGAAATCATCAATCTTTCTGTTGTTTTTAACTAACTACGATCGAAAACTTTAACAACATTTCCTTTGGTATCGTGGACGTTTTGACAAGTTTTCAACGGCCTCTATAAAAAATATACAACGGTAGAATGTTACAGTGTAATTAACTGATCGATTACGCTGATATAGAAGGACGAGTGGTTAACCCTTTGCGACCGAAACGATTTTCTAGTGCGTTGTACCTATTTTCCTATTGCAGAACAAGATCACGATCTAAATGCGAGAGTTGAATGGAGGAGATGTTTCGTGTAATGAAAAGTCGTTTGGCATTATGTATTTGAGAATAACTGTTTTACAGCTCCGGTGGCAGCGTTCGTCCGCAAAGGGTTCAAGCCCGAGGACACCTTGAGGGTGTTTGAAACGAGATTCGGAGCGTGAAGGTAGCGGACGCGTTAAGAAAACGTCGAGTAGAATCGGCACAATCAACAACGGAATATAGACCACGTTGGAAAGTAACACGTGAGACTGAACTGGACGTATTTTGTTTTCGTGTAGAGCCCATCGCGAGCTCGTTGCCATAATCGGCTGGCGATCACCGATAGACCGCCGTCGTCTCGGTGACTCGTCATTTTTGTCTGGTTTAGGGCTGTAACTTTTCTGAAGGTTCCAAGACTTCGAAGCTTCGAAATTTTCGACCTTCGAAGGCAAGTTACAGCCCTAGTTTGATTCAGTACTCGGCGTTCGATTCGCAGCTTTAGCAAAATAATTATTAACGCCTCCTCGATCCGGAGCACCGACGCCCACGACAATTACGAAGAAAACGCGTTAACGCCCTGTGCACCAAAATGGTTGTGTCCTGTCGCAATAGTCCTGAACAGGAGCACGATCGGCGATGTACAAGCTTCTCTCACGATCGCATAGCTACGCAAAAATAACGATCTATATATTCGCCATTGTGATATGAGAATTTGAATCTAGTCGTCGGCATCTTTGATTCGAATCAAATCTGTCGCATTCCCGTAAAACGATTAGAACGGCCCGCGTCGGTCGGTTCACAGGGTGTCAATTACAATGCGTTCATTAAATAGACTTCCTATACTCGTAAACATTCAATAGATTCTTTGTAACGCCACTGCAAAAACATAACCGGAGACAGCAAATGCGGTGATTACAGGGGGGTTGCGCGTTAAGATTAATTGGCGGAGAAAACTCTGGGCGACGCGAAACAAGATAATCGTTAGCTTTTGGCCTGGACGAGGTACTCGAGCCTCGGTCACGTTGTGAGATGTCCGACGAACGAACAGCTGAGAGCGTGGATGTGTAAAATAAATGTTTTGATCCCTAAGTTTCCCGTGTATGCACTTCTCTCGCTGAAAGCACATTTAACAACGAACGATGAACGTGTACTTTTAACAAATCTATTTTGTACGTGGAAATGATATCTCGATCAAATCAACGACTCGGAGAAATTATCGAAAAATCGTACAATCAATTACACTGAATTATTTACGCTATTACTTTCAATGAAATATACAGTTGTGGATTGCGAAACGCGACGTCGCGAGCTTGTGCATTTCCACGTTGTGTGCGTGTGTCTACGCTTATATACACGGTGTTCGTGCGCTCTCTCTCTCTCTCTCTTATACAGATACAAAGACAGTCGGAAGAAACTGAAACAGAAGCACCTCTGCGTTCTTCGAGTTCGTCTAAAAAGGAAGGGCTCTAGGTCGGAAACGTATCCGTCCTTGTCAAGCGAAAGAACGGCGACACGTTCTCCGAAACAGTCTTTCACGTATCGTTTCTCTTCAAGAAAACAAGTATTCTAATTTCGCTGGTCCTCGGTCGAGGCCCAAACTGGAAATTCCGAGAACGTGGCCCACGTTGTTCCGGCTTTCGCGGTCACGGATCTACAGGTGCAGTCCTCGCAAATGCTACGATCCGGTAACGACAATAATACACGATATAACATAGAATATGAATATGCGCACGCTAGAAAATTCAACAACGCGTGAAAATACAATACAACCAACGAAAACACACCGAGTTGTGCTAGCCCTTCGCGCGTCGACATTTGGCTCGCTCCTCCCTTCACCCTTTCTTTTCTCTCTCTCTCTCTCGGTTCTCAATCGTACGGACGGCTGCTCTCGTCGAAGAATTATATCGCTTTTTCTACGATTCAAAGTTCCGTTGGAACGTCGCACGTGAATATCAGTTCCCAGCCCGACGATCGCGTGGCATCCTTCGTTTTTTGTGAGCGCGAACTGCTTTGTGCTCTCTGAACAAGTTATGCTAAAACGAATCTCGTTTTGCGCGTGGTACGACCGCGTACTTAAGCAGTGTTCTCGAGTAACGCATAAACGCGGAAACCATCCAACTATTCTCATCAATTTGATACCGAGGGACAGATTCAGTTCGTGAATCGAGGCTGTGAAACACAAGTAACTTCATTCCGATCGAACACACGTCACATTCTACTGTGTGCGAAAACCAGAGACGGGCGACTTTGTCGAACATAAATGAACATCTCCAAGTAAATCAAACATTTTCTCTGTTTAATCGTTCGGCTCGTACTGTGTGATCGTTTCTTAAAATTCTCATATAAATTAACAATTTTGATTACTGTTAACATTCGATTATACGGTCTTTCGCTTATAATTTTCTCTTATTTTAAATAAAATAATTATATATATATGTAAATAAAAATAAATATATAACAATGGATATATAGGTACTGAAACAACCATGAAGGTAACAGGTTTCCTGCCCATCTCTGTCCAGGTAACTGTCTCTACCGCAGTGATAATGCAAACGTTCTCGCGCGTATACTGTAGTGAGATCTCAGACCATATAAGTGCAAGAAAAAACGCCACATGTGTCACATACTTCCATTTTTGAGATAATGCTGTTTACAGTTTCCATCACTAAATGCTTCGACATAGGACATCGGTTAAATTGCATTATTTCTTTGAGCCTTTCGAATTTATTTTCATGACCTTTTTCTTGTAAGTTCTACACTATGAAGCTCAATTAATGCATAAACTGAACTCTTTGAAATAGTGACATTTTTTCAGACAATCACAGAATAATTTGTACCCTGTCTATAGGTTTATATGGTCTAAGAGTGAGATGACAAGAAGGTCTCCAGATCAGTGTCGCTAGATTCAGATTTGTGCCTCCATCTTCCCCTTCTACGACGCAATTTTTCGTCGTGCAAGTGTCCAGCACTGGCAGAGAAAGGGTAACTTTTCCTCCTCGTTTGTCGATAACGCTGCCAGAGACCTTCTCATCACCACAATACGTGTGTGTCGTTGTAGTCGTGTGTCGAGGAACGAAGCGAAACGTTCGAAATGATAACTTCTAGTAAACGATTTTTGTCTCCTCGCTCTCCTAAACTCAATTTACATAAGTCTCTCTCTCTTTCTCTCATACACGCATACCGCAAGCATACTGCAGCCACTGCTATCGTTATTACATAGAGTCCGAGGACCTGTTTTCTTTCCCTTAACACGTTCTTCCCCGTCCTATCCCGTCTACGTTATTCTCGCGCGGCTTTTACAACGTTACTAGGAATTATTACAAAGTATATTCATCATGGCCGACAGATATGACGATTGCTTCGCACACGAAAGAGGAGCCGGTGACTGATCGCGATCTCGAGAAGGCCTTCGTGAAGCATTTTGTTTCCTTCCTTCGTGTCATTCCCCATTTAAAATATCTTTATCCCAACACTGTGCACAGGCGTTTTTTTACTTCACGACATACGGAGCTTGTTTCGTCGTTACATATTTCCTTCACTCCTCCTTCTCTTATTTTTTTTGTGTAGCTACGCACTTTTCTTTGTTCATTTTTCTCGCCGTCGTACTACCTCCCAAACATCCTTTCAGACCCAGGATAAATCCCCGATGATCGTTCGTTTTCAGCGACGTTGGTCCCTTTTTGCGTGTGTCCTCGAGCGATATCGCTTTAATCTGCGAATTCTACGCGACTGATAAAAGCAAACCAAGATCGTTGAGAACAGAAAGAAAGGCAACGGATTTTCAACGCAGGTCTGATCAAGCCGTAAAGAATACGACGTACGCCTAATAGATATTTATATCCACAATACACATATATACATACGCGCGTATATATGTATATATATGCTTATAAATATTCTATATACATATATACGTATATTTATAAATATACACATTCTCATCTTTTTAGTTAATAATACATATATATATCATATATCATAATTATGATGAAATATATATATATATATATCATCGTTTTTTTTTTATAAATTATATCCTAAAAAGGAAAGGTACCACCGTCGATAGTCACGTGCGACCCTATTTAAAACTCTATATTGCAACAATATTAATTCTCTTTTATGATCTCTTTTTATGATATATATATATAGATTTTTTTGTCCCGTTAAATGTATATATCGCTTCTTCTCTTCACCTATTTACTTTACAGCATTGACGCGACAGCAAGCATTTTGTTTTACTTCGTTTAATAACGGACATGTGTCACGTGACATCCGGTGTACGCGATGGCCGACAAACGACACGCGACTTAACGAATCCTATTAACACGACTGACTAGTCATTACAAAAATCTCACGGTGAATGTTATTTGTTTCGGTTTCGTGGGTGGGGAAGGGTCGACGCATGATAAACAGACCTGGGCTTTTCTCGAATCTATTGGATAGCAATTCTTACGATAAACAAATCAAAATGAGAACGTCACCTTCTCTGTCAAACTCGCAATTCGTGAATATTCAATTTTGCCCGATAACAAAGTTGTCGATCCAAAGAGAAAATTCGAATACCCAACTTTCCTCCCGCGTTCATGACAAAAATGAGTAAGTGTAACTTAAAACAGTGAAAACCATTGGAAGAATTTAAATAATATTTTTCTATTTCACTCCAGCTAGTTGGAATTCAGTTAGACAAGTTTAATTTTGCATAAACATTCGCTGTCCAGCGATAAAGTACCTATTTGCCGCACTTTCCCCCTCGTTCGTCCCAATAATTCGCGCCCAGGTCTGATAACGAGAGTACTATCGTCCACAAAGAATTGATTTTTCTTTTTTTGTATATTTCTAAGACGCTACCGTAAGTTTTTCGCTAAATATATACGTATATATATATTTTACTTGTTCGCGTTTTTTCTTTGTCACCTCTTGTCGATAAGCCTCCCCTATTCCTCTCGTTCGGCCGATTGTAAGTACAACTTGGAAACACCACGGAATCGATTGACGATAGTTCTCTTCGAGAATCGAAAGGAAACGATCGTTATCGGTTTTGTTCGAAATTAATCTGGCGCCCGTTGCTTGTGCACCGTAAACGTTCACAACGCACATGTACATATTGTGTATACAAAGATACCCTCCAGGATTTTCAACCCCCCACCCCCGCGTTCTCTCTAATAAAAAATATAAACTTGTTGCGTCAAAAATCGTATGTTGATAAGCACGATCGCTAAGAGTATCTCACGCGTAACGTATAAAATAAATGATCAATAGAAAAAATGTTAGTCGATCTCCTATAATTAATAAAAAAGAAAGGGGAAATTAAAAAAAGGATAAAAAACTAACATTTACAAAACGATCCGACGGTTTTCGACCGACAACTAAAAATATATATATATGTACACACGTAGAATCTATCCTTGTAAGTCGCGATCCTTATAATAGAAAAAAAGAGAAATAAAAGAAACGCGAACACGGCCTGGCCGTCCGCGATGTCAATACTTGCGCAGAAATGCGAAACGATTATGTAAAAACGGACATATATATAAATACTGTGGAACAACATAAACAACGTCACGTTAAAAACGAAACGTTAAACGTTCCTCTAGAAAGTAAACGAGAGAAATAAAGAATATACAACGTGAAATATTTTCCTCCGTTTTTGTCAGCCTCGATCGCCGTTTCTTCAGTGACAACAAAAATGACCCGACAGCGCGCGTGTTCTTCTTTCGCAGAACAAAGAAGAGAATAAAAAAGAAGAAGAGAGAAAAAACAAACAAGAGTCAAAGACGACGAGGTCGCATCGTCAATTGGATCGATATGCTCAACACCAGTCCGCGAAAACAAGTTCTTCCGTGCAATATCGACGGGACACGATCGAAACACGCGAATCGATTGCTTACTTTCTTGTCGTAAAGCCGAAAGAAACCGATGGATGTTCAATTTGATCTCGCTCGTCGTATCGATGTGTTCAGGACGGCAATCGTTACGTTCTCACATCTCTCAAAAGTTGTCCGATCGGCGTCGAATTCTGTTCTGACAAAAACGGATTTCTACAATCGGGGTGTAACATCGTGCGTTACGATGATCGTTGACACGCCTAACTTGCACGCCTATTTTGCACCGGGACGTAATGACTTAAAACGATATATACGTCGCGCTGCATTCAGCGACAACGAAATTCCTATTTCCTTTCATTCTCTCTCGCTCGCTCTGTTTCTTTTTCTTATCTTTTTTTTTTGTTACTTTTCTCCATTAAACGTACGGGATAATTGTTATACACGGTAATCCTAGACGATAGGTACACGGTACAGCGATAATTTCCGGTCGAAATAACGCGCGCGACCGGTTCTTTTTTTTGTTTTAAGCGTAGGCCGGACTAACTCATCTCTCCTTGAATGTGAACAGAACCTTACGTGGC
This sequence comes from Lasioglossum zephyrum, assembly GCA_028455615.1. Taxonomy (NCBI): domain Eukaryota; kingdom Metazoa; phylum Arthropoda; class Insecta; order Hymenoptera; family Halictidae; genus Lasioglossum; species Lasioglossum zephyrum. Next base: position 1,154,856 of record CM052324.1, on the reverse strand, counting down.
TCGATATGCCGAGCCAATCCTCGTCTCCTCGATATCCTCGCTCTGACTAGATTTATAATAAGTGCACGAAAGCGGATGAACAAATCGACCGTCGATCCTGATCAATCGGATAATTTCCGACACCGATGTCCAATCGTCCGAGCTTCGTTTCAATAAGAAACACGCTTGGTCTTCTCCTCGGACGAAATTATCAGCGACCAGGATGTAACGAATCCGGATTCAGTACACGGAGAAAAATATCGTTACACGACCCCGTCGATACATCGATATAGAATACTATGGTCGCCGGTCAGTAATTATTGCTATACAAGCAAAAGCTGTAAAAAGGTACGGATCAGCTACATTTACAAGCGAACGATTATCGCTTACCAATGATCGCGGATACACGATATACTGTTTTCTCGCGGAAACAGTATCGCATACGTGTATACATACGTGTATATATACTTTCAATGAAGAGCGTATATACAGGTGTATACCGATTAGTATATGAATTTCGTAAGAGTATATATATTTATGTCTCTCTGTGTATATTATACATATATATACACATATATACTCTATGTATGTATATACATATATATATATACTCTATGTATGTATATATATACTCTTGTTCGATTCTCCCTGTACTGACCCTGATATTCATCCTGCGTATCGTTAACTCCTAAAGATCGTGCGACGAATACACGAGATGCATCGTAGCATGGAACATCATTTTCCTCTCGATCGTTACTGTCCACAACTCGCATGGTTCGAGTCCTGCACAGGCTCGAACCATACAGAGGACAGCACAGAGGTATTCTACCAATGATCTCTTTTTTTCTGATGTGTGTGTCTGTGATGTGTGCGAGTGTTTCTCTTTCCCTTGAAACGTACCTAATACATACGGAGGACATAAAAATGTACGAGTACGACACGACGACAAGGATCACGACACCGATTTACGCGTCACGTCGCGACGACCAGCCGCTAGACCACAACCTGGGGCTGATTTTTTCTTTTCTTGTTTTGTCGTCCAGTGACCCGTCGCGCGTCGGACACGGGAAAATATTTTTTTCATTTTCTTCTTGTGCTACTGTACGATTTCGCCGTAGGTCTCTCCCTCTCCTCTCAATATTTACGATCGCTAAACGCGTTATTACTAGTCGTTTACGTTCTATTATTACTATAATCAACTAAATCATCTCTTTAGACCTAATAACGACGGCCGGATCGTTTACACCGAGGATTCGCATCGGACCGGGAACCGCGACCGGGACCAGACGTGATTCATTCACAATATGGCGGCGTCACGGTCGCGAAACTCTCTTGGAAAGTCTGAATCGAAATGCTCAGTGCAAACACGACGGCACAGGATGACGAATAACATTTTCTAAACTTATCAAGAGTATTTTGTGTGTGTTCTTCCTTATCCTCCGCTTGTTCCTTAAAAGTTTCCCTCAAGCGTGCTAAGATAATAATCTAATCTCCCCGTCAGCCGCCAAGTCGAACCAGCATATTCACGTGTGTGTCCGACCAAGAGGGTAACTTCTTGTCATTCGCTGAATTCGTGTTTTTTACTCACTGCCGATATTTAAGGCTTGATTACTTTATCACTTAATAACTATACAGAGCTTTCAGCTTTTCTAATTCGAATACACCGGTTGATGCATCAAGCCTTAGAGACACCTAACTAGAGACAACATGTACGAAGATTCTGGAAGGTGCATCAATACCGCTAGGTGGACTTTCGCATCCTTAACTCTTAACGTTTCCGTTACCGAGAACTCAAAAGATACACCGAGAATTCCTCGCTCGGTCGAATGCCTGATCGTCTGGAGTGAACATGATCGCGAGTCTCGTTTGTCCACAACATTTCTTTCTCTTTTTTTAGGCGTACCGTTTAAGATAAGTTTGATGCGTGTGTACACAATACGTATATATCTCTTATATAAGTAACTTTGACGGTGACCCACCAGTGGACACCGTCGCGTCTATGATCGCTTAAAACTCTATGTTTAAGTATGAAACCGCATGGTCACCTGGTCAGATCGTATCCTGCTCGATCTACACCACGAGACCATGGTGCTTATGTGTTCTTTTTTTTTGTATATTCTTGTTTCGCTTATGATAAATTTCATTTAAATCCTATCGGAGAAGCGCTGCGAGATGCTCCTCTGGGTAAAGCTCGACGAAAAGTTCGACCGTTCGAAAATACCAGACTCTTCTTTTTTACTCGAACTAGACCGCAACTTCTCATGGTTCGTTATTTTCTTCTTCATCTCTTTTCTATGGTATTTCATGCTATGTGCACAGATTTTATACAGACTCGACATTTAGAATTGCGCCGGCTGTTCACTTAAAAACTTAAGCCCATCTTACGTTCAGTCTTGATCACTAGTGACTCGACACTACCACTAAAAACCTAAGACTCGACTTATTCTTTTAAGCAAGATTTCTTGATCATATGTTTTGTATCTGTAATCAAAGAAAACTATTGTGTAGCACGTAAGCGCTAACCAGGAAAGAAAATCACGGAAGAGAAATGCGTAATAAGTGGCAAGTTTTTAGACAAGATTTAACCGTGAGTCTGTACGTCTGAAAAGATTTCCTCCAGATTCATTTCAGTGGAATCGAATCATCTTCAATTTGAAAGAACAAAATAGAGATGTCGGAACCATAATACATACGTTTTCTTTGTTTTCCAGACTCAAGGCTGTTCCTGTGACAAGTAATTTCACCTTTCTTTTCACCGGTATAAAATACTTTGTGTCGAGGGATACGCCCTCTAAAAGCGTTCAGAGAGGAAACGAAATGTACGATCAAGAAGTCGCTGGAAAATTCTTATCGATTCAAATCCTTCGTTCTCTTCTAATACTTCCGTAGAGTTTCTAATAGTGTTACGCATACTTTTTAAAGAGTATCAATTCAACAGAAAATGTCGGATCGCCCAGCGATCCTGTAACTCCAACAAAGAAACTTTCTTTAGTCGCTTTTCTTTTTGTACTAATTCCTTGAACCAGAGTACTCAATCTTTTCAAAAGTACGTTGTTTTCAATTGCCGTCTCAAATGAAATCTCTCATCTGGCGTTTCCTCTCGATCAACGCTTATCTCTGGCTTTTCATCAAAATGAAAAGAAATCCACGATCTGGTCGCCAACATCGTAAAACACGTTACGATCAGATCCAAATCGCTGCTTTTGTGCTTATGCTAAATAAACGCCATGACATCCATACCAAAACGCCATGTTTCGTGAGAGACAGACGCGTTGAAGGCTTGGCTGAAGTTTCCGAATTCTTCGATGATCTCCATCGCAATGTTTCCATGCTTGAAAGTTGCTTCTGGTAATAGATTTAAATGATCCTCGGTGGAGACGAAATACAAAGGAGACCCCGAGCAGCTTCATAAACGCCGATGTTCAGCTTTGCAGATTGACGTCTTCGCCAATGTTTTAAGCGAGAAGCGTTAAGATATTAACACCGTATCCTCTGCTTCCATCGTTGCTTCCTTATTGCGCTGTAAATCTTGCAGGATTGAAGTCCTTGTTCACGTAAGAGAAGTCCTGGAATTCCTCTTGATTTATGCAGCTCACTTCTTCCGGATCCTCCGGCGTCAATACAGGATCCTCTCCTGTGAACTCCGCGTCGAAGTTCATAGTATCTTTATCATTTCTCTGGAAAACACAAGACCAATTATTCTATAAAACCTTCCGATCCATCGGCATACCTGTTTAATTTATAATCGAGGTAAAACAATGTTGAAATCTTCTGTGAAAACTAAATTACTCCCTTAAGGGCTCTACCTATACAATGTTTTACTATATAATATAGAGGATTGAAGTCATGCTTGTAACCCTGACAACCTTCTACGTGAATTTCTCTTATTTTGCAAATGTGCTAAATCTGAAAAAAAACCAGCACGGTTCAATAAGAAACTTACGATTCTAGGTCTGATGGGTGGCCTTACTTTACGCGCTTCGAGTGCCTCCCAATCGATTGATTGAAAAAATGGATGAGCCTTTATGGCGTCTTCACGGCCATTAACTGCAACGCAACCTAACCTTTCGTCGGGATTTTTCGTCATGAATCCTATCAAGATCGATATTGCTTCCTCGGAGATCCATACTGGATACACCACTTTATCTTTCAAAATAGACTGGAACAACTCTTCCTCAGTCTCGGCTTCGAAGGGTGGTTGACCAACCATCATTTCGTACATTAATACACCAAGTGCCCACCAATCGACGCTTGCACCGTATGATAATTCCTTCAAAATTTCCGGTGCAATGTAATCTGGAGTACCGCAAAACGTTGCGGTAGTTGTTTCCCCCTCGATGATCCCCTCTTTGCACATCCCGAAATCGGCTAATTTACAGTGACCTTCCTGGTCGAGCAAAATATTGTCTAATTTCAAATCCCGGTAAATGACGTGATGTTTGTGAAGAAACTGCAACGCCAGCGTAACTTCCGCCGCGTAGAAACGTGCTCTAGCTTCGTCGAACTTTCGAGCTTTCTGAATATGAAACATCAAGTCACCTGAAATTAGAAGAAACTGGTAAAACGAGTGTTGCGGTCCGGATCTTATTAGGGAAGAATATACAGAAATGAATACATACCGCCGTTCACAAACTCCATAACAAAAAATAACCGGTCGCTTGTCTGGAAACAACTGTGAATAGCAGTCAGAAACGGATGTCTTGCTGCCAGCGTTAAAATTCGCTTCTCCGTCATTGTACAATCGACATCTTCGTCTTGTATGATCACATCCTTTCTCAAAATCTTCACTGCATAAACTTCGTCCGGATTAGTTTTCCGTTCTACCAACATTACTTTACCGAAGCTACCTTTACCGAGAACCTTGATGAAATTGAAGTCGTCGATGCCTAATTTTCTAATTTGATTTTCACTAGCAGATAATTTCGTTTTCCTGGGTATAATTTGCTTCTCTTCCTCTTTTATGACTGGCTGTAAATTATCTGTTGATAACGTGTCGCTCACGGTAACGTTCGGAGGTCTTTGGGTAGATTGACCAGGTGTTGTTCTATAATTAATCTTTGAAATTTTTATGTGTTTGTCAGGCGATATATTCATCTCACTTAAAACATCGGCCATAGCCTTTGTATCTATACCACAGTCGTTTGCTACATTTTTCACACATCTTTTATGAACGTTCGTATTACAATCTATAAAAAGAGAAAGTAAATCAATTTTGTATAAAAATAATCAGCTCCTACACAAGACGTTGAAATTATGAAAATTTTACCTTCGCAATGGTAGCCTTGCTTGACAAAGCCATACAAAAGAGAGCCGCAATGGTCGCAAAATGTTAAGCTCTTAAAATTGCGAAGAACAAAACGATGTGGCACGTCTATTTTGAACCGCGGACTTTCTGTGTCACGAGTCGTCTAAAATTTAATGGTAATGTTTATTGTGTTATCCAATAAAAAAAAATTTCGTATCGAATAGATTATAGTTACCTCATCTCTCATGCCATGGCATCTCGTAATAACCAAATTGTGACATCTTTTGTGAACTACTAACGTGCAAACTGCAATATAACAAATACATAATGTAGTATTCAGATTTCTCTTATACGATTAACATTTAGCATAGCATGACCAAAGCTGGCTGCATGCGTGATTAGACGCATTGACTTGAAATAATATAAGCATAAATATAATTTGGTGGATGTTGTGATAGTCTTGCCATAGAAGAATAATAGAAGCTTTAACATTAAAGAGAGAATACGTTCTGGACTGTACGGATGCAATAAAATGATATTTTTGGTACCTCTTCATGATCTTGTTACATTTGTAATTAAGGACATGCAATGAAGGAATTTTCTCTTGCTTGTTACCATGTTAAATCAGAGCTAACATAATTTGCAGTGGGATATTGACCGATGTATTACAACCATTAAGTTCCATTCTCTGAGAAATGTTATAGAAAGCACAGCATTGAGTATCGAGCCATGGGCAAAATCATAGACGTGTAAAGTTTTATGTTGTTTCGAAACTAAAGTGTGAAAAAGTTTTTGAGCATCGTAAATCTTTTGAATCCCTTTACAAAAAAAGAACTAAGTACACATACACACACCTAGATAAACATATGTTCACACAAAGATAGAGCAAGCAAATATATAATTATAATATCTGTTAATAACGTGTATGTGTCTTCTCACCTTGACACTGATAGCCCTGCTTGCCCAAGCCCCTGAAATACAACAGACAAAACACATCACATCATCTCCTTGTATACCCTCATAAAACACATATGTATGTCTTCTTGGACCATAAACCATAGTAAGATGCTTACGATAGCCTTTCTAGGAAGATTAAGGAAATAATGGCTTCTCAATGTGTATATATGCCTTAGATTTGTGTAATACATTTTTAAATTGTACTGTTAAAGGTTTTTATAGAAAACTACAATATCACGTTAACATGTTATCTACCATTCATCACATATATGTGTGTGATTCTCGCGAAGGTACAATTTTTACACATGTATGAGACAGAAACTTGCTAAAACAAGTGGTCAAATCTTCCAATACAAATAGCAGTAGCGAACACGTTAACATGAAAATTGTTTCACCAAAGAATACATTTAATATGCGCTCGTAAAACCAATGCATGCAGCCGATTTCTGGTTGAACATTTGATCCCCAAACAATGCAAAAGAAATAATATGATTTCTACTGTGTTAGAGAGGAGGAAGAACGAAGAGTTTTGTAAGAGATTAAAATTGGATGTGCCTATTGCAACTATTAAATTCTCACTGTTCTGTTCCACTGTTACACCATAGTAAATAAAACTGAAAATGATTAATTATACATCCCTTGTAACAATTAATTCAGGAATGTTCCAAGTAATATGCCTACAACATGTCATGAAAAACCAAATACCCAACATGCAAACTCAACACTTTTGAAATTATCCGATGTACCCATTAATATTGTATTAATTTAGTGTGCACAAGATTATTCGATACCTCATGTTTGCTATAATTTTGAATTATAATAAAAGGATTGACTTAGATCGCAGGATTACTGTATATCTTGTCACACATCAAACTAAATGCAATTATTAGACTGCGGATTTTATTTATTTATGACAAAAATGGCTAGCTGTAATTTGAAACAGCAAAATGATTAAACGAAATTCAAATTGTTAAGGGAAGAAAAGCATTTCTAAGGATGCAGCCAATGTTTATTTTGCATAAAGATCCGCAGTCTAGTGATTATATTATGAAATGACTTAAATTAGTAGATGCCTTGAGTCGGAGTTAGAGTATGCTCATGAAGTAGACCCTAAGCGAGTGTATTTAACATTTGCCGAAACACGTACCATATGAATTTTTGGCAGTGAGAACAGAAAGTCGGTTGCCTCAGAAAGGTAGCCATAAACTTGTGACCGTTTGTTTGGTGAACCCTGCGTCGCATAGCACCCCTTCGCCGGTTGAATCCCTGTCGTTCTCTGAACTCCCGTTTGGATTCTTTCCTGGTAGTGATACTCCCGCCATCTCTACTCCTGATTCCCTCTCCGTTACTTGTACTACAACCTAGTTGTAAAACAATCCCATTAGTATAAAAACATAGTTTACATTTGATTGATTAATCGTTAATCCTTTACCTTGGTCATTACACTTCAGATCGATTCTGACCCTTAGCTTTCCTTGCGGCTCGAGGTCGACCTAAAATTATTAACCATAAAATTCATAACTGTGTTCATAATTGTACATGCATACATATAATACTCAATTAACGCATACAAGTACTGTTCATCGATGTAAAGAAGGCAGCCAGAAGGGATATGGGTCTAATTAGCTATTCTACACACATATTTTTGCTGTTGTTTTAGTTTTAGCTCTGCATTATCCCGACTGCCTTCTTCACAGCCACCGACAGTATAAAATCATACAAGCTATCTTACAAGTATATTACTATTATTAATTGCATACTCTTTCATTGACTTGTAACATTTTAAGGAACCTGCTGATTTTCAGTGAAGAATAATTGTGCATACGTGTAACATACACTACCGCTCAAAAGTATTTAGACACTTCCTTTTTATCTACAAAACATAGTTTAAAACAATTTTGTCACTTGTAATTATTAATATTATGTATATTGTGGTATCATAGCACAATAGAATTTATTTTTATGAAATGTCCTCAAACATGAAATCTAGAATGGTCTCGGTATTTGAAAGGATTTCAGAGCAAATTCATAGAATTTTTTGATACAAGTACTAATAATAAAATACCAATAGAATAAAACACTAATAAAAAGATTGCCATGATTAGTGCAAGCAGTAATATCTAATCACGGTGGATACATAGATGAGTCTTGTATTTAATCTTAGTCTAACGTTAGTAAGTTTCCACACAGAGGTAGTTTTTAACTTAAAACATTATGATCAATTTTAGTCACTATGTTAGTAACTTTTATGCGTTTCTGTTACACATTTTGCAAGTGTCAGGATACTTTTAGCGGTAGTGCATATATATATACATCTCCCTGAAAGACACCAACTAATTTGTACAATCTTATCACTACTCTAATCAGTTCCATAACGTCATAGCGAGCCAAGATAGATTGGTGACATGTTGCATTATCGTTGGATATGTCAACAATGACTACATCGCAGTGTCAATACAAGAAACGAATTGAAATCTCCCAACTTCACTTATAAACAATTTCTTAGACGTGAAGTTGTAAACATAGAGAGGTGTGAACAAGGGAGGAGCAGCAATAACATTGAAATACATGAACAGGTGAAGTAAACTCAGTCGGAAGGTAAATGTTGAAGGAGGCTAACCCAGAAATCCGAAGTTTGGTCGTTCCTGCTGACAAGCTCTGCGAACGGTATACTGCAATTGGCGACGAAGTAATCCGGCAGTAACACCGCGTCGTGGAAGACAGTGAGACCCAGCATCACTGCGTTCTGGACTTCGTAAGTGAACGATTCGTTCCAGACCGGGTCAGAGGTTTTCGTTTTGGTGGTTGATCGATCGAGATGATTCTCGTCGACGTTCAGCTGAACGTACGGGTCTAGTATAGGTTCATCCTGCCAAAATTTCCGTTGCTTGTCCGTGGCCCTCAGTCCGACTGCCTCGCAGATTTCGATTTTCACCGAACCCGTGAACATCGTGTACCAGACACAGACACGAGACACACACACGCGCGCGCGCACACACACACACGAGTTGGTGTTAACAAGAAAAGAGACGACAGAAGACGGACAAGCCAGTCGACGTCGACGGGCTGTCACGTCTATCGACAAGTTGACAGTTCGAGCCGCTCTATCAGGTTATCCAGAATCGAGTCAACTACCCGAGTCGAACTGAATCACGAACACCAGCTACACTAGTTCCGCTTGCAACAACTCATCGGTTCAGCTTCGACTTGTCCACGACGAAAGAAAATTAATCCAAGACAGTCGAAAGTAAATTCCTCGATGAAGATATTCGCGCGGTAAAATAACGGGTTTCCGTTGAAAATGTGTGGCGCACCGCTTCGAATATCCCGTCGGACGACGGGCCTTCGCCTCCTCTCGTTCTCTCTCTTTCTTCGCTTCTTTTTCCACCTCGTTCCCTCGCACACGCGTATAAACTCTCGATCCTGTTCGTATATCCCATGTATGTGTGTGTCCCTCTGTGTTTTATCTTTATCTCTCCTTTAAGTTTCTTCCCCCTTCTCTGTCCTCCACCTCTCCCTTTTCCCTTCGTCACCGCCACCAGCACCGTGCAGTTATAAACACTCTGCCCGCTTCACGGATAACAGACACGGAAACGGAAGCTGAATCCGCGACGGCGACGGCGACGGCGACAGTAATAACAGAGGGCCGTCGTTCAGAATCGAATCAGACGGATTGGGTACCAGTAAACCGATGCTGCTTATTGCGAGGCGTTCCGTACGCGAGTGCAAGCTCTGTCCTTGTGTTTCCGATCTCCTGTGTGTGTGTGTGAGAGCCATTAAGCTCCTCTTTCTTCTCCTTCCCTATCCTTCGTGCTTGCTCTTCGACCGCCTCAATTATATCGTTCGCGTCGCATCACTCGACGATTACGACACTTCAGTTACGTTACAACACGCGGAGGATTCTTGTCTCGCGATTACGAGGACGACGTATCGTGATAAGCACTCGTTTACCGTCCCTTCGCAGCCCCCACCAACCCGAACCGCTCGATTGGTCACTCCGCGCTTCTCGTCTAAAGGGCGACACGGTCTCGGCCTCGGGTTCCGTTCGGAATCTTTCGGACGTTCTCGTTGAAAGCTCAGGCTGCGTTTTCACCTGGCCTTCGAACCACTTTTATTCGTTCACTCTCAATCCACTTTCGCATTTTTTTCTGACTGATCGATATCTCTCGCGTGAAAATGCTTTTTCCCATTGTTTTGCATTCCTCGTATTCGTGATGCAACGATTACGGAAACCGTTTCATCGTTGGTTCACGCGGCAAGCTTGCGGAGCAAGTAGAAACAACTAGGATGATGCGTAGGTATCTGATTGGTCGGACGTCTGGCTAAAAAAAGCGTGCTTCTACTTACGGCTTCTCCGTTCCAGACATCGCTGACAAATCGTTGGATATTAGAACGGTGCATCGTCATTTCGAATGCATCGACGATGCTCCGGGATGATGCTTTAACTTTCTGTATTGCGGTAACTATTGCGGTATCCTAGAACGGTTGCGCGCAGGACAAATTGCTGGTCTTGGTTTAGGGAAACAGGTCTCCGATTGGACGTACAACGTTTCGGGACACGGTGAAGCGCACCGACTAGGGCTATAATTAAATCTCGATTTGAACCTTCAGCTTTGAATTGTACGAAATATTACCAACTATATTCGAATATTTCATTTGTTCGCGACTATCAACGATAATCCGTTCCTTATTGATTCAAGATACCTGCTTCAGCTTTTTCGATATGTTTTTATCGTTTCGTTTTATCTTTGCATGAAAGAATAATATTGGAACAGTCTGCAATACTTTAAAACGGTTCGAGATGAAGTTGATTTTAAATTTCAGGTAGTTCGAGAGCATTTGTATACCAGGAAATGACGGGCGTCGGCGGATAGAGGAATTTTTCGTCTTTATTAAGCTATATAAATAAACGAACATAGTATGAATCTAGTATTTACACATACGATACGCACAACGCAACGATATCCTCGCGTCGCGTCACCGGGCCAGGACATTTTTGCGTTAGCGGTTCCGATGCAGAGACGGAAACCGAGAAACCCGCGAGAAAATCCGACGGTTCTAAATAAAGAACTACATTCTCGGCGATCGACCGAATCCTTTTACGTTTACTGACCGCCATTCCCCTTGCCCCTGGAAGTATCGCAAGCAATGCACGTCCTGTACCCGTGGATTTCACGGATTCTCGAAAACCCGTCTTTTTTCTTTTCTTTTATTTATCGTTTTTTTTTTGTTTCACGGAAGAAGGTACTGCTTGTGAGCCATTCGGTCGATCGTCGATTCGAGCAATCGCGATGCGTCTCGTAATCAAAGAATAAATATTTTGTGGAAATGAGGGAGACGAATTATGCAGGCGGTGACTTCGATTATGACTAGACTGCAGACGTTTATATGAGTGTGCAATAAATGCAGATTCGCAATGTGTCTACGATCAGAAAAATATTTGAACGAATTAGACCGTCTTGCGAGCAATATTGCTTCTCGCCTAATTGCAAACAAACCAAAATAACATGTGCTCTTTGAGAAAGAGTTTGGAATATTCGAATCAATGCTTGAAATCAATTCCACCGACGGAATTTGAGTTCGTATAAACATCCGCAGTCTAATTGTGACTATATTTGGATACAAGAACGATCCTTGCTGCATATCGTTCTTATATACCGATCACGTCTGTCGAGGACGCACTCTCCTGCACCTCGGCGGCTTCCTTTTTCTTTTCCTCCTGATCTACTCCGGATATCACATACACTGGCTGCTGGTACGCAAGAAAATGCTGGTCGGTCGCAAGCAATTTCGTTGGATCCTTCATTTTGATCTGCAACGATAAATTAAATTAGTCCTTGCAATCCCATTCAGTGAGTTTGTGCAGCATGTTTCGTAACAGCGTAGCTAATTAATAAACAGCGGTTTTAACGCATTTATCACAAAACTGAGTGGGTGTAGTTTAAAATAGCTAACACATTAGCTCTTATGTAGCCAACCAAAATGTGTAGATTATTTAAAACCTTTTGTGTTTAATGTGTTTGCACAAATTCTCATTTTAAGTTGAAAATTTTGCAAAATGTTTGTCAATCCAACTCTGTTACGAGACACCCCTGTGCACGTTCGATTTCGAAGGAAGTACGTACTTTCTTACGGTACAACATCAATAGAATTAACAGGCTGCTGATTATGAAAGCGCTTCCCGCCGCTAAAACCAGAGTGGCTGTTTGATAAACGGGCGTTTCCACTTCCGTCAGGATTTCCCGTTGCTCGAGCGCGACGATTCGACTCTGCATAGCCATCGGCGTCGCTCTGTGCGTGAAGCGTGACGTGGTCGCGTCCGCGAACGATCCGAGTAAAGATAGTTTTTGTATTCTGGTCAACTCTTCCAGGTGGAACGCTATGTCAACTTTATTGGGGCCTATTATCTCGAAGCTAAGTATAGCCGAATCTTGATTGATCTCTATTCGAATGTCGTTCCTCAGTCTGGCTCCCAAATCGCGGAGGAAATCCTCTGCTTGTCGGATGAACGTGGCTTCGTCGCTCGCCAGAAATCGACCGGGAAAACGAAGGGTCACTTCGACAGCTTCCACTGGAGTCGGCACTAAAATACAGAGACGAGAAACATGAAAAATAAATCGTAGTGTAAAGCGTTAAAAGGTGTCCACTTAGTCTGGTCCCCGACCGTAGAACAGATTCGCCGATCATTTCAAGTAAACGAGATCGTCATAATATTTATAAACGCGATCCTCTTTAACGAATAGCGCAGAAACCTTTCGAGACACTAGAACTTACAGCAAATATTAGTTCCCTTGAGGAAAGGGTCGGAGCCGATGAGCTGATTGCCGGCCTCGTCGACGCACCAGCATGTGTCCCCAGCGCACTGAGTAGGCTCGAATCTGCCCTGGCGATCGCAGATGGCCGGAACGTGGCCTTTATCCTTCATCGCTTGGCATCTAGTACCCAACACCTTCCCGATCTGCTTCTCGTCGGTCTCCAAGTTGATCAAAGCGTTTTCCATGAACGCCTGGATTTCACGGTCGATTTCTTGCACCAGCGGCCCCCTGCCGCCTCTCCTCGCTTGTCTAAAGTTACATTTGGGCTCCGGTCCCCTGGTAAGCGAACCCTTCACGGGTTGACCCTTTCGATTGACACACCAACAGACGCCGACATGCTCCAAGCACTGCACCGACTCCCACATTCCCGTCTCCGGGTCGCATCTAGGCAGGAATGTCGGTTGCTTCAGCCGTTGAGATGTTTTTAAATTTTTCTCTCGCAACCTCTCGCACTGCGACAACACCGGGCATACGGTATCGCAGACCAGCCGACTGGAGAAATCGTTATGCCCCAGGCTGCACTCGATCTTCCGCCTGCACTCGTTGCGTTCCGGGTCGAAGTACCATCTTTCCGTTTCGTTGAAGCCCACTGCCGGGTTGCAGAGTACTTTTCTGGGTGGCTCGAAGCAGACTTCCCGAGGCTTCGGGCAACAGACAGCGTACTCGTCCAGAGGGGACAGCTCGCACTTGTGCGTCGATGGACAGTGATGTCCATGAGGTCCGCAGGTCGCTAGAGAACCATCTTGATCCAAAAGTGGGGAACCATTCGGACAAGGATTATCTTTTTTCGGCAAACATACCGGTACAGGGGGGCACGGTGGCACGCTACAAGCCACCTCCACCATTCTACACGCCTCGTTCTCCCCTCTGCAGGTCACGGTTTTACAAGGATCCCTGCACGAGCAGGTAGGACATCCGCTGTCAGGATCCAGTTCGAATCCTTCCGGGCAGTTCAGCTTGCAATCGATCTCTGGACACCTGAGCGGTGTGTTGCACTTCGGTATCACACCTTCGAGGACACGAGTACCCGCAGCTTCTCTGCCTTCTTCGTCCACGCACCAGCACATCGTGTTGTGACATTGAACCGGCTCGAATGCTCCGCCGGCGTCGCATCTGGGGATGTAGATCCTCCTAGCTGGTTCGCCAGACTCTCTTGCTGCGTGTTCCGCGACTGCTCGAGCGTGCTGACAAGCGGTAGCCATTACAGGAGCCACGCACTGTGTCCCACAACCCGTCGAGCAACACTTTTCTGAAGCTGAGCACTCCTGGTCGTTACTGCATTGTAGCTCACAACTGGACGAGCTGGGAACCAGATAAGGACACTGGCCTGGCTTCATGGCCAGACAGGCTGGCACCGCCGGACAATACTGTCCAGAACCGCAGTTCACGTCTACCATCGTGCAGGTCTCGTGCGGTGCACAGGTCACGTCCTTGCAAGGCTCGTGGCAACGACATTGCTCGCATCCGGTCGAGTCTACCTCGTACCCGTAGGGACAGACCACGTCGCAGTTTAACAACCCGCACACCTTCAGAAGCTCTGCATTCATATCTTTGCAGTCGTCGGTACTGTTCACGTCGGTTTTTAAGGTCACTCCACGGTCGTTCACGCAAGAACAGGTGCCGTTGTGACACTGCAGGGGCTTGTAGCTGCCGTCCTTCTCGCACTGAGGTGCCTGAATCGCTAAGGACATGTCTTCCCTTGTACCCTCCATGCGGTCATTGAATTCCCGTAAGTACTCGCACACTGTAACCAAGTTTGCACTCATATTAGACATCCAATGTAAAACTCCTCACGGTATTACAATTATTAAAGCTAAACACGGTATTAAAGCCGAATGAACCAAATAAAAAATTCCTTCTCTTAATAATATTATTAAGCTGACACTAGTACATCGATGCCCTTAAATCTTTTTAATATGTACACTAATTTAAATTGTACGTTCTTATCTTTGTCATAAATGCATCGAATCCGCAGTCTAATTATAAATATATAATTTAGGCCGGTGATTATAAAAGTGGTGTAAGTCAGAATTCAGACTTCCGAAGCGGATGTGCCGCGCGCGATGTCGGTTGCGGGTGTGTTATAATTTGTCATACTGGTCTGCGGTTTTGTAGAGTTCGTCGACGCCATGCAGCACACTGACTGGCCAGCCTCTGGTACAGCAGAGCACTTGTAGCCCCGTGGACAGGTATCGTTCCCGGAACAAGTCACTGCATTTCGTTCATTGTCAATCAACGGTGTCCCATAGGCGCAGGGGCTTTTGTAAGCTTTCTTAGGCTTGCATTCTGGTTTTGTCGGACAGAGGAAATCCGGGCAACCGTCTTCTTTATTTAGTACGCACTCCTCTTTCTCCGGGCAGGGGAAACTGAAAGATAAAAGGGAACGCGTTGAAATAATTTCAGATAGTTCGTCAATTGACTGCGGATCTTTATGCAAAATAAAAATGATCTGCATCGCTTGCAAGAAATAGAAACTCAATTGAATGTTATTATTTCTATATAAATTTATTTTTAAAACTATCCACTGGAATGCTTGCGAACTTACCCTTCGCAGGGGTTGTCGCATTCGCAAGTGGGGCAGCCGGAAGCGTCGGTCTTGAATCCGTATTGGCAAACTTGGGCGCACTGCTGGGAAACGCACGATGCCGGAAGAGACCTTCCCTTCGTTATCGACTTGCAATCGACTTTCTCGGCCGGTCCCATAGAGCCAGATATCTTCCTGCCATTATTATCCACGCACCAACAGACCAAACCGTTCCTCGAGCATTGTCTCGACTCGTAGCCACCGTCTAAAATGTGAAACTCATCAGCAAACACGTGTCTCGCGTCGGAGGTCAAAGAACTTCCTACTCGTTCTCACACAGAGTTCCATTTTCATGAAGCTATAGAACCATTTTATACGTTTCATTACTTTTCGTTCAGCTTTGTATCTCCGCTATTAATCTTTGGTAACCATAAAGTTCATTTGCACACTATGGACTCTACTCTCACCAAACTCCTTCCGTCTTCCGTAGTTTCTTCACATTTTATCTACCGACAGCCTACCAATAGGATTTTTAATAATTGCGCTACATGAAAAGGATTTTATTTCATATTTTACTTTCGACCTAGCAAAATTATTTAAAAAAATAAGAACTTTTTTAAGTGGCTGCTATAACTATTCTGCGAGGTTTCATGCAATTATAGTAAAAATGAGTAGTCGGGATCTCAACCATCCCTAAATAACTAACCGTATTTTAAAGCTCTCGGTTGAATCTGATTTCTGATCTTACCATCCGCGCACTGGGGAACGTATCCGCGTCCCTGTCGCTCGGAGATGCTCAGCATCTCGACGAGCACGCGATCCCGATTGCAAGCGCTGAGACCCTGAGGAACCGTGCAGACACCGCTTCCGCAGCGCTCGCTGGCGCAGCACTTTTGCGGGCTCGGGCACTCTAGATCATGCTGGCAGGTGTTACCGCAGATCGCGGGCTCCTCTACGGGACAGGTTCCCGGTCTCTTCAGATTTATGCTGGACGGACAACAGACGCCGTATTCCTGCTTCGGCTCGACCAGGCAGCTGTACATGGGCGGGCAACTCGGTTTGCCAGGTGAGTCGCCGCAGAGGAATGGCCGTGGCGAGTCGGTGATTTGCAACGGCTCGCCTGCCGGACAGATCGTCGACAGGGACTTCGCTTTGCGACAGCTGGGGATCGGCGGGCAAGGTGGACGAGCACACGTCACGTCGATCAGCTCGCATGTCTGGCTTGTACCGGGACAGGCGATCCCGCGACAAGGATCACGACACTCGCATTTAGCACAGCCTGTCCGTGCTTCGATCTGTGAACACCGTAGTTCCCATGTAAATACGAATCTCCACTAGCTCTTCTGCAAACGAATTGCTATCTGTGTCTTCGCTGACTCCGTGATCAATTCAAAACTTTTCTGGTTCTGGAGTGTTAACATTAAATCTACCCTACCGGTCCAGAGTTTGTGTTCTACGATTATTGATACAATAAAAGTAATTTCATAAGAAATGATTGTGTGTATCAGGGTGTATACAGCGGTTAGTAAAAAAGGTCTGTTGTTTTACCTTGACAATTTCAAATAGAGAGTAGATCGAAGAGAAACAGAGAGTTACCTCGAAGCCTAAAGGACACAGCATTCGGCAGCTGTGCGCCGGACACTCTCGAGGATGATCGCAATCAATGACATCCTTAGACGAGCCTCTGGTCCCTGGAACTTCTACACCGATCTCGTCGACACACCAGCAGTTGTTCTCGCGAGGGTCGCACTGTATCCTTTCAAACTCGCCGGTTTCATTATTGCAACGCGGGATGAACTGCGAGGGGCCACGTGGACCGAGTGCACGCGACCTCCTCACCGCAGCCTGCGCCATTTGTTCACATCCTGTCAGCTCGCCGACCACGCATCTGAGACCGCAGGCTGTCTTGCAGCATAGCTCCCCGGACGCTTGGCACTGGAAATCATTCTTGCAGGCTGGGGACCTGGCCGGACACACGTTCTGCTCCTCGAAGGATGGGCATCGACCTACCGCCTTCAACGGTGGCTCTGGAATGCGACAAACGGTTCGGTCGACCACAGATCTACGTTATTCGATCAACACCTGGCTGAACTTAACAATGCGTGGTATTACAAGATAAAAGACCTTGCAAACATTAATTTTCCGCTAAGAAAATTGTCCTGTTTGTTTCTATGTTCTTGTAACTACTTAATTTTACTGTCGAGTGTCGTGCACACGAGTAAATCAAGATTGTCAGAGAGTATTGTCGAAAATTATTTTAAGGAGCGAGGATACAATGAGGTAAACATTCTTAGCGAGGTCGCGTCTTTCGGAATTTCATTGACGCAATCGTTTAGTTGAACGGACCTCGAGAGTTACTCGAGAGGAGCATTGCCACTAGCAGCTTTTTGATCGTTCGCTTCGGAAGCAGTTGCCGGTGAACTTTTTTCTTGTATTACGGTTTCGAACGTCACGGAGGAGTGTAACCGCAATAAAAACGCCGCGGGCAAGGCTTTGCTCGTGTTCGATCGAATTGGGGAAACTCGATGGACCGGGGGAACGACTCGGATCAGTTTTATAGGTCAGATCGACAGCAGGACGATCTCTCTCCGGAGCGTCCGCTTTCGTTCTCGAGTACGGCTAAAGTGTAGCGCAACGACAATAATAATAAAAATAGCCGGTGCCGAGCTAACGGTTCCTCGCATCCTACTGCCACACTTACTCTACACTTAGCTAACGTGCTGCGAGCATGTTTCCAACGATTTCCAGCGCAAGCGGACTGTTGTGAGTCGGACAGTTGGTCTCCGCTCCTCGCATAGCCGGAACACCGGCGAATAAGAAGTTGAAGTAGAAGGAGAACACGTCGCAGAAGAAGGAGAAGAAGTGCACGCGCCTCGAGAGTCTAGAAAAGGGTCACATAACTCCGAGTACCTTCGATCGTCCTGGACCCTAAAGTAGCTCAAGGCAGAGGAAGTACAACCTCTGAAAATTCTTTGATCTTGATGTCTACTTGAAGAACTTCCGAATAGGAACTAAAACAGGATTTTGCAATTCGAAAAGTTCTACAAAGAGCCCGTGGAAGTGTCGGACAGAACTTTTTTGTTCTTCGTAGAGGCAATGCGCTTCGACGTACATTTTCTCATTTTGAGAGTGGATCAATTAATTAGGACTTGACTTGACTTGTCTTAAAATTACATCCAAAGAATTGTTCTAACGAGAACGGAATGACCTTTCTTGTTTTTCCATGATGGGGGAATTTTTTTGATTAAATTAGATGTTTATACGAAGTTACGGTTTCGTACGCCGCGCTGGTTCGAGAAAATGGAGAACAGATAGAAATTCATAAGTTCGCACTAGATGTTCGACTGTGTTAATAATAAGCTACGGGTGTCGTAAAAGATTCTATGAACGCGTAACCATGCGCGGTCTAATTATAATGGGAGAAACTCAAAGGTTTTTTTTGTTGTTTCACGGTCTACAATTCAGCTGAGGTTTCTAACACCGAGCAAAACAGAATATAAAAATTTAACGAACGAGCACGCGCGTTCCTGTTGCAGAATATTCCACGGGAGATCGATGAAAAACAATATGATACCGTCAATACATATTCTCGAGTTGTCGATAGAAAAAGTGAATATGTACTAGACGGACACAATAGCAAATTTTCGAGAGGGACTACATTGAAATCGCCAGCAGCGGTTTTACACTGAAAATTCGAAATAACTTTGAATACAGAACAACTAAAAAAAGAGGATAAACTTGTCGAAACCTTACTTTCTCTCGTCACGATTCTAAACTTTTTGTGTCTGGATTAAGTTTAATATTAAAAATATAACTGCACTTTTTTATTACACATTATTCTCAATTATTATTAACAGAAACTGGAAAAATTTCAGCCATAATGTCGAAAAATACAGCTACTCCTGTATTGTCGACGAAATAAAAATTCCGCCGAGAAGCTAATTGTATATAATTATGAAAACATTAATTTTCAATCATGAAAGTGTAATTACGAAAGTTTTAATTATTATTATACTTTCTATTTTCTAAAGATTTTTTATATTATTATTTTTACGTGTTAGAAATATCTCGTGTTGTTGCAATACTGAACTCGTTATTGCAGTGAAACTACGACGATCCACGACTAAAAGTAAACAAGTTGTTCGCGGCCTCGAGTCGAAAAATTGAAGGTGGTGACTGACAATAAGACGAGGAAAGATCGGATGTCCTCGTTCGAACGAGGTCAAGTGCGCTCGTAAATTTTACGAGCGATTGAGCGACCTCGTAAAGCTTGTAAATATGACGCACGTATTGAATCAGCCGCTACAAAGCGGAATCAGAAAAGCGAGTTTGGAGCAGAGAAATTGGAAACATACAATATTTAAAGACCGACGTCACTTATGCATGTACTACTGCAATCTCCGTACGGTTGCCGAAAAATATTCGATCGTGTGATCAATACCGGCGGCTCCGAGCAGAAGATAGAATAAAACAGTAACATTCGAAAGTGTACGAAGTTTCGCAAAGAAAAGAAATCTATTATGTCTTCGTGTTATTTTCCGTATGTTATAAATTACAGAGGAGAGTGTGTGTAACACTTTCTAGCCAATTATATAACTTTCCTCGTTTCCACTACCTTTTCTGTTCGATTACGTTCCAATTCCCTGTACAAATTGGATAAATTGGATACGAGAATATTACAACTGAATTTATAATATCGTCTAATATAATCTGGATGCAACATGAAGGGAGCGATCAGTTCGTGTGAATTCGCAGTTACGTACTAGATATCGCCGCGCCCAGCATTGCAACAGAAACTGCGCGCGAATAGAGAGAACGGAATTTTCACAGTGAATTTTGCGAGTAATCATGCGCCGCGTGCCAATTGACTTTTTACTTCGACTTTGTGTGCGGCACGTTCTCACACACCATTAACAATTTCATAAAACTCCGACGAAACTACCGACACATCCGATTACCCGAATTTCCAGTTCGTCGACCCGCCATGCCCACACCCGGTTTTCTCGCTCTATTATGGCAATTTCGCGTTAATCCGCGCGAGTTTCCCTGTTACCACATACAGCGAGTCACGAGAACGTTCGAACGCTACGAAATAAATCATTTAATCCTTGAAAAACCCTGTGATCCGCTGAACATTTCAACCACGCAAATCTTCTCAGTTCGGGCGCCACGTTTAAAAGAATTTTTACGGGATAAAACGATCACGCGATTATTTGTTAAATCTCTTTTCCGGAAGTTCATGTATTGTGAATGGAAGCCGTACAATGCAAACAATATTTATTCAGGACTTGTTAGAAAGTATCTAAGAAAAACGCTCGGGTCCGCGCTGTTTTTCGTGATCGAGAATTTTCGTGAACTTTTAGGGAAAGGTCTCTACGCAACTCTCTTGTATCTTACAATTAATATAGAGAATTTTTATTTTGTATAAAGGTGTCTACGTAATTTTGCTGAAGCGAAAGTGTCTCGATCTCACATTAGTCGAACAACGAATATTCCGTTCGAAAGCGTCGAAATACTTTCGCGAGTCATTGTGTACAGGCATAGAAGGCGTGATTTCGTTTCTCGTTTCCGCGCAATTATTTTCACACCAGTTACGAAACAGTGGAAACGCAAGTAGACCATGGACTTCGCGCTGCAGCCAAGACTCGTAACGTACTAAATAAAAAATTATATTCGCAACAAAGATTAAGGTAATATTCATTTCACCGTTTATCTCGTAAATTCTCCCAGAAAGCATGGGAGCTTGTTCTTTTGTTCCGGCTCTCTCGTTATAGCTCATGGAACCGGAGATTCCGCTGACCGTAGATAGACCTCGAGCGACAAACATCAGATTTTTAGAAACGCGGCTAATTTGCGACCTCGTTAAGCGCCGGGCAATGATTTTCTCTACTTTTTGGTCTCTCGGCACGAAAACATCCCTCAACTCTTTGTAGGAACCGGCTACCCATGGTATCTCCAACAATTTTTTTGTACTCGTGAAAATTATAGCAGAGAGAACATTTTTGTCAACTACACCCGGGATCGTTTATATTCCTCAAATAAAAATTTATCCCAGGAAAATGTCCAAGCGAGGGTATATTAATGTATAATGTCATTTCTCGAATGTACTTTAAACCCAAGCAACGAGTACTAGATTATCTTCCGTATTTTTTTTCTTATTTCAATGCAAAGTTGTATCGCTCTTATTGAAAGATCCTGAATTAGCGATTAATGCGAGCCGGTCCTAATATTCGCGAAAAGGATCCGGCGTCCCGGCGCAACGCAACGGGAATTGATTAACCCGACGAAGCATCCGCGACTGGCAATTTAACCTCGTAATTAACGTCTCGTTAAGTGCGTGATTTATCCTCTGGCAGGACGCGGTTGCCCGCCGTATAATCTCCCCGGCAAATAATTAACTCATTGATTAGAGACGCTGCACTGTCTCGCCCGTATCGATAGCGACCCCACCACCCACAATTCACCTGCTGAATTCAGAATGATTTAATGCTCGCAACGGCCGAGTGATTATCAACTGAACGCGGTGGCGCGTCGTCATATTCCAGTATTTCCCCATTGCGAATTTCCCGAGCATTTGCTGTTTAAATTTTAAATATTACCCGACGAGACAGTCAGACGGTTCTCGAAACGATCGCATGAAAATTTCAACTGTGAAAAGATGACTCGCGAGCCACTGAAATTTTGATATCCAACCAAATTGGTACCCTAATAATATTAGCACCAGCGACGTGTCATCATCGTGACAAGATCTACTTGTCAAGCTATATTAGAATTTTGTGTAAACTGTCCGTTGTACGTATACTAGAGTTGGGCAAAAAATGTTATTTATCAATCTTTTGTCACCCAGTATGTATAAATGTATCGCTAAGTAAATTGAAGTTTTAATTGAGAAATGACGGCCCCGTAAATAGTAATATCTACGAAATTATTATTTTGCCGCGATTTATCTTATCAGATTTCTGTCACACTCCAAGCGATTTATCGACAACGTGTTGATATGTTGGAAATGTCGTTCCATTTGATCGCGAACTAGGCTTTGAATATTGTTCTATGACAGACACGATTCTACATGTGTTGTAACCGAGAACCTCTTCGAAGACTAGCTTTATAGGTATTACATTCATCCGTCTAAGGGAATAAGTCTTCCAAGAGGGTCGAAGGAGATTAGTCCTCTCAAGGCTGCCCTTTAAATCTCATACTACTTAAAAGTTCTTTGACAGCCCTGTGGATGCTTATGAACTTGTGGCAAATCCGGACAATGAAGTATAATAAAATTAAAACTTAAAATATAAATACAATTAAAGTTTTCAGATTGATCAAAAGACGTAATGGAAAGTGACGAATGGGATTTGACAGCTAACTTAGTTCTTTAATCTTGTTCATTTACGATGCTGCAGTTCGATTTCGTTAAATAAAAGATTCGTCAATTGTTTCAATCAAAATTTAATTTTTTAACTGATCCGATGATCTCTGTAACCAACAATTCCTGAAAAACACCATTTCAGCATCACCACTTAACTGAACTTTATAAGTCTATTTTCGTTAATCTAACTTCGTCTTCTACGAAAATTGACTGACACGCGCAAATTACTCCAATTTCGATGGCGGCGATAATTTTAACTTGACTGCACGAATGCTAGTCAAATAACAGCCGGTGATTTTACTCTCCCTCTAGTTTCGTCCCTTAACACGATAAATATAACGTCGAGGGTTGCCGGATAATTTGCGAAGAAATTTCAGGGAGGATGAAGTGTCTCGTCGTTGCCGTAGCGTCAACCAACCGTCAAATTGATGTAATTTCGGTCGTTACTTTTTTCCGATCAAGCGTTATTCTTTGAAATAATGTAATGGAATAAAATATTTAAACTTTCGTGAACCGTAGTTGTACTACATGCTAGGACACCCTGTAGACACACGGAGTAAACAATTTACGAAACTTTAAGGTCGTTTTTCAAAAGAAAAATTTTCCGTTGAAAATAAATCCTCGTTACGAATAAGATGAAAAATTAATATTTCAAACAAAATTTTCACTGATTTGGGGATCCTTTAAATAGAATGCTATTTAATAACTGCTCCTAACAAATAAAATATTTCATTTTTCCGAGTGCGCGTACGATTTCCAATAAAACAGATTATTTACTATTCGAAATAGGATTTTAACAATCTGGATACAATTGCGTTAACGTCTACCAAATGAATGCGAGGTTTATAGTTGTGTGGCA
Organism: Lasioglossum zephyrum; assembly: GCA_028455615.1. Classification (NCBI taxonomy): domain Eukaryota; kingdom Metazoa; phylum Arthropoda; class Insecta; order Hymenoptera; family Halictidae; genus Lasioglossum; species Lasioglossum zephyrum. The sequence goes on along the minus strand of CM052324.1, from coordinate 1,131,114 downwards.
TGTTCCTCGGAAGATTACGCTACGAAATTAGTTGCGCGGAACTAAAAACAAAAAAGCAGGTTCGCTGTTCGCCGCAGGAGTTGGCGAAACTTGTGGAACGCGTTATTCGCCGGAGGATTGATAGAGCAGCGTGCAAGAATTGGTTTTGCGGGAGGGAATTAGGCTTGCTAGGGGTGCTCATGCTCGTCTGTGGTTCCTCGACGGGCATCAAGGACGAATCCGATTTCCGAAAACCGATCACGTCCGCGGCGTCGCATTATATGCAGATGCACGTCCGTTTCGAGAGAGCTACGCTTTCCTTTTTCTCTTTTCGCCGGTGTCGGCGAACGTGAACGCTCGGGTCGCTGGAGAGCTCCATTGTTTGCTAATGGCCGCTCTTTCAATAATTCGGGGCTAATCATTACAGGCGGGCGAACCGCGATGCGATACGACGGGTCGCGACGGGTACGAAAACGAGCGTCCACCGCTCGGATATAAAATAACAGGACGAGACAGTAGCGCAGAAGACGCGGGACCGACGGAAAACGATGAAACAAGAAACGAACGTACCTGCTGTGACTGATGACGACAGAGACAGTAGCAGCCAGGTCGATGACACCCACACAACGGCGCAGGCAAGCCCACCGTTGCAGAAATCACGGCGCATCCTCAGCGCATCAAGTGATTTTTTATTCGGCCGTTAGATCTGCAATTCATCGAAATCAAAATTATTAGCAATCGTTCCAGTAGGCAGTCATTTTAGTAGGTCGGCACTCGACTCTTTCGCCAAAAGTCAGTGACTTGAGCGCGACGAAACTACCTTGGCAGATAAGGATAGATAACTATAGAAAGTAAACATGTGGAATAAATTTTGATTTTCACTAATTCTCGTCTTACGTCAATGGCTGACTTCACCATTCGTACTGCAGGATTGTGATAGGATTCCCACTTCCATTAAAAGTAAATTTTTCATAACGTCACTCTGGTTCTGACTAAACCATTGCTCCATTATTTTTCCTTCAATTCTCTCGATTTGGTAATCACCGCTCGTGAATAATCGGTTAGCCTGATTTCACTGTTGGCTACTGAACTGATGTAAATTTAACCGTGCACTGTAGTCAGCCATTTTAAGGGTTGTTATTATTAACACTACCCGTACCGCGACCGGCCAAATGATGGCATTGTTTATTTTTTGATTATTGAATTTATCAAGATACTTCCATTAGAAATTGTTCCAATAAATTTCTTTATTCGAGCACGTGTGGATACAAAAATTGTGAAAAATCTAAATAAGCTTGCAATTATTATTAAACAATATATATTATATATGTTTTTAATATTTCGTATTGTAAATGTTTTACATGGGAACATGAAGTGAAATACGGAATGAAACATCCGGTATATCGTTTATTCAACTCCCTTTATTTATTTAGTTTCCATCAGCAGACGCGAGCGAAAGTATCATAATTATTTCACCGAATTCGTGGCAATTATTCATCGTTTCGGGTCGTCGACGTTGATTACAGAATTCGTCTGGTTTCTATTTATTCAATCAGAAGTGGATTGATGAACGCACATACTACCACCGTTTATGCGACAGGTTCCAGAATTTTTATTTTATAAATATTGAAATCAAATGTGAATTAAATTCATTTCTAAAATAAACTAGATATCTAAAAATTCGAATTTACACTGGAGAATATTATGCGCAGTCTCTTATTCACGCATACATTATAATGAAATCGCGTTATTTTTATATGGCAACACGAACCAGACGGTTTGAACGGTCGTTAAAACCAGTCCGTGTTGTTGGATTTATATGAATTTTTATTATTCTTGTTCGTAATTATCTAACCGTGCACAATAGATATAGATGTTCTCTGTTGGACGAGGGAAGCTAAACATTCGAGCCGCGGAAATGAACATTGGCTCGGTTCACCTGGTGTTTTTCAATCGGAACGATCCATTTCAAGGAGAAATGAAGAGCTGTTTGGTTTTGCGCTTTCGTGCCGACGACTTCTGGCTCTCGGAAGAAACTTTTTCCATTACGGATCCATAATCTTGGACTTTATTGCTTCGGAAAACGCCGGCGCACGGCGTCGGGGAACTTTAATGGCGAATTCTGGCTGGATAGAAACAGGAAATGCGTTGCTACGAATATCGATTCGTTGTGTGCGGTAACTTTCTCTTGCGGAACATTTAAGGAGCTCGATTAATTACTTTGTGCAATCATTCCTCGCCCGCGATGCGATGGCAATAGACTAGCAAAATAAGAGCACTTTGAAAACTTCGAGAACTGTGAAGCATTCGTGTCCGTCGGGTTACATTAGCGTAAAGATCTACTTCTTCAAAAGCGTACAAAATACCACATGCAATATACGCAGAAAATGATATACGACTTCTCTATCTGTTCCCGCGGAATCGCCGTATTTCACGGTGCATTCCATAATTAAAAAGTCGCGCGATTAATCTCTTCATCTCGAGACGTTCGAGCAGCTCGAGGAATCGAGGCGGTCGGGTCTCCGGGTATCAATTACTCGGATATAGGTGGAATTAGATATTTCCGAGTAATGGCAGTGTAACGGCCGTGAATGTAATCTTAACGTGATTATCGATGTAATTACCAGAGGGCTCGAGAGCGACCCGGCAGCCGCGTCACAGTCTTTCCTGATGCATTATTCATACGACGGGCTGCACCCTAAATTCAAAGGCTTCCCAAAGGATGTAACCGTCGGTAATTTCGTCGGCGAACAGCTTCTCGTCCCGTCGCGTCGCCGCTACAAGTATCCCGAAATACAGGATGTAACATAATACCTGGGACCGACGATCGATACCCTCAACAATAATTAAAACTACGAGTACATCAAAAATGCATTTCTATTAAAAACACTGGTAAAAATACCCGAACTTCTCGAAGGAAACGACGAGATCAATAAAATTGAACTTAAGGTGATTCTTATTATTAAACAGCGGATTTGATGCATTCATGACAAAAATGAGTAGGCGTCATATAAAACAATAAAAACATTAGAAGAATTTAAAAATACATTATTTTCAACCTATTAAACATCGTAAGAAAGAAAATAAATGTTCATTTCACTCCAATTTGTTGTAATTTTATTGAAACTTCATTTCATACTTCTATATTATATAATCATCGATAATTATTGCTGACAGTTACGTGAGCCGGCGATTTCGTGATACCTTCTTTAAGCACGACGATTTGTTCAAGCAGATGATACTGGTACAATTTATTCATCTCAAATAACAGTGCCGACAGCACTTGGCTTAATTAAAATTGGATCCGCGGAACCCTTTATAATTAATTGAAATTTTGTGATTTGTAATTAAAGATATTTTTTGTTCCGTCAAAAGAATCACGTTTCCTGTGGTACCCAGTATCACGTTTTACGCTGAAATTGTGCTTCGAATCCATTAACTGAAACCGGGAATAACCAAAGGGACGGGGAATCGTAGAGAATTGGATTTTCCCAAAGATATATTTTCAACATTTTCAAACAGGAATTTCGAGCTTTTCCGACGTTTCTGTTGCACTTTGTGGTAGGTAAATCCTGTGCAACTTTGCATACGGCCCGCATAATCCCCGCGGGCAAAACAATTGTAGCGTGTATAATAGTTGCCATCGCACGAACGGAAAAAGTTTCGCGACGCGTACGTGACGGAACCACCAGACGGTTCAAATCAAATTTTCATGAAAATTTTTAATCCTTCGTGTCTTCATTAAAGGCAGCCTGCGGTCGCGAGATTAAAGCGAAATAGCGACTGGTTCTCGGATTTAATTTGAGTGGAAAGTCTGGAACAACGCGTGTTGACAGGCAGCAGTTTTATCGATTACAATATCCTAACGAATATTGTCGACGAGCATCACCGGCTCCCGACACCATTAATTGTTTTACTTGGAATACAAATTAATTAATTGCTACTGTATTTTCGAGTCCATATTCGAGATTCATTAATTAGTCGTATTCGGACAAAGAACGAGATATATCCTGAATGATCATAAATAATTAATAAATTCGCTAAAGATAGTGCTACGAATTAATTTGTACACCCCTCTTGTTGATTTTATTAGATCTTCGAAGGATTATTTTACTCTTCTCCGCAGTTTTTTAGTATAAACGCAAAAATACACGCGTACTATTTATAAAGAATAGCACGCCCTTAGACAGGTGGAGGGTTCGATCGGTTCTCATTGAGAAACATTAATCGTGGGAGGAATGTATTATCATAAAGGGAGACGACTCGGTGGGAAATTGAATCCGAATTTGTCTGTTCGCTGGCGAAAGGAAAACCGTGTCTCCGATTATTCTTTCTTTTTCATCGGGTCCCGATGAAAATATCCGTGAGCGTCAATGGCGAGGGGGTAGGGTAGCGAGAAAAAAGAACGAGAAAATAAGAGTGGAGGAGGAAAGGAAAAAAAAACGAAGGAGATGGGCTCTCCCCGTCGAAGTTGTAACGAGGAACAAAGGCAAAGAAAAGAAACGAAAGCGTCCCGACAATTCGTAGATCCAAAGCCGACTTCACCTCATGAATAACGGAGAGGGACGCATTAGAATATTCCCGGTGGCATAACGAATAAGGAGACACAACTTCCATTGTTATTTCTCCTTTTAAAGGGAAGATTCCTAACCCGCGGCCCGACCGAGTCCCGAGAATACTTTTACCGAGGCTGAGTCGACCCGGCGTTGAATTAAAAGAATTATTTTTTCGGTCTCGCCAACTTCGACGGCCGAGCTTAAAAACTCGCCGGCAATATCGAGCTAAATTAATTAGTTCATTGATTCCCTCAACCAGGCCCAGACTGTTATTCAAATTATACAATTTTGCTATTACAGTAAAGCCTTAATCTCAGAAAACTGAAACTGTACGATCCAAGAAAAACAAATTTAATATCTTTAATAAGATTAATATAATATAATCGTTTTTCTAAATCCACTTAATATTTCTACAGATTTGTATTCCTACCAATCGTTTTTGTCATTGGTGCACAAAATCCACAGTCTACTAACTTGATACATTTTGTTTGAAAATCTTGACGCAAACCTGGCTCCAATAAACGAGGCAACGGATTAACCTTAGACACCTGCATTGAATTTATTTTTACTTATGTGTATTTATAAAATAAGCAATAACTTATCGATATTCCTACTGGGAATATCGTTACAGATTGAATTTCCTGGTCGGCTATTTTTCCACAGATAAAAAGAACGGGTAGTAATTTATAATTAGAAAAGGAATTTACTCCGAATGTTTCTCAGGACTTCTTTCGTCGGAGGTTTTAATCGAACGTCTCGCAACTTGCTGACTCCCAATGCTACTGAATGAACATGAGTAAGATAAAACCCGCTGAACACAAAAATCCTCTTTAAATGCCAAGGACGTTCACCGGTGCGACAAGAGTTTCCTTAATTCCCTGATTCGTTAATGAGCTCTTAAATACGCTACGACTCAGTGCGGTTCTGGCGACATTATTGCATTTCGCAAAATCCGATTTGTTAAGTGATCGCTAAGCGTAAAAACTTCTGGACACGTTTTCATTAAAGCTGACAATTAGACTGCGAATTTTTGAGGTGATCATACTTCCTTGACAGGAGAGATTGCTAACGTCATTTCAAGTAATTTTTTCCTTTGAGATTATTTTCTCCGCGACCTTGTTAAGAAGTTATTAACCAGAACGCGGCTACTGCGGACGGATTCCGGATTGGTCCATGTTTTTCGTTAATAACTACTTAGCAAAGCAACGAAGAACATTTTCGTAAAGGAATATATTATTCTAAATGGCATCGTGAACATCTTATTTGTGAGACTGTCCAGAAAAATTCCGGATTTGTTTCGACGGTCCTGTAGTATTGTACCGAAGCATTCGGGATCGCGGAACACAGGGAAGGTTGAACGTCCTTTCACCGAAGTCCCCGAGAGGATCCCGACGGATGATCTCGCCTACTCTTTCAAGGCTAATGCGCGTCAGATGTGGGTCACTTCGTCAGCGGAGTTCCTTCCGGGTCGAGAGCTCGACGGCCCTTGCCGCTCTCACGTAAACTTTCTATTGTCGCCGATCCTCGGGGCCGAACATCGTCGATTCCACTTATGACGGGCCGAGGCGGCCTCGTGCGTCATCGACGGAACACTTTCGTGTTGGAAGTGGATTTTTTTTATTTTCAAACGAGTTCCACCGTTGAAATCATCTTCTCCGATGAGGGGTCATCGACCGGCGTGCTTCGAACAACCGTGAATGAGAAACGCGACGAGCAACGCCTCGAATAACAGAATCGAACGACGGCGCAGCGGTCTACTTACGAAAAAGAACAGCCACGAAATATCTAGAGGGGAAAAAGATCCATCGTACGCCCGATTACATCCTTGTTCGAGACCCCGATAAGTGGCTCAGTAGTACGGCCGCGGGCTCTCATGAAAATAGAAAGTGGCGAGTTTTCGCGTCGACTCATCGACCACGATCCGTTCGATCGGGCAGCCATTTTTTCATTTCCATTCGGGATGAACGAGGCTGTCGTTCGCGGGTCAAATTGCTCGCGACAAATCCCTGCCTTTTAGCTTTTCATACCTCCCCATTAAATACCTCTCGTTAAGTTTAAATACCTCTCATACCTCTCGTTAAGTTTTTTTTAAGAATCTTAACTATCTAAATGCTTGAAAAGTAAGTGATAACGTAGAAGGACAATTTAACGCTTCCACAGTATTCGAAGTTTTAGGGTTCGGGAGTGAAGCATCGTTTCGTGAGAATGTTCGTCGAGGGTGTCTCGCGCCAGTATCATTATTTAACGATTCTTATCTAAATAACAATGTCGCCTTATCTCCGGTTGATGGAGCACGTGGAGAATCGACTCCCGGCTAAAAGCAACGTCGCCGAGTACCTCAAAAGCAACATTTCCTAGGAAGCGTTCACTATCTAGACAATAACGGCCATTACCTTCCATACCGGAAGTGGCTCCGCTATGAATCCATACTCACAATGTCGTTCGCTATTAGGGGAGGTGAAAAGGTTCATTTCTCCGATGCTATCACTCACAAACACAATTCGATATAAGAAATTTCCCTTTGCATATCGAATGTTTTACAGCCTCCAAAATCGAAAACAAGTCCCTATATGGTCTTATTTTCACACTGAAATTATGTTTGCGGTCTGTGGATACGGTTAAGCGGTTTTACGTATTATAAGTTGCTTCGCGAATTTTGAACAAGTCTAACAGAGGCTAATGGGTTTGCGAGTGCCACGCATCGGGTACATTAACATGCGGCATTGTCGCCGCTTTCTTCGTTTTCAACGAATCATCGACGTGGTTACTTGAAAACACGCATTTAACACTTTCGCCATTGTACGCGGAATTTCTCACGGATCTAACGACCATTTCTCAACCACCTGGAAACTTTTCAAACCTGCATTAATCACCGACATCGTCTTAACGACGCGGATACTTCTATCTATTAAGTATTGCGACAGTCTTCCTTAGTAGACAAACTACTACGTGATCAATAGATCACGTAGATCTTCATGCAAAATTAAAATTTTTTACCCAGATTGCAACTTACTTTCACCCTTTCCTCAAATTATTTTAACCATTTCCCTACTTTGGCGAAACTATAAATTCATTCTTCCCGGGAACACGCGTTTGCATTATAAAGCGCAACATATTTTTGGCAGAGCAGTGCGGCGCACTCGCAAAATTCTCGGAGCGCAACGTGCTCTTTTAATAAAGATCGTGGGGCCAAGAACTTTCATGGAATTTTTAATAGAACGCTGCGGCCTTTCTGGCGGGATGCTAAAGAGGACGGATTTATGCTGAAGTTACGTTCAACAAAGGAACGGTAATGGGGGGGTGTGTTAGCCGCGAGAAATTCGAACGACTGTCCGACGCGACACGTTGCTGTAACGTCGAAAAGTTACAGCGCGTTCGTATTAGGCTTTCAGAAAGTTCCGAGCATCTTCAAAATCCACTTTCCTGTCGCTTTCTCTGTAAATAACTTCGAAAAGTAAGAGAGAAACCCGTTTCGAAAGAGACTCCTCCTCGAAAGGCAGACCCGTATCGAATTTTCTACCGGGCAACTTATATCCGCGTGGACATCTTGACTCACCGAGCATGCTCTTTAGGCTCGCCTGATTGGCAACGAGCTTCGTGCGATATACGATAGCCCAAAGCAACTTCTGACGTGGTAAGGTCTCGCGAGGATGCCGTACTGAATTTATAATGATAGTCCTCGTAATTTTATACGCGTAGGCACAAGCCTCGGTCGTTCGTGGCGGTCGTGTCTAAACAACTACCACTAGAAATGGCGAGTATCATTGAGGCGTCGATTATAATCGACAGTGAAATCATTATTATAACATGTCGAGGTTAACACGTCTGTCTCGAAATTTTGATCCATCAAAACACCTTGCTATTGTCCTCGTTCGATCCGAACAAATACATTTCATGTATTTTATTCATTGCACACTTGACACGTACACTTTTACAACAATACGGTACGAACACGTGCGCACGCCAGTTTAATTTAATTAGAGTGTTGCAAAATAGACTGCGAGTTTCTTTCCTGTCAGATTTGAGTGACGTTTCACCATGACGAGCTCAGTCGGTTCCAAGTCGTGGACTCAGGCTATTAATTAATTAGCGGATAGAACTAAAGATAGGGATTACGTTTGACAATCCGAATTAGCCGAGATTCTAGTGTATATAATTCGTTGAATGCAATCCTGCAAGATTAACGCTATCTTTTAAAAGCGTCTCAAGACTTTTGCAATGACGCACTAGCATTTAGAGAAATTGAAGATAATTATCTTCTTGTCACGGGTGTGTGCACGTGAAATAGGGGGCCTATCAATGGCGCAGCGATCATCCGAATCGGTTCGGGCGATCGAGGTTACGCAGAGAGTGGTGCATATAATCGTGGAACAAAAAAAAAAGAGCGCGATCACGAAGAAAACTCGAGGCGTGATTTTGTTCCGATCTGATTAACGCCGGTCGATACGTGCTGGACCGGTGTTTCTCACGGTTTGCCGATGGATCATACGCGGAAACGTACCTTGGCTATCGCGTGTTCCAGATCCTTTCTGGCTGCCGCGTGGCATTTACGGTAGAAAGTCGGATATAGCGCGTTTTCCACGCGCTACTAATGACACCGTCCGCCATTGTGTCTCGGCTGAAAGGAGCGTTCTGAAAAGAGCATCCTCGAACTGTCGCATCGCGGCGACAGGGGACCCGCGAAGGAATAAAGCGGCCGGAACACCGAGTGAGAGACAGAGCGGATCTGTGATACGTAGTCAGAGGCAAAAAAATGAAGAGATGTAATAAGAGAAACATTTCTCGAGAGCACAACACGGGACGCAACGCGCTTTTTCAGCCTTCAGAGAGCTTTCTATTCGAGGGGCACGCGCGCCTTCGCCATTGTCGGAACGGAACCGGGGCAATGGAAAAACTGCAACGTGAATTCGCGGCCGGATACCTTTTCGCGAAACGTCGAACAATGCCGTACGCGCTGCGGACCTGGAAACACGCTGCTCGAGACGCGACACATACACAGGCACACACTCGCCCCCGCGCCTTTTAAAGCGATCACAAACTTTGGAGAGAGAGCTGCGAGCACAGCTAGAGCATTCCGTGCTTGCCTCGGGAACGCGCTTGCATCAATTATCAATTTGCTCGACGCTTTCGGCGATGTCGAAAACATAAAAGCTCCGAGAATCGTCTTGCTTTTTAACCGCGACGAACAGCCGCTTGCGAATTTGTTTCTGTCTTTCACTCTACAGTGGTCCGAAAACGTATTTTTCATGACAGAAAGTCAATTTTCAACGTATTAATACATGAATCAATTACATGAATCTACAGAAGGACTAAGAGTTTCGATTCCACTTCTGCAACGATTAACTTCAAATCACACGAATAAATTAGTTACGAAAAGAGGTTTCAAATTTTCAGAGATCGTTTAAGATTCTAATGTACGAATAAAGGTTACCGATTACTGTACCGTGCACCATTTTGTCAGACGACCGTAACCACCCTCGACAGCGGAGGGGTGGAATCATGGCGAAAGGGAAGAAGGGTTCGAAGAAATTTTCCACGTACGTAGCGCAGTAGTCCTTCGATTGGAAATTGATTTCGTCCGGGGTATGGTTGTTCAGGGGAGGAAGAAATTGAGTTGGATGAACGTTAAATGATTCATCCGCCGGGCGAAATAGCTTCGAGTGAATACGGATAAACGAGCGCGTAGAAAGGCACCGGCTAGACTTCTCTATTTACGGACAAAAAAATCGTGTTCCCCTCTCGGAGCACGAGGACGTCCTCAATTCCGTAACGCTGGCAGATTTTCCCTCGGGTGTAGAACCTCCCGAGGGAGACCTTCTGCTTCGGAAAAATGTTGGACGATACTCCTTCCTCCAATATCGGAGCGCGAGCATATCCTAGGGTCCCAGACGTTCGGGAAATATTTTTGCGCACGGTCTCCCGATACATTACGATCTTCTTGCGGAAATTTCGACGTACCGACGATTCTTCTTGTAATATTCGGGGAATGTGCAGACACGTCCTGTCCTGTCCATTGTGGACAAGGAGCCACAAAAGTGTATGCGAAATAATCGAAATTTATCGGTACATTCCGCGCGGGCTTCTGTGCAACATAAAAATTCTCGAAAATGAAAACTATTCTACCCGAAACATCTCTGAATAACTTCAATAATCTCAGAATAAAATACATTCGGATACTCATTTTATTACAAATGCATGAAATCCGCAGATTGTTAACCCTTTCGGAACGAATGTCTATATACTGAAGTTGTTAATGCGTAATTTATTTAAAAATGCTTGTCTTCAAAGAGTTAATCAGGAACTATACAGGAATTCCCGTGTAGAAAATATTTGAAGAATAATCTGTAAAGGGTAGATCGAGAAGAGGCCTGTGAGCGTTGTGATGCTGTGATTGCGAGTTAACAATTTGATGCAACGGAATTGTTCATTTCATCTAACGAACACGCGGATCATCGTGGATGGATCGGCTTTCACTGTTGGCTTAATTTCAGCACTCTTTCAACCCTTTCATTCGGCAGCCGCATTTTAAAACGCACGCTTTCCCGGCTTTCATTGATTTCACTGCTTTTCATTCCGTTTCGTAACCATGGAACTATATACGAAGAAAGTAATTATATATCTTTCATGGTGGACTAATATTTCAACCCGGTTGCGTATCGCGGACACAATTCGTTCGGTTTGTATTTAGTTATACAAGTTAATCAATCTCGTTTGTACGCGGTGGAGCATACTACGTGCACCAGAAAATAATTTCAGACTGATACGTTTTAGTATTAAAACGTTTTAAATGTTAACAAAATTTCTTGTTATTTCATTGGTCTTTTATCGCCGTGTCAATTTGACACCGACGAACATATTCGGTTCGTGAAATGAGAGGTGGACGAGGGTTAAGAGAGGTTTTGTTAGAGCGATATATGTAAACAAAGTTCGAACAGTGAATTATGTACTGTTCGTGCCTCACAAGAAGTCTCGCTCAGTCTATTCCCACCGTTGCCGTTTCCGTAGTCACGTAGTCCCAATGTTTGGGATCTGACGTCAGAAGGTTCATAATGTGTCACTACTTTAGCCAATATTTCTCTGGAGCTGAAAATGCGTACGAAACGAGGCGTGCTCCTTCCATATTCTTTACGCGGGACTTCTTTCGAGGTTCGCATAGCACAAACATTTCAAATAAATAGCATATGTATCATATTCAATGAATAGACAAGATGTTTGTACCTTGTCCCAGAAACGTTTTAATTTGCATATGCTGTAAGTTATTTAATGACGTTAATGTTAATTAGTAAGTCCCATAGAGGACATTCTTTTTAGAACGTTATTGGAAAGTTTCTTGGCTGTCAATATCTGGCGCCCACCAATATTACAAAATGGCAATTTCTTTTTTAAATCTACCGATGTATATATAAACTGTAATAAATTCGTCTTTGCTGTTCCTCGTCACAATGTAAACTGTAACCCTCTGTAACATGTAAGATTGTATTTGATTGTAAACCATGTGATTGCTAATCACCTAGCTGTTAATGTGACGACCTTAAAATGGACCATACATAAATAATAATAATAATAAAGTGGCAATTTTGGTAGGAAAACGAAAAGACCGAGGGTGAAGACGAAAAACGGGCGCGACAGGGACTAATAGAGTTTTCGAGGAGAGCCTCGGCAATCCGCCGGAAGCCTAGACGCAATTAAGTTTGATAGGACGCGTTATTGGCGTTTCCGGGATCTAATCCTTAGGCGAGGCTTGCGGAGGACGCATATCCGCGTGTTTAATGATGCCGGCGGGCCGCACAAAGGTGAACAAAACGGTTTCTTTGAGAAAGGGCTGGCTCCCCGACCCCGCTTTCTTCCTGAAAACGCTATTGGAAATTCTTTGTGGCGCTCCCGGAGGAAGCAGCCGCGTCGACTGCAGAACGAGCGTTTCGGAAGCCAAGCATCACGTGTCTACATGCGTCGAGCAGCGTAAACAAACGTCGACGAACAAAAAATCTTGCAATTGATTTTAAACTAACTTCTTGTTGAGCTAGAGCTAAACTGTGCGTTTAGGAGATAAAAACTATTTTTCTTTTGAATGTCGACTGCAGGAAGGAACGTCACTGTATGAAGCGGAGGTCGTCGGAGCAACATAGATTTTTATATCATACTATAAAGCGGCACGGTATAATATACCCCTAATTAATATACATTGTAATTACACGCTACGAAACCGGAAGTCATCCGGAGCTCCGGCTCAAGGATCGTGAACCAGCGAACCAGCGTAAACCCTGCGCGTGCACGACCAAGTTCGTGCGGGTAATTGGAGAAAAACGAACGCTCTACGAATTTCGTATCTTTGGTGAAAAGTTTAACACCTCGTTGAATAGAAAGTAACATTTTTATGGAATCATTATTTAAATCGAGACCTTCAAGAACTGGTGAATGGTTCAACCTACAAGCGAGTTACTCGTTCACGCAACCGATCCAGTAATCATTTCGAGCAGAACGATTAATCACCGCGGGATCTTGTGTCTGAAATGATTCCAGACTCGGGAAGAGAGGAGAATTTTATGCAACGTACCTTCTGCTAAATGTTTGTTTTGTCTGACGAAAGCGACTATCAATTTATCGATTGCAGCAGACCAATCCTGTAATTACATTGAGTGCCGTGCGCATTTACCTTTCCCCGGGGAAGGGGAAAAATAGAAGGGGAGAAACACGAGCGTGGAAAAGAAGATAGCAAAACGAAAATGCGCTCTCGTCCGTTATCTCGTAACGGACCAATTACACTGTTTCGCTCCCAAACCGGCCAAAAAACTTGGATTGCAGCAGAGGGATAAGCCAGTCACGTACCACGCTGCTTTCAGTCGCTCGATCTATACAGCCAGTACGGCAAAAAAAAATATCCTGGCCGTAAACGCGAAGCGTGAAATCGGGACACGAATACGCCGCGGAGAAATTGATTTAGACGAACGACCGCCACGAACCGCGTGACAGTATAATGACGAGGCTGATGCCCGACGAATAGAAGAAAATGGCGGAAGCATCTATCGTCTACAATTACAAAACCGAAGAAGAAGCGTTGAAATTTGCTACCGATCACACGCTGTAATTTCCTGCGATACCGAGATCGTTGCTGCTTCCTTAACGCGTTCGCCATTTGTATCGGTAACAGTCTCCACAATTATAAGATTCCGCTGAACGTTTCGCATCCTCTGATAAAATACGAAGAAAACTCTTGTGACCGGTCCGTGGATCTTTGCACGAAATGAAAATATAAGTTGTACGAAAACAGGAGCCAAATCGAAATTTCATTCTTCCTTCAACTGATTTTAATCAGCTCAAATCAGCACATTAATATCTTCAAATTCCTCTGATCTGTCCACTGCAATAACTCTTTGTAATCGAAGCTATTTTCACTCGAAAACCAAACATTTCTTCCGGTCAAGAATGCTTTCATTCTGTAATAGCTCTTTTAGTAAGTAAATGCGTATAGTAAATACGTGAAATTTGCAGTCTATTCGTCATCATTCAATTACCAACAGGATTTCTGATAAGATAATCAGAAAGTTTTATGTGCATTTTTCTTTGGAACCGGGGCAAACGTTAGGTTGCGACGGGGTTGAAAATCGAGCCGACACGATCTTTTTAAAATGGCGACGGTGAAATAATAGTGGTTGTAACGGCCCGTATTTTCGTTCAGCGTGCAGAAGAGCGCGGGCGCGCGTGAAATTCAGCGATCCCGCGCCGTAAATCCTGGACGATAGTCCGCGAGAATTACAGAGTCGATTCGTTCCCGTGAAATCCGCATGGTACATGTCCACTTGCGCGTGCACTTTCTAAACGGCTGCGCAAGAATGCAATTTCTACGCGCGGCGTTTTCCTGAAACCGCCGCGGTTTCTTGCGCACCAGGCCCTGACGATTTCCAACAGCGTGCCTTCTACATCAACGTCGAATCTCGTCGCGATCATGCGACGAGTGTATTAATCACCAGGTGCTTTCTTTGCATTCCCGCCTCGCCGACCGTTCGCGTGGAATTTTTATCGAGACCATGTTGTGCAAGACACGTTTCGCTGGCTCTGGTTTCGAAAAGTGGGTCGATTCATCGAAAATCAGTCAAATCAAATATTTTAACCCTCAGCCGTCCCTCGTGTCAATTTGACATAGTTTTCTCGAAATACTTTTAGTTTTTTTTTTAATGCGGAACACATAACCGAAAAACCTAAGATATCAATGTTAACTCATCATTTTGTGTCACTGTGTCCATTTGACGCTGAGAGATTCAGTTCGTGAAATGAGGGGCGGATGAGAGGGTTAACATTGAAAATATTGATTTTTACTGTTTTCTGACTACTATGCTCTGTCTAAAAAATTCTGAAAAAATGAAGAACAATGCTTTCAACTCATTATCTCATTACTAAATTTTTATGAACTCTGGTACTCCGAGAACCTCAATATAAAATCGGTAATTTTATGTTTCCGGGTTTTTAAAAAAATCGTGTGCTATTAGGTAGAATGTTAATGGATTTTTTTCGTAATTTTTTGTTCAGCAGAACAGAAGAAATATAGCATAATTCGTTAAACCATGCTCTTGGTGTGTGGGCACTTTTCAGCATTTTATTATAAATTCCGAGTTGCACGAATTTACAGAATACGCGTGTGCGTATTGTACCACAAAATACGCGCATCCTGATGAAGATCAAACTGTTCTCACTGTACTGGCGTTGCTATAGCGACTCGTGTCGAAACATATGGGAATTCATTGTTGTACGTCGTTGCACGAGCTGATTTAGTGTAAGATATTAATACATAAATGGAAGTGTTTCAAATTCTCGAAAATGCCGGGAGTAGAAATGTTCTCATGCAGCAATATTTGAGCTGCGGAAGGTAAACTGTATTTTCCAGAAAAAACAATCTCTGATAAACAGAGCTACACGTAATAGTTTATTCGCTTCATACGGAATAGTAATTTACCATTGCGAAAACAATTACTAAATTACCTGTTTGCAATGTTCTCGTTTCGTATAATTCAGCGTGAAAGCGGCAGAGGATAAGGAATCAGCCGGATTTCAATTTGAAAAAGCATCAGCTCTATAAAGATTAAGTCTACTTTGTTCGAAAAAGAGGAGTTCCTGAACAGAAACACGCCTGGTGAAAAGAACGGCGGCCACAAACGATCCAGCTTTCACGCGAAATGAAAATCCGTGGCGCTTCTTCCCAGCGACGTTTTTAATCAACCACAACAAAAGCGTAAATAAGTGGGCACGTAGTGCAGAGTCGCGGTATGTCCGAGGAGCAAATCCTCTTTATAAATGAGACGATGAATGAGGTGCGGTGCGGGACTCTGCGGGATTCGTTAACCCGAGGAGAACTGGGGAGAGACCGCGAAAATAACGAAAGAAAAACTTTCAAACGGAATTTGGCCCGAAAATGCAATCGGCAAACCGGAAGAACACAAAACCGTCGGCTGGCTCGCCACGGAAACAAAGGATTCGAACTTTCCGGGCCGGACGTGAGCTTCACGGAAGAACGAGAGGCATTGTCCTTTGCGAATACCTGATAAAATCGGCCCCGAAATGTAAATAGAACGGTATAAAACAATCCAATTGTACCGTTGACCCATCGATTTTCATGTAAATGTCCATTGTCCGGATCGTTTTATAAAAATCACAATAAAACAACAAAAACGTCCACGGTAAGAGCGAGATAACAGTACAATCGGTAAACTGCGGATTTTGTTTTCAGGAAATTAAATTAAAAAATTCCAACTGCGGATCTTCGTGCAAATGAAAAAAAAAATTCCGTTCAATTCATTTAACAATTTTACTGCTTTAAATACATGTAATTCGCACAGGTCCTAAACGTTGCATAATCCATGACGGCTTCGCGGCGTAACGCGTCTCGCCAGGAATAAATTTAATTAGTATCGACCGATTCCCCGTGTTATCATAAAATTATGATTCGGTAAATCCTTGGTACAAGAGGCGGAAGTTAATTACGGGCGAACGAAATATAATGAAACCGCCCGGGAACTTGTAAGCGAATATCAAGGCAACGGCCCCTGAAGTTTCGTAACCAACCGATGCTTCCGCGAATGTCTGAAAAGTTTGCATATTTCGAGCGCATTGTTATTAGACGCCGGATTGTTCGCACTCATTATGCACTTGCACGCGAGCAAATCGACACGATCGAAACTTAAAGAAACGTAAAAAATTCCAATCGACTCGTTATTTTATCCACCCGTAGACATCAACCGCTACTTGAAATTAATATTCTGTCCCAGCGAATCAAGGACGAAAAGGACGTGGATTCCAAAATTCCACTTTCACAGACGATCAAAAACTTCGTCCAAATCGTACAAAAAAAATTCAAATACGAAATTATTAAACTTGTCGAATTCCGCGAAAGATAATTGACGCAAGATCTAAAATTGCAAAATTTGTACCGAACAGGCAAACAGAGAGACAAGAAAGCGAGCTAATAAAACCGTAGTATAAAGGACGAGACACGAGGCTGCAAAATGAAAATTGCACTTTCGGATGGGGATGTCTGTATTCGTGAATGTGTGAAAAGGATCGCAGTCTGATCGGCATGACGCCGGTGAGAGGCAATTAAGAGGACCGATGGCGTAGCGGAAAATAACAGGTACTCACACCTCGATGGCTGTAATCCACACGCGAAACGCGCCGTTAAATTAAATCCTCGCACTTCCGGTGGACAGTTTCTGTCTCACAATGATTCGGTTCCTTGCACTGTACCGTCGATAACGGATCGTACAGGTGTATGGTAAACAGTCGCGCACCGTAACCGGTTTTTATTCGTTAATTGGAAAATAGAATTGACTTCGATTCGAAATTGCGGTACCGTTCGCTCCGTTTCTCTCTCTCTTTCTCTTTCTTGTTCTCTCCTGGTTCTCTCTGTCTCTCGATAGGGAACGCCGCGCAGCCTTCCGCCGCAACAGTCCGCGCCGAATGACGTTCGTATACTGTCCTGGCTCGGTGCGTTCGCCGGAGCCGGCCTCGTATGATGACCCCCTTCTAGAATTCTACGGCCCTGTCGACGTACGCCAGACTCTCTGGACACCGGCGTTACACCGGCGAACGGGCCAATCTTGTTTCCCTGTTCGATTCGATCGAAATTTCGCCGGTGGTGATCCGCATCTGCCGCATCTGCCAACGGAAATCAGCCCCCTCTACCCCTCCCCCTCCCGTTCCCGTTCCGCCGACACACTGTTCCCGGAACACACACGGCGCAATTTATCCCTCGTCCCCACCTCATTTTTGCAATTTCATCCTCCTCCGGCCAAACAGCTATCCACGTTCGTTTACTCTATTTTTTAACTTGATCCTAAAATGATTTTTATAATAAAGCTTACAGTGGCCCGCGACAATCAGAATAACATTTTGAAAATTCGACCAAACGACTGGACTCCGAAATGAATTTTAAAAAATTACGATTTGCAAAATCAGTCCGGAGAACAAACGACACAGTTCGCCCATGATACTGCGAAACATATACTTGCGAGAAAAAAAATAATCCAGAGCAATATCGGATAACGAATGTTATTTGACCCCTTTTTTTAACAGTTTTAAAAATTCGTATTTTTCACATGCGTCAGGAAAAATCAAATCATTCATAAAAATGAATCAAATCAGTCAAGAAAATAATAACTTTTTTGCAAATGCACGTATCGTTTAATTTCCGTAATACATATCTATATGATCCACAAGTACTTAACCGATTCTCATCCGAAATAGCGAGCTAAAATGATAACGACGCGAACGAAAATACTCGACAGATCTGATAATATAACGCGTTGGCAATTTTAAATCACGTATTGAATTTATTCTCATGAAATGGAAAATTTTATTGATTGTTCGTTAATTTTCCGTTTGCTCTTATCACATATTTTAATAAGACCGATACCCGCTCGAAATACGCGAGTCGACAAGAGTTACGATACGAACGTGACTTCTGTATTATTTGAAAATTTTAAATATCGGTGTGCGTTTCGTAATTTTTACATTATTCATGAAGTTTTTAACTTTTGACATTTGCAGTCCAGAAAAAAACAATTCTCCTACTCTCTTCCCCGGTTTAGCGATTCCGTGGCCAGCCAACAATTTCGAACCAGAAATTTTAATTAGAAAACTGGAACTTTTAATGGAGAAAGTTCAAATGCAAAAGTTCTTATCCTGATCTAAGTTTTAACATGCTGTGCGTTTCTGGAGATGCACGAAAAAACGCTTTTGGACCGCTTCAAGTTGTGGGATGATTTTTCTAAACGTGTTCCAGAAGCATTTTCAAAATATCTGTTTAAAATAGTCGTCAACCTGTTGAATATCCGTTTAGCAAATTAATATCTTTCTATAGAGAATAAAAAACTGCATCGATGTGTGTATAAAAAATATGCGGTTGTAGTGAAAAGATCAAAGTTGACCTTTAAATATCCTAAATGCCTCCACTTATAATGTTAATATGGTTAGTATGGTAATATGTTATATTACCATGTAACATCTGCAGAAATCATTTTTTTTCTGCAATGCATAATTGAGAAGGTATTCGAGGTAATCAAGTTAGGTACCTCTCTCTCTTTCTCTCACTCCTTCTCTCACCCTATATACATTATGTATACGCACTGCTAAAATCTATAAAAAAATTGTGTATTTTGTGTACAGGGGGAACAGGTCCCTCACCGTTCCTTCAGCGGATTAAGCGATATTATACCTGTAAAGTACATTATAGCAGGCAAAAAACAGATGACAACACGTGCGGCGAGCGGACTACCCTTATAAATTTCGTTATTGACGACGGAAGACAATACGAAAAGGAATTTCTGTGAGAGTTCCCCACTTCTCAACTTAAAGTCCTTCCGACACACCCCGTCCAATCAACAAACACAAATTTCCCCACCCGAAAAACACGAGGAGATATTCGCAATACTATTTTGACCGTGGTCGGAGTAACTTCTTCCCGTTCACTATCACGATTTTGGAATATGTGTTGTGTTGTGCTTCAAGTTATTAAGTGTTCGCGCACAATGGCAGTGCCCTGTGAATTCGACGGAGTAACAGAAGATTCTGAACAATCTGTGAGTACCTATACTTGACATTGGTATTTTATAATCCAGGATTAATATCATTATGCATAAAAATGGATATAAGGTATTCTTTTATATTTTGCAACTTTAAAAGATTCGAATGGGCAGAGAGTCGTTTACTTCTTTGATATAAATAATTTCGCGGCAAGTTTCTTTTACAAATGTCCACCGATCCAGTGGTGTTGATTCATCCCTACGAAGGATTGTACGAACAGCGAACGGCGATCGGTGAATAAAACAACATGCTGCGAACCCTGTTCGATAATAAAAAGCCAAAAACTACCGGCGCGGTGCCGCGCGATACGTACTTCTAAAATTCAGCTGTTACATGTTTTCGTTACATCGTATAACGTAAACGTTGGTCGCCACCAAAATGGGATAAAAAATATCGATTCGGAGCCGCGCCTTTACAGAAGGAGATGAACTACGAAAACGTGTCTATTTACGACTGATGCCCAGTCAAATCTTTTATTGTTACCTCCCCGTGTAACTAAAAAAAGCGCAAAATTTCATAAGATTACGTTTTGATGCTGTCGTTTTTGAGACGAGCCCATCGATCGACCAGATGACCCAAAACCATCCGGAATTACGCTGTCGCAGCCAACGGCCTCTGTCGCGAGACAGTGACAGACGTTTGTGCGCGAAATAAACCGAAATAGAAATTTATAATACTGTACATTTCCGATAATCTCAAACATTAATCTTCCCTTTAATGTAGCACAATTGAATTTTAATGAACTAAATTGTGTTTTAATTATGAATGCCTTGGCATGAAATTGAAGAAATTGATGCGGCACTTCTAAAACAGAATATTTGTACCATCTAGCCAGCCGAGCAACGTCAAAAATTCCATAAAGTCGAAGATGTTTATTTGATGGAAGGAAAGCGGAAAAGTTGAAGCGCGTGATACGAAACGCTCTTTCAAATTTCGTTGCTTTCTCAGAACCTGAACAGAAGGCCGAAGAATTGAAACAAATCCTTCTGCACATATATTCTGTAACACCTAACTCTGCCATGAAATGTTCGATCAAAATCGTGAATATGATTGAATGAATGATTTGTTTCAAGTTGGAGCATCATTCTTCCAGAATCGTCATTACTTTGTTCATTTAACCGAATATCTGATTCTCCGAAGAGAATCGATTCTTTGGACGAGTTACACGAGAATACCTGTTTAAATGTTTAATTCGAAGGTTGGAAGACAGCGATGTCCCTCGAAAGTCGGGAGCCTGTGCATCTTACATGCCGCCCCACCCGCGCTTTTATTCCCTTCAGTTTTATTCAGGAGGAGCCGACATAATACCGAACGGCAGGCTGCGGGTAAAAATTCATGCGGCTTGCACGAACACGTCCGGAATTCGATTCTGGAACGTATTGCTCCGGCAACTTTACGGTACTCGTCGCGGCCGTAGCCCGTAGACACGAAAGAGTGCGGTTGCAGCAGCGGCTGTATCCGCAGCGAAGAGCGACGAGAGGAGCCAACACGATGCAACGGTTTGGCGCGGCGTTCGGATCAGGATCCTCCTTCCCGGTTGCATCCCATTGCAACCGTGGCTTTGCCCCGTGCCTCTCCCTCCCTTTTTATTTTCCATTTTTCACGTCGAAAGGATCCGGTGTAATTCTAGCGCGCGTACACTGAAAATTAATGCGGTTCGGAGCCGGTACGCAAGGAATTCGATCCAAGCTGCACAGCGCGCGACCCGCTTCTTCACCTTTACGGTACTCGGCGTTATCCTGACGTTACGGAAATATGCAGTAAACCGCGCCCGGTTTACAACGACGTTTCAACCGTGTCCGTTGGTCTCGTTAGGCGACGACAGACCCGCCCGGGAAACATCCAAACAGAACCCGTCCCGTCCTCCTCGAATACACCCGGAACGCGAGCCACCTAGCTTGTCCAGTTGATTACGGACCTAACTCCCCCGCTACGCTTAATTATCTCGCTGATTTTCCTTTAACACGACGACTGACCTGTCGCCCATATTTCGCTGGCGCAATTTATTTGTCTCAAGGGGCTATTCGGGTCGCGAACTTTCAAAAAATTCATTTTTTTTGCATTTTCTTTGAAACATAATCGAGTTACCTAAGCTGATGCTGATGAGACTTTTGTTAGAGTTGTTAGGAAAATGTTCGACACGTTTTTTTTTATCAAGCATCGTCCACGTTGAACGGGTAAAAATTATAATTACGACTTTATAAGATAAATATTAGTGATCACTCGAAGGATACGTTGTTTAAAATATGCAAGAAAAAGTGAAAGACTCGCGAAGTGCGAAAAAGTGACTAAACGATTTCCGATACTTAAAAGAACTATTCGAAACGATTAAGATATTCGATAAAATATGATAATATAAGACAACGGGAGGAATAGATAAAATAAATTTGAACAGAGGCGTTTTGTTGGCACCGCGGCCTAAAAATCTATACAGTTAAATAGAATTTTTGATCGAAAAACGATTAAATAGTAAACGCGGCGATACAACGTATCAGTTTTCGAAAGGATCATAAATCTTTGCACTAGAGAGAGTGAGTGAAAAAATTCGAAAGCTGAAAAATGAACCTTCAAGCAGCAATCTTTCGAATAGAATGGACAATTCAACGAGCGATTGCACAGGTACGACTGTAAATATAATCGCATGAAAAATCTCTGATTAATATCCTCCAAGGTAAAATTGTAAAAAATCCCCCGAGAGCTATGTTTAGGTAATAATAAAATGTATTGTAGCGCAAAAACGAAACGTCGCGCCCGGTAGATTAGCATTAACGACGGAAACGATGGAAACGGACGTGTGCAATCGATGTTGAATGAAAAGTTGATTACAGAACAATTTGCCGCACTTTGCGACGGAAGTTTAATTAAACGGAGAACTGAAACGATCGATTGATGTCCGATAAAATGTTTAGACGAAAAAGAAATTAATCGTACCGTTAATCCGTTGCGAAAAGCTTCGCCGCGCAGCGGATTAGCAACATAGTCGAGAAGGATTCCATTAAAACTGTAACTCTACGAAAAGAGCATAGAAAATAATGATAATTATTTATACGCTTGCATTGCGCGTTGCGCTCTTGGAAAAACCGTAGCAACAAAGTGCTTAATTTATCGGATCATTAAAATATACGATGTTTGTACAAGTTCACGTTGGAATTTATCTACTTGCGAAGATTATAAATTTCATGGAAACGTGTATCATATGATTTGTGGATAATTAAAACAGTTAATGTAAATTTGATTACTGTATTCGTGTATCGATTTGTATGTATAGGGGACAGTATACGTATATTCTTTTACTGGCATTCTTTATAAAGTTGTTGAACCTTTAAGAACAGTTCGAACACATTCTACTCGTCAAAATAATTTTCATCATTTTCTATGCAGCTTTTTCATCGTACAAGTGATTAACGAATCGTCGATACGTTAAAGAACGCCACAGAGAAATTATTTCCTGAACAAATTCCCAATGAAATTCGGTCCAAGCAACCGTATTACGAGCAACATCAAATTTTGAAGATAGATGAAGAATTGTGTCACTCGGGTACGACGTGACGTGGCGGTCGACGTGTTCGCTGTGAGAGCCACGAATTAATTTGTACACCAAATAGGAACGGATTACTATGACTGTACTACTCCAGTCTTGTGAAAGACGCTACTCGGAGAACGGGGAATATAATCTGTCCGGTTGCACGTGCGTCAGACGTATTTTGCAAAAATCCATCGGAGGTGCTCGCTGAGTAGATCGTACACGCGAGTGTTACCAATTTAGAGAATCAACGCCGGGGAGAGCAGAGGAAAGAATGGAAAGAGAGAGAGAGAGAGCTCCTCCAACATTCCTAGGTGGTGGCCCCGAGGCGCTAAACGGAGTACCGTCATCACGAGGAAAGGCCCAGTGACCGACATTCCCCTTTCCATTCTTCCTGATACTCCTTCGCCCGGATCTCGCCGCGATACGGACGCGTACTTACACGGCGACGACCTGTACCGCGCATCGCAACCGGAACCCCTGGAACCTTCGCCCTGGATTTCCGTTCAAACTGGCCCACAATCCACAGCACAATGAATCAAGCAGATGAGGTGGTAATATGGCCCCCTGTTGATAATACAGCTTCTTGTAATTTTTGATGTTCAAACAAAGACATTCAGCGGAGAACAGTATAATTTATACTGTCTACTAGATTTATATAATTCCTTATTTAAGACCTTTGAAGGTCCTAATCACATGAAATTTAAAAGATTTTGAGACATATTACTTCAATGCAATGTTGGACGAACCTGTACGATTCCTTACGCTTATAATAAATAAATCGGTAGCAGATCGAACAACATCCTTTCCGATAACGTCGCGCGATACCGTTCTCCATAATCCGATCAATTTTTATTTGATGATTTTCAAAAAGTTCCAAAGATTGCATAAAATTGGAACACCGTGTACGTGCAAATATAATTTCTCATCTGGAATTGTCGTATTTCGCTTCACATTTGGAGTGTAACGCTCGATGTACGAATAGCAAGTAGACGTCTCGCTTGCTGTGAATAAAAAATCACATATAACACTAGCGTTATGTTCGGAATGGATTTACGAAGCTACAATTCCCCACGAAGTACCAATAAAAACCGATGAACAGGGACCTCATTTCAGCATCTCTCTACGTTGTTTCGTCCCGTTCTCGTTAAAAAGAACACCGTAACGAATTCGTATAACTGTGCAACACACATACGGTAGCGGTACCTACACAACACTCCTAGCAAATCGGGAAAAGTTCATGAATGTATTATATACGGTACACCTGCATCAGACGGGGGTGAATGGCTAGTTTCCAGAGGCCAGAATAATTCCCACTTTATAATCCTCATAGGATTACCTGACATCTCAGAAATTCTATGAAATGGAAAGACATACTTGCCCGTTTTAACAGCTTTGAAATTATCCGTTGCTACGTAGAAATGCAATATTGCTTAAAAGCAGGGGTCCAAAATACGGTAACCATATTATCGAAATTTTAATTTGATTACCGATAATATTATTAATAAAGTAATTCTGGTAATTTCGAATGGCTATTGGTAGCGAAAACAATGTTGGTCATTCCTTACAAAAATTCCTGTAACCCGTAACTTTTATATTTTGTCTTATCACAATTATGTTTCCTCATAAATATTTGGCGCAATCAACAACTACTTCGAAAACAACCTGAAGGCACAGCCGACCTGCCCGATAAAGTTCAAAAGTTTTCTTACGAAACGTCGTCCATTGCCGTATTCGTTCCGTCGTCTAACATATATCAGTCATATATTCCGCTGGTCGAGTACACAAACGGAAGTTATTGCAGCGCGAAAGATCAACATTGAACACGCGGAAGTGGAACAACCCATACTCGTTCCTTATTTTGCCGAGTCTCTAACAAATTCGTAAAGAACCAAACTTCCGGCTCTTCTTGATCGATAAACAGTTTCAACCGTGATTTAGTTACCGTTCGTAGGGAAAAATGTAATTAGCGACGTTAGTAATAAGTATAATTAGTAAAAAGTCGTCAGCGATTGCATCTGATGGACTTTTCTGTTTAGACACATTTGCTGACTTGAAATTAATAAGTCTATTTCACCGACGAGATACTGCAGGTATCTCCTCGATTGTATTCTTCACAAAGTTGAATGCGACGCATATTTTGAAGATGGCAGCACTACATGACTATACAAAAATGGCGGATAGCTACTATTTCATATTCTTAGCTCCACATATACTGACA
The DNA here is from genome assembly GCA_028455615.1 of Lasioglossum zephyrum. NCBI lineage: Eukaryota > Metazoa > Arthropoda > Insecta > Hymenoptera > Halictidae > Lasioglossum > Lasioglossum zephyrum. The sequence continues at coordinate 1,105,766 of CM052324.1, read as the reverse complement.
TATACTCTGCTATAATGTACTTCGCACGTCGTTTTAGTATAGAGGTACACATGTGCGCATTACGATCGTAAAATTATTTTGTTGTACATAATTTGAAGCTGTAGTGATAGAGCTTATGTACTATTTATACATACATAGTTTATATTTAGTAATTGATACACTGTCTTATTTTATGTCAGTAATAATATATATATGTTAATCACGAAGCAAACGAAGAAGAGCATGCTTCACTTTCTTTGAAGCGAGATTAAATTAATTAGCGCTGCTGTTGTTCAACTATTCCGGACGAATAGTCGAAGAATCTTATTTATTAATTTATTCGATGACCTAACAAAAATTCTGTCGTCTATTCCGTTAAATTATCTGCGTTGTTTTGACAATTGCAATGGTAAGCATGTGTTGAAAATGCTAGTTTCAATGTTGATATTTAAATGACAGCAGGACTGTAATGTTTAAAAATTCGTTGGTGATAATCAAGACATTTTTGTTGAATGTTTTGTAATTCAGAAATACGTATAAGATGATTATGTCTTTGAAATGTACATGTGCATGTGTATTACATCTTTGTTTCATCATCAACGAATAAGATATTATTTATTTGAATATTACATTATTCTCTCTCATTATAAATACTTACTTGATATATCGAACTACTCAAATTAAAAAATAAGTTAATATGTCACAATTTGAACAATCTAGAGTTATGGATATATACTTTTTCTTATACAGGTGCATTTAAATTCTGTGTTTATGCAAATAATACTTCTTTCTAGTCTTGAATAATAACTTTTTTAGGCTAGTTCACTTGTGGCAGCAGGGATTGGCCTTGCTGTAGTGGGTTATACCGGACGTTATGTTTTGAGAAGGATGCCCGCCTGGTCTATCAAAATGTCGGAGACTCTTAAATCATTAGATGCACAGGTAAATTACTTTAAACAAAAAGTTCTATGTATCCTTATTACAAAGTACTGTAACTACATACACATTCTCAGAAATTAGCAAATAACAAATACTACAAAGGAGGATTTGAGTCTAAAATGTCTCGCCGAGAAGCTAGTTTAATATTAGGTGTGTCTCCTACTGCAAACAAAGTAAAAGTGAAAGAGCATTTTAAAAAAGTTATGGCTGTAAATCATCCTGACAGAGGTGGATCTCCTTACATAGCAGCAAAAATTAACGAGGCGAAAGATTTGTTAGAGAAATGAGCTAGGTTTACATAGTAAAATAAAAGAATTACATCAAATAATTTGTATTACATCTATATTTGTAAATGTAATTCTAATTTTCGAATTTCTAGGACAAATTTTTCTGTACATACCTAATTAATACAAATCAATCCTATATTTTACTTAACTTAAAATAAAGATGTTTGTATATAGATACATTGCTGGTGGTTTTACTTTCAATACTGACTAATTGAGCTAAAAATTACTATTCTTAAAACTTTTAAGACATGATATAAATATAATCAGTACACATATATATTACAATCTTATAGAATATAAAATATAACTATTGCCTAGTGCCATACTCTCCTTTTAAAAAAAAAACAATAAATGTATAAAGAATCATATAAATAAAAAATATGAACATCATCGGTATATTGTCTTACCTTCGTGCTAAAGTCGTATTTACAGTAACAGTGTAGAAGTAATATTATAATACAATCTTATGCAACATGATCAGTTTGTAGTTACACGAGAACAATTATATTGACTAGATTATTTTGCAAGAGAGCATCTTATTGTCTAATATTATCGTTCTAATTTACTTTCCTTTTGTTCCGTACGCTCCCGCGAAATTTTCGCACGTAGTTTTATGAGAGTGCTACCAGGGAGTGATCCAGGTACTTTAAATATGCTCTAAGATAAAAAGAATTCATTAATGCTATTTTTACTTATTTACTTATCATAAACGTTTCACTATGTTTACCTGCATAAATTCGTGACATTTTAAAACAATACTGTCTTTCGTTATCTCTTTAAAACATTCCGCTAACGTCGTAAAATCTTGACATGCGAGCAAGTTGCCCTTGTTCCTTTTTATAAGAGTTAATGCAACACGAAAAATAATTTTACTTCCTTCATAAAAAAGACAATCCCATATGCGCAGCGTAGTCTGCCAAGTTGTAAACATTTTATTCAGTACTTCTATAGTTTATGGCAATCCAAACAAGAATTCAATTATTAATACAAAACATTAAACTAACAACAATTTTTTATAATTCTACACATATCACGTAGAATCTTCAAGAGAAACAAAACGTTAAGTTCACGTTAACTTGAAATATATAGATGATTAATTTTACCTCAATCGGCAAGACTTCTGCAAATAAACAAACAAACCATTTCGTTGTAATAACTGCCCAAGGTAAGCCTACGTTTGTAACATGTTGATATATATCTGGCATTTTTATTCTAAAAGAATATTCATAACATAAATATATATATGTATATATATGGAGGCATGTTGCACTATTTACAAGCTACCAGTAAAAACTAAAAAAATCTTTACTTGACTAATTCTGCAAGAACATCTATGTCTGTCAATAGACCATCCATAGTTGATGTGTAATAATCAGGTAAAATCTTTTCTATTAGAACCTTTAACAGCCAAAAAGCTGTTTCTTCATTTTTCGTAACGAGCAGCAATAATCCTGCAATGTAATTTAAACCCTACAAGGAAAACGTAATACTTTCTGTTTAATCCATATTTTTGTAAACTAGATAATGATAATCTTTTGATCTGCATCAATCATTTTTAAAACACTTACTTGACAGTACCCTACTGTCTTATTTTGATGAGCAAAAGCTAATAAAATATTGTACAACTGATGCTGCTGATTTTCTGTGTTATTAAAAAATATATTGTCAGGAAATGTTCTTGGTAGATCAGTTTTTATAATATCTTCTATTTGTTTGTTATGTGTGGACTGTAATAGGCTTTCATAAAGATCTGGAGATGCATTTTTCATATCCTCTCCCCCGCTTACAGAGAGCCATACCTTGAAGCACCAATATCTTTGATTAGTTCGATAAAAATTAATTATTTTTAATCTCATTCATACTTACCAAACCTCTATGTTCACCTGGTATGCCTTTACGGACATATCTTTTTACTGTTATACTACGCTGCAATGATTTCCCTTCGCCAATAATTTCTGCCCATTTCTTTGCCCTCTTAGCGAGTACTTTAAGATATTCTGACATAAAATCTTCGTAAGTTTCATAGTCGAAATCGCGGGGTCTTTCGAAGCCATACTCGTCAACATTACTAAGAGAAAAATTGAAAATTTTAATTATAAAAATATAAAGAGGTGCGGCTGATAACAGCTCCTTTTAATTTCACTTTATTTAACTTTCAAACCTTTATTCAAATACGTATGTAAAAAGTCGGTTCAGTTTAACTGTCACCTGCTCATTTATTAGTGATTATTTAGAAATTATATTTATGAAAACATAACCTCACTTATACCAGGACAAAAATAGGAAAATATACGTTTACAATTTATGCAAATCACTCTTGGTGTTTATGTCTTACATATGTATTTATAAAACAAAACAAAATAGTTATACACTTATAAAATAACCCAGAATACTCTTGAATGCTTACCTAAAACATGAACTTGCCATACCCCAGGCAATAGGATGCTGACATATAATTTCTGCCGTATACAGGGTGTTCAGTAAACCCTTTTCAATATTAATATTACCATGCATAATCATCAAGAAATTGTATTAGATGATACTTATCGCAATATCAACGATAAATCTCTTATTTATATGCTTCTTTTTTTATGTTTTCTAGTTGTAGAAAGAGTTGCAAATGCTGTTACAAATTATGCTATGTGTAAGCATTTTCTTATCTTTGATTAGAAAAAAGTGGAGTATGTACATATTGGTAGTACCATAAAGCATTTTATGTATTTTCTCGGTACGAGATTTTGCATGGGTCACACATAACTATGATGACACGATTTAAAAATAGATCTATTATTCAAAATGTTTATCACTGAAAACGGGTGTTCATTTTAGAAGTTAGATAATCGATTTCTTGTTCAATATTTGAAAAAAAAACTAATCAAAGTTACTAAATAAGTAGAGCTGAAACAAGTTACTAAATAAACAAGTAGAGCTGAAACCAGCTGAAACACATAACAATTATGGTGAATAATATTTCGTATGATATGATTTCTGTTATCCAATACGTTCAATTAATTTGAACTATGTTGCTGGCATATTATGAAGCGATAATAGACGTAGTATTTGAAGAATGTGAATGTTGAAATCGAGATTGGGGTAAATCTCGAAAAATTTCAAAATTATTTGTACGATCCTGAGCGCACGTGCTTCTTACATGCGATTTGGGCGACGCATGTGCAAGAAATCCTTTTCGAGGGACAAATTCCTCAATCTGGCAAGAGTGGTCGATACTCGATATTACGGTACCACATGGTAACGGAGGTAAAATGGCGTTAACTGTTCCTTGTGTCGCTGGTAAGCATTTTTGCATTATTTTTCCAAGTAGACTTCACAATTGAAAACTGAAACCGATACGTTACTTCTTCCTCGAATAATATGTGACCGTATTAAACTCGTATCTATTTATAATGCAATAGCAAGTTTCGTCATATGCGGCAACTGACTGGACAAAAATGTGTCATGTGGCATTTTGTTACTGAAAGATACATTCATAACAAAATAAATATGTATAATATTATAAATATAAACGGATACACATTATTGTAACTAAAATTTCTACATGCACAATCTCGATAATACCGCATTATTTCATGAATAATTTGTGGTTATTTTCAATTTGTTTCTAGTCAGGGAATTTTTCTATTTTTATTTCAGTATTAAATTGTTCTTTGTAGTAGATGTAAAATGTTGTTACCATTAGTGTTTTAAATTTGTAACCGATCTACACTTCAGTGCCATTAAGATAATACTAATTTATTGTAACATTGATTGTCGTATATTAAAGAATTACATTTTTTATAGTGAGAGGTTCCAATGGGGTCAGCTTAGGACAAGGTCCGCCATCCTATGAATCAGTTAAATCATTTCCTAAGGATGACAGTAAAATGTGTAGAGCAATGGCTTTTAGTCCGGAAGGACAATATTTTGCTTGGGTCAATGGAATCAGCACAAAGATTTTGGAATGTAATTCATGGAAAGTTGTTACAGAAATCAAAAGACCCAAAATCTTCTCAATACAGTTTTCCAGTCAAGGCAACTATTTTATGACGTGGGAACCATACATGGGTATTTTATTCATTATTTATTCTGCTGTTTTATCTTTCTTACAATTGTTTATAATTACTTTTATTCACACTGTACATAGCAAAATTTATTAATATAGTCTTGGTCATAATACCATTGATATATTTATTATAGTGACACAATCGAATCCTCAAGCACCATCTAATCTTCACATGTGGAAGACGCGCACTGGAGAACTAGTGAAGAGTTGCATTCAGAAGAGACAAACAGACTGGTAATGTAATATTTACGTAATAACTGTGCCATTTAGTAATGAAAAGTTACGTTAATTGTGTATTCCATTCTGTCATGAAAATGTTTGACTTAGAATAATAATAATAAAAATAATGCTGTCTTTGATTATTTGTATAATTATATATATATGTATATATAATTATATTAAACGAAAGATAGAATTTACATAAATATTTATCATCTTGGAAGCATAATGTTTCAATCATGTATGTTATTCTTAAAAGTATTCATTTATGCTTTATAGCTAACTATATACAGTTAAAAAATATTTATTAATTGTTAATATATTTCTTAAATGATCTTTAGATCATTTGTTTGTTGCGTTAACTATATATATTAACATCGTGCTTATTCAGGGAACCCCAATGGTCAAGTGATGAGAAAATCTGTGGGATGTTAGTTGGCGCAGATGTTGTTCTGTACGAGGATGCCAATTTTCAAAAAGTTGCTCACAGAATAAATGTAGCCAAAGTTGCTAGTTTTAGTATTTCACCCACTTGTTCTCCGTATTTTATTCTCTGTTATATGCCTGGTAATTACATTTTGTTGTATTTATTTAATATTACATTAGACAAATACGTTTACGTAATGTCAAGGTACCTATATGTGGAGAGTACATAATTTTTTTCACAATGTTACTTATGATATATTTAATAAAGCCTAATCGTTCGACAGAAATAGAAAAAATATTGTTATATGTAATTATAAGTAGACTGTGTTAATAGATGTACACCTAAATGAAATGTTTAATTAGTAGTTGAAGTATAGCTGAGATAAAAATAGGCATATTTTATGAAGTACTTTTTTATTTCAGTTTCTCTCATTATGAAGCAAATATGCATGGCAAGCATGTAATGCACAGGTGGAATGAAGATTATAAGACATTTGTATCTGTAGAACACTTTAAAATCCTAAACAACTACAATCGAGTATTGTTACATAATGGTATTTTGTGATATAGACAAGTATGAATGTATAATTGGGATCAACAATAATGGGAAACTTTCCTGATTATTGCATGCACAGTTTTATGTGTAAGTACACGATTCAAATCATAGGGAATAAATAAGAGTATATAACAGGTAATTATAAATAGATTATATTCAGAAAAGTAATAGACCTGATTATCATTAACATCAAATTATTCTGATGAATATATCTTATTCTGTATTGTTATGTAAAGTGATGTAAAAATAAGTACTCTCCACATTGAATACCAAATGTTTAAGCTGTATATATAATAATACATTATTAATTTAAACATAAATGTTAAATCGGTTTTATAATTAATGTGATTTACATCATAGGAAAATCTGGTCAGCCTGCATTCGGCAGACTATTCCAATATCCTGATTTCGATGCTACGCGTGCTATTGCAAATAAAAGTTTCTTCCAGGTATAATATTGCTTTTATTATGTATTTACAGATTTATTTCCAGAAAATTTATACGACCTTTTTTCTTAGGCTGATAGGATGAGCGTTTATTGGAATAATGGTGGAGCACATGCCTTATTATTGACAAGTACAGAGGTTGATAAAACAGGTGCTTCATACTATGGAAAACAAACTTTACATTATCTTAATACAAAGGGTGAAACTGCCATGCTCACGTTCAGTTAGTATATTTCTTTTTTTCATTACTGCCGTACACAAATATAAGTTTTACATATGTGTAAATACTATTCTTTATCGTCTTTCATTTAGAAAAAGAGGGGCCCATACATGCACTTCAATGGTCTCCAAAAAAAAATGAATTTTGTGTCATATATGGTTTCATGCCAGCTCAAGCTACATTATTTAACATTAAGTGTGAACCAATATTCGAGTTTGGTACACTTCATCGAAATAGTATTTACTACAGCCCTCATGGAGATAATATCCTTTTTCAAACTACAGTGCTTGTGTTGTTATACTTCTTTTATTATAAAGTTTTTTTATGTAGCAAATAATTGGATTCCTTAACCGCTATGCACTTCTTATATTGACTGGGTTTGGTAATCTCCGTGGACATGTTGAGTTATGGGACGTAGAAACAAAGAAATTAATCGCTAAAGCAGAAGCTCCTGATACAACGCTTCTTCAGTGGTCTCCGGACGGAGAACATTTTATGACCGCGACCACAGCACCTAGGCTGCGAATGTGTAATGGGTAAGCAACTTAATGGTACAAGATATATATCGTTTCTGTATTAACAAGGTTAAATTTCTTGATCGTCAATATTTACTTACAGATTTAAAATCTGGCACTACACTGGAACATTATTATATGAGCGACCGTGGAACGAACAGGAGGAATTATGGGAAGTACTTTGGCAAACATTCCCACCTAACACATTTCCGGAAAAAGCCATTAGTTACAAAGCTGTTGAAGGTATTGCTCCTAGCCAACCGCAAGGTAAACATAGTGTATAATATTCACTATTAATATTGTAATTAATTATTGGTTAATACAGTCTCTGGCCAAAAATTAGATAAACCTTAAAGTGGCCCTAATTTTTTGACCAAGAATTGTAAATATAAGTGTCATATTAATTAAGTGTTATTAAGTTTTATGATTTACTTAAAGCATCAAAACAAGCGTATCGGCCGCCTACTGCCAGAGGAGTAAGCTTACCTTTTGAAATACCTAACTGCCCATTTGGCAAGAAGAAGAAGACTGGTAATAGAACAAACTACTTGTAATAATTTACAAAATACGAGTACTGTGTGAAATCTATAAGACTATTCTATTTTATTGTTAACAAATAAAGCAAAGAAAAAGACGAAGAAGGATAAGAAGGAAGACGGGGCTGCATCCTCTAGCCCAAGTACAAATGGACAAGTTGCAAGCACAAACAGTCAGAACTTAGTTCCTCAATGTCTCGATGAAGTGGAGAGAAGTAAGAAAATAAAGAAGATTAAAGCGGTAAGAATTTTCACTATACACATATTCAAACGGAAGCGATATACAATGATTCCGATTTTAATATTTCCTATTTATTACAGAAATTAGATCAAATTACTAAACTAAAGGAACAGTTAGAGAGTGGAAAGCAATTAGAAATCAATCAATTGGACAAGATAAAGAAAGAAGCTGATTTGTTGAATGAAATGGAAAAGCTTTCTTTATGATGAACATTTTAAATCGCACACGTGTACGGTTAAAAAAAAATGTCCGAATATTTCTCCTGAAAAATGGAAAATGACTCGGTCCATCGTTTACAATATCGTGCGTACGGAAGTTACGTTTGGCTGAAAAAAATTTTCATTCTGCAAAGAGGTAGTGGGAACAAAATAAATTTCGACGGTGGATTGAAACATGTTTCCACATTATTGAGGTTGATAGAATTTAAAATGCGATCACAAATTTTGTTCGTTTTCGTGATCTAAAAAAGAATGCAGAAGGTCCGCCAAATCTATTCCTTAATAATGAAAAAGAAATCATGTTATTTTTCTCAAGAAACATTTCATTTTAAATAACATTTTTTTTTTAATGTCGGGGGATAATACGTCGGTTGATGATTACCAAGCTTCTTCCGTATCATGCAATCTCAAATAAAGATCGTGTGTGTACACGATTGAAGTGAATCATTTAATGCAAAAGTATCTTGTGGTATTTTATTGAACATGTAGGGAGTTATATAAAATTTATAATCGCATGGGTATGTGTGAGATGAAAAAAAGTAACGTAATTGTAAAATTTCAATATACAAACAATTTGTTCCTGAAGGTGGGTGCTATGATTTCAATGATCATGTTTGTAAATTATCGTGTATCATTTCTTCCTCGAGTACCAATTCGTATTCGACAATAGAAAGTTAGATAATAGAAAATCGTACTTTAATTGTTAAGTAATTAAATTTAAATGTATCGTTCTGGATACCTTCAGGGACACGTTTCGTTTTTTTACACGAAATTTCTTTTGATAATTGGCATTGTGCTCAGAATTCAAATTTTTATATTTTTCCTGCTATCAATCATTACAAGACTGGTCAGACAAAATAGGATTACATGATACAGTTTAATAAATAAGTGAAAAAAACTGCAAAAAAAGAAAAAACAATAATTAAGTGTTGTTTTACGAATAGTGAAACATTTTTAAACAATAAAGGAAATTTAGCTTTTTGAATTAGTTGATTTCTTAAGCACCACTATTTTGATTAAAGTCACGTGGCCGGGCCGCGTAAGCTTTGTTGGCGGAGAAGGGTAGAGTGGGGCAGAAGTTTTAATTTGTCGATTCTGGGCCTGTACAATAAATCGCATATTTGATTTTTCGAGTCAGTTTCGCCAGATTAAGACTTGTTTCCCACTCTGCTTTATCCCTTCTACGATGTCTTTCCCCATTGTCTCTATCATGAATATGCCACAATGTCGTGTGACTAATCCGGTAATGACGGAGAGAGGGCAAGATTATTCTCCTCAATTTCCCCGGTCTGACGACACTGGTAAGAACGCCTATAAGGCAGAGTCGCTAGATTAACCCTTCTGTAGTCAACCGGGTACCCATTTACTGTATTTCTTTCAACAATTCGTTAATGTTCCTTTACAAAAATATTACAAAATTTCTCTGAATGTCCATTCTTTACTCGCTAATATATTAATTTACAGTCATATAATGAGAATTTGTGAGATTTTAAATAATCTATACATTTTGGTTGAGTTGACTACGTAGGGATTAAGACTTTTGTCCCTACTCTACCTACCCCTTCTACGAGGCCTGGTCACGTGACACGTTTTATCTTTGTCGTGCATGTGTCCGATACTGGCAAAGAGAGGGTAATTTTGCCCCTCAATTGATGCTCCTTCCCCTCATCCTACGACTCTGCTACTTGCTACGCAAGGACGTCTCGTCGGCAGCGTAGCCACTATCTTTGTCTATTGCACCTTTTGAGCAAAATAGAAGTTCCTGGAGCAATTCAAAGATTCTATTTGTTACAAAAATGCTAGAAATCGGTTCTGTTCCATGCTAAGGTTGATATAAATTATATTCCGCGCTGAAGTTGATGGGAAAAGATGGGGACACTAGAACCCCGGGCGCGAGCACTCTCGTTTCCTCTCCGGTAAGAATTTATTATAGAAATTATTGCAACGATCTTTACAGTAACAATGTTAGAGGCAGGAATATTCACGAGGGCGAAACATATTGTAACGACAAAAACAGGGTTGAAAAGGAAACGCGCGTATCGCGTATCCTAAAAGTCGTGTGAAGGATAGAAACAAAGCACAAATTTTTAATACATTGTTCGTGGTCGGTTGGGAAAGAATAGGAAATATTTATATTTCTGAACAAACAAAGGGTTTAAATGTAAGAGACAGTCGAAAATTGAATGATGAAGGAAGGGGTCACGAGAAGTGCCGTGAACGTAGTAGCAGTAGCGTCAGCGGGTACGGTGGTCGTTTTAACTCGAGGACGACAGTAGCGCCGTAAGATAGCCGTGTTTACAGATTCGCCAGTGAGTTCCATAACGTCACGTCAAAAAGTGCAACAAATATTTCTACCACCGTTTACTATGTAAAGGTGCGTTTCCCCTTGTTAGAAGTTCAGATCGGTTAATTGTTGATAGTAAGAGCGACCTGTGTCGTAGTACGTCCTTTATCCGTACGTGATACGTTCGCGAACGGAATTTAAAAGGTTTTTCTTAGTACGGCAGTGCTAATCGTTAGGATGGTCGCCATTTTGTCCGGAGGTGGCCCGGTTGAGTGAACGGGGCGAAAATAGTTGCTCCCTGAACACCGAGGATCGTTGAAATCCCATAGGTACCGATCGAGTGGAATTGTTTCATCTATTTCTTGTAAACGAACAGAAATCGGAAGTACGGTGAAGAAGTGGCCGCGTGCGAATAACCCGAGATTTCCTTCCCGTCGACGTTCGACGTTAGTTCTTTGTAAGCACGCCGTAGACGTATTTCGCGTAATTCTGAGCTAATTCGACGGTGATTTTTCGTGATATCATTTACCAGACGATGCTGTCTCGTCAACAGAAAGCGGGCCGGCTCAACCGCTTCCTGGCTCTAATTTTTGACGGTTGACAGCTCTCGGTACGTTCGACGATATACACCCGAGAAATAAAAAGAGCCAGTAAGAGAAAGAAAACCAGTGAGTGGGAGGGAGAGAGTGATAGAAAGAAAGGGAGAGAGATAGAGAGGGGGAGAGAGAAGGAGAGAGAGAGAGAGAGATAAAGGAATAATTCGCGACATGACATCGTACCTTTCGTGGATTGCGAAATTCCAAAAAAGTATACAAACCGTTAGATGCGATTATTAGTCTCGCACTGGTCTCGTACGGTCGGGTGACACCATTATCGTTTAAGAAACGTTCGTTTCTGTCGGTTCGAAACGAACGATCGGAATTTGTCGGTTGAAACCTTAGCAAGATCATGCTGTCATTTACTTACCGAATGCGCGACAAGTTCCTCGTTATTTGTCCGCCTTTACCGAGCTGTTCCTAAAATTCGTTTTTTTTCTCGCGTTCGACCGTGAATTAGCGACGCATACCGGTGTCCCTCGGGACGGGTTCGAATTACAGTGTGCCACACAGATTTATTTGAAGGTTCTGGGACACACCACACAATCAGTCGTTAGAATCGTCCCGATGTTATCTTTGTTGCTTTTCGAGTTCGGAAACCACGAACTTATCTCGCCCGAAAAAGTGTCAGAATATTTAATCGGAGCTATCCATATGCAGGGAGTTTACTAAGAATTGTGCAAATTCTGTGATCTATATAGAATATTCGATAAAAGAAAAGCTCGTTTGAGTTTTATGATTTTCGGACAATAGAATCGTTGAAACATTCTTACTGGAACAAATCTGTGTATGTGTATGTGTGCCTGTGTGTGTGTGAGTATTGCATATGGACCTTTATCATTGACCTTTAGCTGTTTTAATTCTCACCATAATATTCCGTTTACTTCTCTCTTTCCTATTTCTACTTTACTTTCCTGGTTACTTTCAGATTTGCTGTAGTCTTATAATTATTAGCACAGCATTTTATTTGACTCTATGGTTAGCATTCTAAATACGCCGAATCACATTGAAAGATCAATCTGCTTTACGGGACTTTGTATTTTCTCGATATGTTTCAGATAATGTAGGTATAGTTTATTCAAAGAAGGCCTTTAGGGTATAATTATATTTAATGTCAGTGAATGAGTTGGATGATTGTTATTGGCGGTGCGATTATTGGACCAAGAGGTATTGAGATAATTGGAATATAGCGAGCAGCACGTAAAATGACGATCGCCACAAGAGGCCAAGGAGTGGGCATGGACCCTCCTGACAGCCAGCAAAGTACACAGGTACATTCAATTGACACTATTGTAAAGGAAAATGTGAAATTTCGAGAAAGTAAACACTGTTTCTTATTCAACACGAATTATTAAATAATTCTAATAGATGCACAGTCCGCCGGGTCCACAGCAATTAGCTGACACGATGTCAGGACTTCAACTCACAGAGAATGTGGTACAAACAGAATCCACCAATGATACCTTAACCTTGGTAGAGGATAGTAATCAACTTCAGGGAGAGCCTGACTTTCCCACTGCAAAACTCAATATTCTTCATGAAAAAATATCTAGTCCACGTTGGGTTGTACCAGTTCTACCTGAACAAGAGTTAGAGTGTCTGTTACAAGCCAGTATCGATCTTTGTAAAAAAGGTTACTATACTAATCACCTTTTTCAGTCTTTCCTTAATCGAATGTTATTAATAGTGTTTATACGAATTCTTTGTAGGAATTGATGTACAAAGCGAGGCATGTCAACGCTTCTTTCGAGAAGGACTCACAATTTCTTTTACCAAAATATTGACTGATGATGCAGTAAGTAGTTGGAAATTAAATATTCAAAGTTGTATCAATGCAAACTGCGAACGGTTGGTGGAACTATGTGTCTTGAAATTAGACGAGGACTGGTTTCCTCTTCTTGATTTGCTTGCAATGGTTTTTAATCCTAATAACAAGTAAGTTGATTATTCGTTTTGTTTACATGTCTCTTTTCTTTGTATGAACTGTTCATAATCACCTATGGATTTCCCTTTCTTAGATTTCACACATTTAACGCAGCCAGGGTATCGGAGACTGTTCCGCCTGGTAGCGATATTCCTGATGAAGAACTTTATGCGCGGCCACCCGCCGATTCAAGAAGTACTCGTGGTTGGTTGGTGGATCTCATAAATAGGTGAATAGATAAGATGATAAATAGTAATAAATACTTGTTCAAATAATTCGAATGTTTATAATGATTCTTTTGGTTTGTCATAGGTTTGGAAGTCTTAATGGATTTGATATATTGCTCTCTAGATTTCAGAGCGGCCGAAATTTATCGATACTAGTTATTTATGCTTTAATCAGACCCTTTGGTTTGTGTTACGAACTACTTACTGTTCACACAATAGTTAAATATCTAATGCCTATCGTGGTAAATAATATTTCATACACTCTCTCATGATTAAAATCTGATTTTACCTTGATTCTCGATTTCTCACATGGTCGTCGTTTTTTAACAGGAAATGGTGCCTGTAATTTTGAATAATTTGACTGATGAGGAATTAAAGAAGGAAGCAAAGAATGAAGCGAAGAACGACGCGATATCAGCCATAATCAAAGCCGCAAAATGTTTAGTGTCGCGGGTTCCGCATCAGGACGAAATGATTAAAAATTTGGAAATTCTGAGACTGAAGATGATATTGAGACTCTTGCAAATTTCTTCGTTCAATGGAAAGATGAATGCTTTGAACGAAGTGAACAAAGTGATTACCAATGTCACCTTCTATCAGCATCGAAATGCGATCGTTGAAGAGGACGAATGGCTTACAGCGGAACGTATGGCTGTATGTCCAATGAAAATCTGATAATATTTGTTTTATCACTCTGCACGCCTTCGAAAATATTCTAACATAATTTTCGTGTCATTTAGAAATGGATAAAAGAAAATGGAGTACTAGAAATTGTGTTACGAGATTCGTTGCATCAGCTTCAGTACGTTGAAAAGTTGGAAAAGATTTTACGCTTTATTATAAAAGAACGAGCCTTGACCTTGGAGGATTTGGATGCTGTTTGGGCGGCGCAAGCTGGAAAACACGAAGCAATCGAGAAAAACGTTCACGATCTCTTAGCTAAGCTCGCTTGGGATTTCACTCCGGAACAGCTTGATCACCTCTTTGAATGTTTTCAGGTGTTTAACATTATAAAATTATCCTTTGAATATTATACAATTACCATGGTTCAATTAACACTTTCATTTTTAATTCTTATATCAGAGGAGTTGGAAGACTGCTAACAAGAAGCAAAGAGAAAAGTTATTGGAATTAATCAGAAGATTAGCAGAGGATGATAAGGATGGAGTAATGGCGCATAAGGTTTTGTAACTTTTATTATTTTCTCGTATCTGTGTCTCTGAAATGTCTTTCTTATTATTTCTATTTTTAATCAGGTTTTAACATTATTTTGGAATTTGGCTCACTCGGACGAGGTGCCCACGGAAATTATGGATCAAGCTCTGAATGCTCACGTAAAAATTCTTGATTACTCGTGTTCCCAAGAAAGAGATGCCCAGAAGACAATTTGGTTAGACAAGTGCGTCGAAGAGTTGAAAACCGGCGACAAATGGGTGTTGCCGGCTTTGAAACAATTCCGAGAAATATGTTGCCTTTACGAACCAAATCCTAACATAGGTCATGGTCAACGTGGTCATCATTTACATTATAGGTACGTTCGTTGCATCATATTTTCGTTTGATCAAATATTATCATAACTTCTTTCGTATTGTTATTCCAGGCAAGATGTCATACAACGACTCCAGGCAGAACATTCGATAGTAATTCTCGTCACAATTAGTTTAACTAATTACATGAGTAAAACGCGGCAATTAGTCAAAGAGAATCCGGACATCGATCCCAACACTTACATGTCTGACGGCCGATACAATCACATTATGCAAGTGCAAGAAAGGCTTAATTTCTTACGTTTCTTATTAAAAGTATGTTGTCTTTTATATATATACATATATATTAATCTTGGAATATCTGTAACAATTGAGCAATGATAATTTTTCTTGTATAGGACGGTCAATTATGGTTATGCGAGGATCAAGCAGTGCAAATTTGGCAGTGTTTAGCAGAACAAGGCGTGTTTGTGTCAGATCGGGAAGCTTGCTTCAAATGGTTCTCGAAATTAATGGGCGACGAACCGGATCTTGATCCAGCAATAAACAAAGATTTCTTCCAAAACAACATATTACAACTAGATCCAACGTTGCTCACGGAAAGTGGAATAAAATGTTACGAGCGGTTTTTCAAAGCCGTTAACTCGAAAGAGGGGAAATTAAAATTGAAAAGAAGAACGTTTTTTATGGACGACGTTGATCTAATCGGTACAGATTATTTATGGCGGGTAAGTAGAATTATAATTTTCATTTTTCTAACTACGTTGTACTAACTACGATTACGATTACGTGGTGATATCACTTGTTAATGAAAATATCCTGCCATTCATGTAGGTAGTGACTAATAGTCCCGAAGAAATTGCTAATCGAGCCATAGAACTTTTAAAGGAAGTAAACACTAATTTAGGACCACGACTTCATTCTTCGATACTGGCTTTCCACGTAACATACATAGGAGAGTGTATGGACAGATTAAAAGCACATTACGATACTGTGTCTGTTTTGAGTAAGGTATATCTCGAGGGAAAAGAGGAACGCGAAGAACAGGTCTCGAACAAAATTAAAATGGAAGCCATGAAAATGTGTCGTGTGATGAAAGTGTTGCAAGAATACATAACTGAATGCGACTCGGCGTTTCCTGTCGAACGAAGAATATTACCGTTACACAGGTATAAGAGTTGTTCTTGGTTTATATCATCCGTTGGAAAAAAGTTTTATCATTGTGTTTTATCTTATAGAGCAACCCGTGGAAAACACTTGTCTCTGATTATTCGTTTTGCAAATCCCGGTCTTAACGTAGACGATGTAGATATATTCACGCATAGTAACGACACATTGGGATCACTGAGACGACAAATACTACGCAGAATCAAAGCGAATGGGTCAAATGTGAAACTCGACTTATTTCTTAATGGAGATTTGTTAGAGCCAACGGACGACAAGAAGCTTCTTTCTCAAACTCCATTGAGAGATAAAATGGTTTGTATACTCGATACAATTACAGATATTACTCCTACATTTCGAAAAAATACGCCACCCCAGCTAAAAGATTGATTAAGTTACAACTTCATACAATTCGTAGACTTCGAAACTTCGAAGTTCCCTTCGTTCCTTCGAAGAGTCTCTAAGCTTCAGAAAAGTAAAAAACGAACAGTCCTAGTTCGTTTAACATTACTGTTAAACTTATCAGACATCTCATATGCGAGAACCAAATACACCGATTACAAACAACACAGTAACAGAAATATTATTCTTTCAGTTACTGTCTGCAAAACTGAGTCAAGTAAACAGCAACATACCGAGCTCACCGGATAGTAGTTCGGATAGTTCTACTAGTTCTCCCCACCATCCATACGATGGGCCAAATGTAGAGGCAGAGAATAGTTTACCGGGTGTGGTATGTTAATTCCTTCTTTGAGTAAAAATTATTATATAATTAATCGCAACGGTGTCACCTTTAAATAACTTTATACTTTCTATTACAGGTCATATCGCAAAGATCGCAGCACGCTACGTTTTTCTTTCAATTGGCAGATCTGGGATGCACATTACAACACTCACAGTTACGTGACGGTGCACGGAACCTCTTACAATTGGTGCCACCAGATACCCTTACCGTGTCACGATTACAGTGGCTATTCGGTCACTGTAAAGACGACGATAATATAGATAATGAACAAAATACTACAGTAGATTCTTTATTTTTTACTCCGAGTCCTAGCCAAGTTTTATACAATTTAGAGGTAAGTCGCAATGTACAGCCGAGTGTACATAAATCTTGAGAAGATGAGTGTGTGTCATCAGCAAACTATCGATAATACTTAATAATTAATATGTGTTTCAGGTTTTATATAGTCTGTTAATGCCGGCAGTGGATCCAATGTCTGAGAAAGCGTTTGAGTTTCAATGCAATTTCATCAAGAGCGGCGAAGCTGAAGTAATTCTGGAGATGTTGAGTAAAAATAAGTTCTTACCGAACGCCGATGAAACCACGAAACGGGCAGCGTATTTGACGGTATTAAAATTGTGTAAACTGTTGCTGACGGTAGTGGGCAACGTTATGGCCTGCGTGTTGGACGAGATGCAAGCTGGGATTTCCGAGAACCAAGAGAATCACGCTCACAACAATCGAACACCGGTCGCAGTTTTGAAGCAGGCGTTGCAAAGCGTACCTAATCAAAACACGGAGTACATGCTGAGAAATGTAGCCGCTAAATTGGCGCAGCATTTAGCGCACTGGGTATCGAGCGGAGGAACCGAATCTGACAAATGTCGGCAGCTTTTTATGCAAGCTCTATCTTGGGAGTTACCGTTGATGGATGTACCGACTATTCGTGCCATAATTAGGCTAGCATGGGCAGCCTCCACGGGCAGTCTGAACAACATTAATGCGTCCGTTGAAATGCTTCACGCACTACACGAATCAAAGGAGAAGGAGACACTGAATAATCCCGACAACAATGACGTGTTAGTTTGTAAAGAGGCTTTGGAAGTTCTGACGATTGCGTTGGTATTGAACCAGAGCGCTTTGGAGTCATTGCCACGGGATAAAATGTGGCACACGTTTCTTATAGATCTTGTGTTGCTCAGCCCCTCGCCGGTAATCAGAATGGCTGCTGCTGAACAGTTTTTTCTTATATCGACTTGGTACATCAGCGGTCATCAATCGTTGCTGTTCGCCATCACGCTGCTCTTCAGTGTTCTAAATACCACCGTCGTAGAACACGCGAAACAGAGCCACGAGTACTTTCAGTTGTTATGTAGATTGTTAAACTTCGCTCACATGTCAGGGTGCCCGCTCTTGACTGTCGAGACACTGCTAAACATTGAGATAGCATGGTTGAAGAAGGTACGGGACAATGTTAAAGAAACCGGTGAGAGTCAAGTGGACGAGGCTGTTCTCGAAGGTCATCTCGGCCTGACAAAAGAACTCTTGGCATTTCTACCGGCTAGTAAAAAATTCGAGCTCGGCTCCGACGAGAAACACGGCACGAACCTGGTGAAAGAACTGGTCGAGGATTTTGTATTTCCCGCGTCGCGTTTAATGCTGCAGCTTCGCAGCACCGGCGAGTTAAGTGCCTCGCAAGCGTGCCCAGTTTGTACAACCCCTCAGTCGACTAGCGCGGCATTCGATTTACTTGTAGGTCTTTGTATAGGCTGTGTACCCAATATGAAACTTCTAGTCACAATGCTCACTGACATGTTCTACTCGGAGAGAGACGAACCGCTAGTAGAATGGGATTATCTACCGCCGGTTGGCCTCAGGCCGCTCAAAGGCTTTGTAGGTTTAAAAAACGCGGGCGCAACTTGCTACATGAACTCAGTATTACAACAATTGTACATGGTCGAGAGCATAAGAGTCGGGCTGCTAGCCGCCGAGGGCGCAGCCACGGACCTAAACGAGGACTTTTCTGGCGAGGAACGGATCAAAGGAGAACAAACCATCGAAGCAAACGATAATGATACGAACGAAGAGAAATGCGGGGCAGACGAATCACGGAAAGAATATAATATTGGAATCTTGAAACAAGTCCAGGCGATCTTCGGTCACTTGGCTTACAGCAAACTGCAATATTATATACCTAGAGGTCTTTGGAAGCACTTCAAGTAAGTACACCATTTCTCCATTTCTCCGTATTGTCGGGGACAAGATTATGAGCTTAATGAACTTTCTTAAAAATTGTGTCCACTTAATTTTCTCCCCGACTGATTGATTTTATGCATTTGTAACAAAATTAAGCCGCGCTGTAGTTTTAAACAATGCAAAGATTAAAAGAATTGGAGATTGTTGACCTTTTAAAATAATCAAAGGAAGGAAGAAATTTCAAAGTGGCGCCTGTTTCTTGCAACAGAGACAGAGGAGTGTTATTTTGCATGAACATCCGTAGTCTAATAATTAGTATGTTGTACTGATCGATTGGTTACCCTACTGTGTTGTTTCCAGACTTCAAGGCGAACCTGTAAATCTTAGGGAACAACAAGATGCAGTAGAGTTTTTTATGAGCTTAGTGGAAAGCTTAGATGAAGCGTTAAAAGCTTTAGGACATGAACAGATTATGAGCAGGATTTTGGGTGGTTCATATAGTGACCAGAAAATCTGCAAAGGTTGCCCACATAGGTACCTTTTTATTTCTTACATTCTGCTTTTTTCGGTAAACTGTAATACCGCATTACATTATCTACAGATATTCCAAGGAGGAGCCGTTCAGTTTGATAAGCGTGGATATCAGGAACCACAGCAACTTATTGGACTCCCTCGAGCAATATGTGAAAGGAGAATTATTGGAAGGTGCAGATGCTTATCATTGTGACAAGTGTAATAAGAAGGTATAGGTTACAATTTGTTTTCAAATAAATTATCATTGTGGTACGACCTATGTTAGACGAATGGTTTAATGTTTAATAACTCAAATCGTTATGCTTTCTTTTTAAGGTTGTCACCGTAAAACGATTGTGTGTAAAAAAATTGCCACCGGTACTAGCGATTCAATTAAAACGATTCGACTATGACTTTGAAAGAGATTGCGCGATCAAATTCAATGACTACTTTGAATTTCCAAGAGATTTGGATATGGAACCTTACACTGTTTCCGGACTGGCTAAAGTGGAGGGAGAAGTTATAGACTGTGATTACGAGGAGTCGATAAAAGGAACTTGTACTAAATATCAGCTAACTGGCATTGTAGTGCACAGTGGTCAGGCTAGTGGTGGCCATTACTATTCTTATATTTTACACAGGTATTGACAAAAGGCGGAAAAATTGCTAATTAACTTTATTCTCGGACTTCGTATAATTTGCTCGTTGAAACTAAACCGTGTTGTAATTGTAAAACGCCTTTCATACAGTCTAGCTTTTCATGTAAAGTAATTTTGAACGTTTGTATGATAGGCAAAGCGACGGCATTGCAAAGTGGTATAAATTCGACGACGGTGACGTTACGGAATGTAGAATGGAAGAAGAGGAAGAAATGAAATCTCAGTGTTTCGGTGGTGACTACTTGGGAGAGGTGTTTGACCAGATGCTCAAACGAATGAGCTATCGGAAACAGAAACGATGGTGGAACGCCTATATGTTATTTTATACTAGGCTAGATGTAGAGGAGAATTCTTTAATGAAAAGCGTTAACGAATTATCGTTGTGTGAGTATCGTATGGTCTATGTACTTATCAAAAGTTTCAACAACGCTGAACAAAATGATTTTCACTTTTAGATACGAAATTGGGCGTCATGAAAATGCCCCCAGCCATTGAATATAGTGTCAGGAAACAAAATATAAAGTTTATGCATAACCGGAATCAGTTTAGCGCAGAGTATTTTCAATTTATCAAGAAACTTGTATCCTGTAATCCTCATAACATCAGCAGACAAAATATGAACGAAAAACTTGTGAGTGAAATTAGTAGTTTATATTTTCAGTTGCAGAGTAGTGTTCGTTTCATTGTTGCAAATAACTTTTGACCATTCTCTTATGCTTGCTCTTGTAGAGTCCTGAACAAGAAGAACTTGGAATGTTATCTGTTCAGTTAGCCTCGAGATTCCTGTTCTACACAGGTTTCCATACAAAAAAGACATTACGAGGTAACGCCATGGATTGGTACGATATTGTCTGTCACCACTTGCGCAACAGTAAAGCTGTGCGGTCCTGGTTTGCTCACAACGTGCTGTTTAACCATCCACATAGGTATCACGATTTCTTCAGTACAAGCTAATGTGATAAAGAAAGAACCACCCAGTATAATTGTAAGATATGACAAATATTGTTTCAAAGCTATTTAATTAAACAGCGGAATCGTTTTTCATAACTTTCTGTGCTCTTATTCGATTTTTTTTACATTTTTCTATTGAATGTGACCGGTTGTTTCTTTCTTTTGCACAGCAGTGTACATGCACGAGGCTAGGAAATGTCAATATTTAACGAAAATCATTCATTGTCTTTAGATTTTGCGAGTACCTTTTGAGCTGTCCTAGTTCAGAAGTTCGAACAGCTTTCCTCAAAATTTTGGTATTTCTTGCACACGTTTCACTTCAGGATGGCCCATGTGTGCCACCTAGTTTAAACGCACCAAGTAAGTTTTTCATGCCGTTCACTTATTGGTTTCATTTGAATTCTATTTAGAACTTCGAATACCTAGTTCATACGACAAATATTTTCACGAATTTTTCTACGTGTTTTCAGCCATACTTTTGGACCCAACAGCAACGCTTAGCGATCATTTATTGCATGCAGTTCTGTCTTTACTTCACCGCGAAATTTCAGATCATGGCCGTCATCTGCCACATTACTTTTCTCTGTTCTACACATATGCGTCGCTCGGTCTTGCCGAAAAGGCCCAATTGCTTAAGGTACGCGCAATATTGGTCACAAACTATTGTAATACACTATCTATTCTACACCGTATCTACCAGAGTTGGGCAAAAGTTATTTCGAATAACGAATAAACCCATTCGTGATATACATTAAACAACTTATTCCCAAAAATTGAACTTTTTCTTCTTTCAAACTATGAGAATCAGCAAATTATTAATAGTAATTTATAACTATTATAATTATAATAATATATAAATTCAACTCTGGTATCTACGAGGTTATTTACTATTGGAAAGCACATTCTAATATTTTCTATCTTCATTGCAGTTAAATGTCCCGGTTACGTTTATGTTAGTCGCGATCGACGAGGGGCCCGGCCCAATAATTAAATATCAATTCCCTGAGCTAACTAAATTGCACCAAGTAGTTAGTATGCTAATACGTTGCTGCGATGTATCATCGAAGGCACATTCGAGCCATGCACAGTCAGGAGTAGCGCCTCTATCAAACCCGTACGGTGACCCGGCATGTCAAAATGAATATGTGATGCCTATTCAACCACAGGCTGCCGATATTCTTTTTGTTAAAAACAGGTAAGAAGTTTGTACTTAAAAGAAAAGAAATATACCAGTGCAAATAAATCGAATCACACGTTCGCCAACAGCTACACGAAGAAGCTGATCGAAGATGCCGATGTTAACGTCACCGATGTTACCTTTACCGACACTCTAAAGTTGCTTCAATACTGTTGCTGGGAAAATCCACATTTATCACGAACAGTGCTCAGCGAACTACTGTGGCAAATTGGATTTTCGTTCACGCACGATCTGAAGCATCACACGGATTTGTTACTCGCCATGCTCCTTATGGAAGATTCGTGGCAGACACACCGTGTCCACAATGCGCTTAAAGGTATGTGTATTTCGAATACAGAAAAGCTGTATTGCGAAAACGCTGTGTCTAACAATTTCTAAGAATACGAAAATATTTTTAGGCGTACCAGACGAAAGAGACGGTTTATTCGAAATAATACAAAGAAGCAAACACCATTATCAGAAGAGAGCTTACCAGTGCATTAAGTGCATGGTGCACCTCTTCAGTAAGTGTAGACCTGCTCATCAACTTCTACACCACAGTCCCGAATTAAGGAGAAAGTGGATACACGCTATCGACTGGCTTCACGAAGAACTCGAGAAGGTATGCACTTGCAGAATAATGAAATGAAATGAATATCTGAAATGCGTGGACATAAGAATAAACGTTATTTAATCGAATTCCAGAGACCGTATGCTTCTACAGCGCCGTATCCTCACGCATACAGCAACTGGTCTCCTCCAGCACAATCCAATGACTCGACGAACGGCTATGTCCTCGAACGTAGCAACAGCGCAAGAAAAATTTTGGAAAGAGCTTGCGAGCTCTGCCCTGAAGTTGAACCAGAGATGGAGGATCCGAGTGAGGACTGCGCGGAAGAAGCGGACAAGTATCAGCCGCAGAATAGGGATGCAGCGCGGATGGAACGCAATCTAGAATTTGTGTTTTTGTAAATACCCGTATTATGCTTATTTACTACCGTCAGTAGAGTGTCTCAAGCTAAATGATCATCTAACGTATCCCAAGGTTGACGCACGCAACCATGTTTCTGATATTTTGATAGAAGTGTCTGATATTTTCGGTGGTCGCGTTATTGTTGGACACCCTTCATAATGGTAGTTCTTACTTGATCAGGCCGAGTGTTTTGAATTCCGCTTCTCTTTTTTGTCTTTTCCAGTTATTCCGACGCGAAAGCGCTACAGCGTTTGCTGCAAGAACCAGAACCGCAACCTGGACCATCTCCGGTTCACACTCCTCTGTTAGCCCATCAGTTGCATAGTCCACAGAACTGTGAGTCATCACAAAATACCAGCCGGGATCCATAATGAATCCTAATTACCACCGGCGTTCTACCAAGTTGCTGTCACGGTGAAACGAATCCGAGCTACGTAGATGTAACTGCGCCAGCAGCTTGGTGCCGAACGGTAGAGGCACCTGTACAGATCTAACAATCGCAAAAGAATCTGTTCTACCAATTTATTTTTTTCCTTTTGCAACTGGTATTCTCACGAACTTTGCATTTGCAATTCTCTTGTCGAGTCTTAACTGTGGGCAGTTTACTAATTCATATAAACGGATAAACGATACAATGGTAATTAAACAGCCGTATTTGCACCATCGAGAACAAAATGGAGAACACATATAAACACACAGGCTCACACACGTACACACGATTATAGAGAAACCAGAGTGTAGGCGAATTACGATTAAGGAACAGAATTTCTACGTATTGGTTGAGGCAACCAATTTTTCTCGTCGATGGTTTTTTCTTACGCCTAGAAAACAGTTCACACCCATTCTTTGTTCCGTGTATCCACGAACCGGTATCGGCTTTCGAATTTAAGACAATGGGCGTCGCGCTAGTGGAGAAATGGGCCCGAACGGGTTGACGGAAAACAAGGAGAGAGAAAAAAAAAGTATAAAAAGAAAGAAAAAATATTTGCGATATTTAGAAGACCGACCTTGCCTCGATTAATGCATACGAATTCGCGTGTAGGAATACGATAAAATTGTATAAATGTATAGCGAATAGTGTTATGGAATCCCGTCTCTGCCGAATAGCATAAAGAAAAGAAAAAAAAATGAAAGGAACAAAGGTATAACAAAAAGAACATAAGTTTCCGTATGCCTATGTAAATTTGTTACTAATAAAAAAGGAAAAGTTGAAGTGGAACTTTCTAAAGTCCGAAGGATGATACGGCTTTAAGAGAGAAAGAGGAAGAGCGAGAGAAAGGTGTGGTTAGTCTAATAATCGAAAGGAGTAGAGCCACAGACGAAGAAATGAAGAAAAACAAAAAAAAAGTAAATAAATAAAAAAAAAACTATCGATATTTCGCTATTTTAGTCTTTTGTGACGTACATGTGGAAAGGAAAGGCAAGAAGAGGAAATTTTCTTGTACTTAATCTCTCGAGCATCAAAGAAAGGAGCCCACTGCCCAAGAATTTTAGACACATATACCGATGATGCCTCCCATCGTGCTTTCTTTCAGTTCATCCGATTTTTGATAGGGTTGTGCCTTCGACATTGTGCGACTCCGTTTTGTATTCTTAGGTAGATATTTAAGGATCAAGTTGTTGCTTCGAATTTCGATTACTTCTATTTTCTTGTCTGTTACGTTTTGACTACTTAACGAGAGAAATGCTAGAGGGGAGATGGAGAATGAGTGTTTGTGTGTGAGAGAGAAAGAGAGAGAGAGAGAGAGAGAAAAGTGAAGAAAGAAATGACACAGTCCATGAAACTAAACGCGAGATTTTTTCAAAATACGGTGGCACAGAGTTTATTAAATTATGCAAGTAAACTATGGGATACTTTCTTATCTATACCGTGTAACCGATAGACATCGAAACTATGACTGGGGCTATTCGAATGCTACGCATGCACACAAATGCTTTCGTATATTCTAACATTTGAATGTTGCATTCGAATCGGTCCTCGCATATTCAACAAAATATATATTGTAATGGTAAATCTACTGAGAATAATTCGAACGTCACATTCGTATGGTTGTGTACTGTACAATATATATTTACGAACTGTAGCCCCAAGATTTAAATATAATACCTTGTTCTACATATTTGTAAATGGTAACGAATGGAACGCATTGTATGCTGCTATAAAATAACAAATAATTTCATAAATTTCAAGGAGTTTGAATTCTTCAAAGATCAATTTCTGTACAGTGTACATGCAACTATTCGAATGTCACATTGCAACTTAATCATTCTAGTAGGCTGCAGATATGCATATGTAGCGTTTTATAATTTGCAGAGACTGGGATCGAACAGAATTGTTTTTACTTCACCGAAGACTATAAAGTTTTTTGTAATAATAGAAAACAAAAACTTCAGTTAATCAAACTCTATTGCTGAACGTTAGACAATCATGTACGCTATAAATGCATAAAACCGCAGTCTGCTGTACAACATCGCTTTAATCCGTGAGTAATGTCGTTACTTCGTTTTCCTCGAGTGTTTGAATAATATTTTCAAATCTGAAACAGACAGATGATCAATAAATAACTATCAATTGACTAATTAATAATATAATTGCATCCATGAACGACACTACTTACGCTGTAGTTCGATGATAATATTCTGCGAATATTACTGAACACGTGAATGCAGTTGAGCTCGAAATTTATTCAACGGATATTCGAGTATTCGAATTCGTTCCATCTCTAATAAAGAAGAAATTGATCGTGTAGCCCCAGTATGACTCGAATCCAGGCATCAAATCTTCTTACTTTAGCGTAGTGAGTTGGTGGAACCGCGAGGAAGGATGAGCTTCGCTCGAAGTCCATAATTTTTACAGAGAGAATAAGAGCAAAGTGAAGCAACACAAACAAAACACAAAGAAAAGGAATTGAAGAAAGCGTGACGGTAGCAACACAAATGGGGTGTGAAACAAATCCAAACATTAATTTTGTATCGTTCTATGGTACGCAATATCCATCGTTTGGAGGGAGAGCTGTGGCCTTTTTTTGTCGCGGAGAGGGTGTGTTGAAAAAAGAAAAGAAGCAAAGATTTCAGCGAAATCTCCTTGAGAAGAAAAAAAAGGGAAACACGAAAGTTTGACTACTCGCGAATCGGTCATGGCTCTGACTTACATATACTGACTAATGTGTTATATTTACATATATACACAGTACGTTGTATATACATATACACATACGTATAAATATTCTATAAATAATAACGAGACGACAGAAATATACGAGAAAGCGGAGAAACGAGAGGAACTTACGAAACCACACGTCGACAAGGATACAAAAAAGGAAAAATATGGAGGAGGGAAAAGAAGCGAACACCGTGTATGTATACATAGGAATTATTCATGCGTGAAAATGCGAAAGCAACGATATCGTCACGACACCAGGAAAACTAACGACGCATTGATTATTGTTCGTATTTATCAAATATTCACGTTAAACAGTGTACCAAATTATATGATAGCTTCTATCGGTTAAAAAAAGTAATAATAATAATAATATTAATAATAATAATAATAATAATAACGATAATGGTACCTAATCTTACTCAGATATGTACATATACAAACTGCTTTTTATATGTGATAAAAATTTATTATATTCCTATTATACATTGAGGTTAGTAAACGCTATTGTAAATCCTGGTTTTTGTACACAGAGACTGTATGTTAAGTTCAGTTCTTTCTTTTTGTTTGTTTGATGAAGAAGAAGGGAGAAGAAGAAGAAAAAAGAAACACACGAGAGAATGTAGTCTAACTGATTATTTAATATTTAATTGTAAAACCGCTGATCAAGCGTAATCTTGTATCATATATACATATACATACACCTTGATTTTCATTCAAAAAGAAAAAAAAACAAAACGAATTCACTGTCAAGATTTTGAGTGGTCGAAACCTCGGATGATATTCTCTGTCACTATATACAAGGTGTCCCGCGAGGAAACGTCGCGACGAAATTTCGGGACTGTCTTTTCGAAACTTCGTGGAAACTTTCACGTTCGTAGAATTAATTTACTAAAAGAGCCGGTTCTCAAATTTCATTAATAATTCCATGCGACAACAAACGACAAATGTAATAGCAACGTCCATAATCGTTCGGGGGAATATACAGTAGAAAATGCGAATCTTCGAAGCTTTGCGCGCTGAAACAGTTACATCTCCTTTCGGCCGCACTTCACAGAGAAGTTTAAGGAAAGCCCTGAAGTTTCATGACAAGGATCGGGACACCCTGTATACTCGCTACCGCTCACAAGTTTGAGATCGCTTATAGTATTCATGGTTGGAGAAAGAAAATAAAAAGATAATGTAACTTAGTGTTTCATGTCTTTATTGTTATTAATTCTCTCTAGCCGATATGCAAGGTGTCCTGTAATTATACCGGTGCAAACCGGAAAGCGAGGATTCCACGTGGAAAAAGAAGTTACTCCACCAGTTTACGTGAAGTATATTATTGTGCAATGCAATGGAAACCACATCGCTAGAAATATTTTTATAGACGTCGACGAATGTAGAAGTAATTAAGATGTGCGAACACGGTAGTTTACCATACTTATCGAATCGAAGAAAAACCAAATCCACTGAACGAAACCGATTTAATCCTACAACGTCAACTTCTTTCTCCGCACGGACTCTCTTTATTTTTTGTTTGCACTGTCGGTTGCAGGGTATATATATGCCTGTTATTTTCACATTAAAGTGATGTATAGGGTGAGCTGAACGTTACGGTACAACTAAATAAGCGACTAGTTGACGCAAATTAACAGATCTACGAATGAAGCTTCGTTTTTTAGGCGTATAGATCACTTTTAGAAAGTGGATATAACGAATTTATTTTTTCGAGAGAAGCTTCATAGAAAGAAATCGATCAAATTATTTTCACATAGATATTTTGTAAACGTAGAATCAATCCTTTTCCCGGTAGTTCCGCGGATTTCGGGCTACGGTCGTATATGGAAATTAGAACTTCCAAATTATCAGTTTCACCGATGAAAATCTGTAGTTCGCTTCTCGGTAAACAAATGATCCCAAACTTTTGAATGGTGGTATCGAACGTACGTAGAGGCGTTCGTTTCTTTAGTCTCTTTATTTCGAAACTAGGCGAAAGAATTCGGGAAAATCGGACGATTCATTTGATTGAACACGGATATTTTTTATTTGTCGCTGCTATCGATACAATCTATACACGCTGGAGACGATCGACGTTAGCTGCCATCTTTGAGAATCTTCTTACCTAAAGAAAAAAAACGTTTCTCGTTTAATCAATTGTCTCCTCATTAAACGCGTACTACCTTTAAAAATTTCAAACTCAGCGTTTCCGGTGTTTCTTTCCGAAATTTTGAAAGATCCATTAACCGATTTTCCGAAGCAGAAACACTCCGTGACGCCGCAACCGCAAAGACATTCGAAATCATAATTGTTTGCGTTGAGCATCGTCGGAAGCGAATTACTGCGACGAAAGATTTAAAAGAGAAAAAAGCCGTACACGATCGCCAGTCTAGATGGATTCGTGGCTCGATTAAAATCTCGAAAGTTGAATGCGCGCGAAGCGTCGACAATGGTGAAAGATCGCGAACCTCTGTACCTTTGTATACTTACTAGAGATCGCGCACTAAAATACACGCGTGGTACACGTGGACGGAGTAGTACGAATTTAACCACTTTCCTTAAAATATCTAAATGTCTTACATTATCGAGAAATGAGAAGGCGCATTCTGCAACCTGCAATCCTGGAAACGAGAGTACACCCTTAAATTGATTCGCGTGCCACGTGTGTTTAACCCTTCACTGCATGAGTTTTTTTAATCGGGATGGAAAAATTGAAAGAAGGTCAGTTTTTGTGTTTTATCTAAGGAAAAAAAATTAAAAAAACATTGTCAGAAAAATAATTATACATGATAATAAAACACATTCTTAGCTTACCATATACCTGATTTGTTAACTGTATCAGATACACTATGTAGCGAAGGGTTAAAAGGGATCTCTAATATTTACTCGACGAGCGGTACGTTTGTTTTCGAACGGGAGCTGGACAAATGAGAAAAGACGAGTGAGCTCCTCCTACCCGTAGCATTTTCGTGCGAACCTTTATCGCTTCTGTTTCGTTTAGAATTGCGATTCCCCTTCGTTAGGTTTGGAAGCCTGGAATTATTTCGTTTCGAGACACCCTGTGTACGCGTAACGTTAGTATTACACAGTGTATCGCAGATACGTCGACTAGAATGTCTCATTTTCCGTTGTCCTATATTAGGACGAGCCACTGCCTCGCTTGAGTTCGACACAACGATGTTTTCTGCGAATAAAGGACAAGACCAGTGCAAAACAAAAAGAAAATACACACAAACACATATTTATGATAGAAAGGGAAAGTGAGAGAGAGAGAGGAAGCAACTTTCGTGAGAAGCATAAGAAATACCAGATAGACACGTGAATAAATATATAATTTCGCTGGTGCATGGCCGTCGCAAAACTGCACAAACCGGTCACCGCGTTTGTCGGCACGGATTCGATCAATATGGCGTGCAGTGCAATGAATCCAACGATTTAGCTGGACAAACTTATACAACGTTTCTTCACACTTATCCGTTGGTATTCTCCGAATTTGTAATAACGTACGAGTAGCACAAATATTTTATAATTTAATCTGTTTTTGATAATTAGACTCCGGATTTTATGAATTTTTAACAAAAATGAGCTAGTGCAATTTAAAATAGCGAAGATATCCAGACTTTAAAAATATTGATATATCATTTTCATCGTATTAAAATTATTAATGAAGAATTAAATTTATATTCAGCTACTGCGTCTTGTAATTGATGCACAAACTTTTTATCTTACATAAACGTCCGGAGTCTACTGACAATTAACCGATTCACTCGAATTTTATTGGGAAATAAAAACGACTGAAAAATTCCCTTTCCCGCTGGTTCACGAGATCGAAGGTTTTCGTCCAGCTAGATCGTGACTCCACTTCGCTGCGCGACGATTTGTATGAAATGATCGTTACACCGTTTTGTAAGGACACACGAATGTATGAAAATGTATATGGTCGGCAGAACGAATTAAGGACACCGCGGACGAGAGGGAGAGAGTAAGGAAGCAGGAGAGAATGTGAAAAACAAAGACTATAAAGCATGATGCACGAGTATAATGTAACCGCGACACACTCTGCTTCTTTTTCGAGATATTCGCAGGACGAATAGGAGAGATGGAACGTTGCTCGATGTTCCACGGCACTTTCGTTGCCCGATACTCGCCTCGAAGAGAACCGACGAATCGTTTGCGAACCATCCTTCTTTATCATAACCGCGAAAACAAAATTACCAGGTGCTAGTTGGCTACCGGATTAAACCTACGCTACGACTATTCAAAGTAGGCGGAGATTTCTATTTAATTTGGTACCCGACAGAATTCGCGCTGGATCAAACGAATTTGTCTTCGTTTGATTTCGACGAGGAAAATTCGAAAATTCTTGGAGACACTGGTTCCGCCAGTGACTTTCGTACCTAACAGCTTTCGACTGCGGCCATGCCGGCGTTGATTTTCAC
This sequence comes from Lasioglossum zephyrum, assembly GCA_028455615.1. Lineage (NCBI taxonomy): Eukaryota > Metazoa > Arthropoda > Insecta > Hymenoptera > Halictidae > Lasioglossum > Lasioglossum zephyrum. Next base: position 1,074,668 of record CM052324.1, on the reverse strand, counting down.
GTCCACAAACGTTTGTATATTCTTTATTTTACTTGACGTACGTGTTTGTACGCGCGCGTGCCAACACGTATGCAACGTCCGTCGTGTAACGCCTTTTATGGAGACGCCCGCGAGACCGCAGTTTAATCGCGACACTATAATTTCTCACGGTGATTAAACAAGCACGACGCCCAGTTAGAGAAGCGTGACCAATCTGACAATGTAGAATGCGAATGGTTGACAACGTTTAACCCTCACACGTTCCTCAGGATGATAATTCACCCATTCAATATTTTCACATATTGTCAAATTATTCATCCTTCTATGTCTACGTCGTACAATGTATTTCTTGAAATCGTGAGGCTACAAATTAAACATAACGTGTCGATTCAACGTGTAAAATAAATATGGGTGAATTGTTATCCTAGTCTCATTTATGCAGCTATTATCGAGGAGCGTATGCGGGGTAACAATTTGATTTCCACGGTGCGATGGCGCAGATAACGCGATATCAGGAAACGCCACGTGTTGTACCGTAACGCTGTGGTCGTTCCGCTTGCATTTGCCTATGGCTTTCGCCTGTACTTTTTTACCGGAGCGTCCCCGGAACGTGATCGATAATGTTGTACGCGCGCTGCTCGCGCGTGCTTTCTTTATCGCTTTCATATCGAGCCGAGATTAATCGCTAGACTGCGGAGGTTTCGACAAGTTTTAACCCGACCGGAAAGCTCTCTCTCGAACAAACCGAAAATTACAACCCCCCTTCGTTTCCTTCGCGGATCGTTTTCACTGAATTGTAAATAAAACGTCACGCCGTTCTAAATTCCACCCGAATTTTCTATCGCATAATTTTTCAACGATTTCTACACTCGTCGCGAAGCCCCGCAGTCTAATCGCCGTGCACACTGTGTGTTCCGGCCCACGGCGTTTCTACGAGACGAGAATGTGTGTGATCGAGAATGAATGTGAGCGAGAGAGTGAGACGATTCCCTGTCTGGCAAAAGGAGAAGAGATTTCGTAGCCTTTCGTTGTAAACCGGTGAAGCGAACGATTTGTAAAACCTCGATATAAAAATGAATGAAACGGAACGAGAAGCGCGGACGAAACGCCGGATAGAGACCTCGAGAAGACGATATGTAGTTTCTCTTGAAAGGCGAAAGTATTCTGAAGCGATATCGCTATGAGAAACAATGATTGTTCCTCGGGAAGAGGCGACAGGGAGACGAGGAGAAGATGGTAGTAAGCGTCGTTCGAAGATCGCGCATTTATGTGAGCATTTCATCGAATCGAGCATTGATCGCAGTCAAGATATGGGAGAGAAAGAGTTTAGATGGTGGGCCAACCGAGCCTGCAGCCCCAGTGACAAGGAGGACCGTCCGTCGTCGCGCATCTTATATATTTATGGTCCCTCGCAGACTTTCGATAATATAAATATTAATTAAGATTGTATATTCTCGATTTCGAAAGCGCGGATCGACGGCCAGCCGACGGGGTCGCAGGCGACGGTTCGTCGTATACACGCGGAGCTTTGGTCCTCCGTCGAGAAAAAGGGGCTCGCCCCCTCTGGCTCCACAGAGCGAACAGCTTCGCAGACCCCTGAGAATCTTTTGTGTATTATTTCTAACAGAATGTAATAAAGTACGGTTTAAAAAGAATCCTATAACAATTCTTTTTTCTTTCAGCGACATCTGATCGTGCAGAGTAAGGTCAAACGTCTGCAATCATACTTCACGGGCAACCCTCCGTTTTTGCTGAAATTCTTTCCAAAGCTTATCCTTGATTTGAGAAGAAAGTCCCTGAAACTCTTTCTCCCACTCAAAATGGCTAACAATGTGTTTACGTTTATTACCACGTTTTTATTAGCTCGCTTTCTTGTTT
>CM052324.1:814491-1072711 GCA_028455615.1 Lasioglossum zephyrum | reverse complement strand
CCACGTTTTTCGTTTGAAATCTCACGAGTATTTTCACAGCTATTCAAAATTCACAATCACAAATTTTCAGGACTATCTGTACGACGTTAGGAATCTATATGGCACTAGGAAAAATTATTTTATACTTTTTAGTCCGTTTTTAAAAACGTGGTATTTTTAAAAATTTATTTTTATTTAAACAATTTTTATTTGGAAAATGCATAATGCCAGGATGCCGCTGAAAAGAATTATGTACCGAATGACTGACTCTGCGAACATTGTGCCGGAAATGGAGATAATAATCAATTTGTCAAACAACCCATCGTTAGTCATTGTCATTCCGTAAATTTCAGAACGTTTTTCAATGACATCACTAGCTAAACATTCACGAGAAATGAGATTAAAGTTCATCACATCGCAATAGCGTACTTACCAATAGACTAAATAAATGTAAAGCTACAGCGGAAAATTTTGGTAACGAATTAACGATGACGCAGCATCGTTACAAACTTTCTTGAAAGATTATATAATTATACTTACCGTGTGATATTGTATATATCTTTTAGGTTCGAAACGCGTGTTTTCTTCTAATTTTTTTTGCCACAGCAAGTGTTTTTTATTTTTGGTTCTTATATGTTTTCCACAGCTGTGTTGCAAATCTTCTTTTTGTTTCTAGTTTTATTAAGTATTAATATTTTCAGACGCAGAAATGTAGCTCTTGAAAAAGATCCACACAGGGATCGAAACATTGTTATAATCTTTCAGACAGGATTACCCCATCGCACCATAAGCGAGAGACGGATGATGTAATTTCGATTAGATATGTACCCTTTCCAGAGTTGCGTGCAGCTCGTTAAATAAATAACTTGGCGGAAGAGTACGTCATAACGATCACGAACTTGACCTCTTCGTGACAGCTCACTAACAACAACCAAGCTGTGGACGATATCTAGGAGCTGAATGCACAAAGAAATTGATTTATATCGCAGAAGTGGCAGATTCACAGAAACCGTTCATTAATTTTAGAGAGATAGATTGAGGAGTCAGTCCATGGAAGCTAGACAGAGCAAACAGTTTTATCAGTTTATACTGGAGAACGCTTAATGTTCGCGGGTTATCGTCGCGGCTTCCCGAAGCTGCTACAGTCAGTTACCAATCGTTAAACCAGCCGAGTGATTCGTGAATATCATTTGACAGTTTAATTATAAATTTCCGTGCTGATTAGCTGCAGGATCTCGCACCCTTAAGGTAGACGTACCGCAGGAACATTAACGATATTTCATGCAGACTCCAGCTTCTTCCATGCTACATTTTATCGTTGCATTTCATGTTTTCATTGAACCAGAAGGAAGCGAAGTCTGTGTACAACTTCATTAAAATTTCGTCAGTTGTTATTTGCATTTAACGTCTGCAGGTTGTGGAGGGATGATCCTGATTAAGTGAGCGAAGATCATCCAATCCTGTCGGCTTTAGGGTGCGCGGAAGCACTCGATATCTAAATTTACGAAAATAGAGATCGGTCTACCTTGTATCAAAGAAGATGTCTCAACTCGTGTGTGTACAAGATTACGAAAAATACGCGATCAAACACTTGTCGCCTGCCGTAAGGGATTATTACAATTCGGGGGCGGGAGAGGAGTTCAGTTTGAGATTGAACATCGAGGCTTTCAGAAAGTATGTATACAATGATGTCCGATCGATTAACTTATTTAGATTGTTCGCAATTTTTATAATAATGCGTCATTCAATAAAGAAAATTGAATAATTTCTAATGTGGAGACAACTTTATCATTTCAATAATTAGAAAAATAAAAGATGTGTTGAATGTTAGGAAACAATTTGAGAATCCTTCGAGATAGCGTGAATTAAAATTGGTGTAATCAACTGATTGTATTGCACCAATTCAAAATGAATTTACGTAGGAAAATAAAAGAGAATACTGTTGGTAACGAATTTGACGATAGAGAATTGTTATATAATTAGTACACCACATAAAAGTAACATAAAAGTAATTTTCAGATATAGGATACGGCCCAGATTTTTGAGGGATGTTTCGAATAGGGATTTGACCACTACGATTTTAGGCGAAAAAATTTCGATGCCTTTCGGGGTTGCTCCATCGGCTATGCAGCGCATGGCGCATCCTGATGGCGAACTCGCAAACGCAAGGGGTAAGTTTCAATTTGAATCCATACACGTAAAATGCTACTTTCTTTTATTGTAATGTTTGATTCGAAAACGAAAGTCTCTGACTCGATTGCTTTCGAATTATCGTCGATTACATTTATTAATACCTCGTATAGATTTAATAAAAATGATTTATTAAATCAATACAAACGTCTTACAAAAATAGTTCAACAAAAACGTACCGCGATCACAGTTGCATAGAATTTGCTCTCGTCCTTCGTTATTGTATAAATTTCTATCAAATATACAATGGATATAGTACAGACGAAAAGTGAAGATTTATAAGAATGACGTACGATTTCCTTTTTCTACCATATCTCATTATAAAATATTTTTATAAAATACTCTGTGTGTTTCCTTCTTAGAGTAATTGATCGTTTATACGTTACACAATTACAAACAGAAATCACATATGTCGTATGATCGGTGCTCGGTAATGTCTGCTTGGAGATGATATGTTCTGAGATATCTAGAAACTACCATGTCTAAGTTGTATTACAATCGTGAATGTAACTTTTGATTTATTTTAAACAATGCGTACAAAAGAATTTCGCTTAACGGTATGCAAGTACATGATGGATTACGTACTATAAGAGTATCTTGTTAATCAGTCAAGAAACTTAATTGATTCTTCCGAAATTTGGCATTAAAGAAATTTATACAATCAGTTCTCATCTACTCTCACGTACACCTGTCTGTTGTATGTAAAAAATTGAGCGTTAAAGCGAACGTTACATTTATAAAGTAATTACTGTAATCTATATATATATGTATAGCTTTAAATGCAGTTATATGTTTAAGGCACAACAGAGGGTTCGTACGATATTTACAATAGTATCAATTGCTTTGAAAGAAAAATTTCATACACTGGTTATTGCTAGAATGAACACCTGTCGTAAGACGAACACACAATTCGATCTTTTCAAAGTATGTTCCCTTGGGCAGAATCGTGGGAAGAGGAAATTGGATTACAAAATTTCCTTTCTTGACTAGTTAATGTGAAGGAAGTGTGTTCGCGTACACACGTACCAATGGAAATGTTTAAACAGAGACTACAAAATCTATGGCAAGTAAAAAAGCGGAGCAATCAATGCCGTTTGGGTCCCACATCGTCCCAATTATTGATGGCCTTCATGCTTACTTTCTCGATCCTCCATTTCTGTGTGGCAGAGGCCGAATCACAATTCGTCACAAAGACTCGCTTGCTCGCTGGATCGGTGTCCAAACACCTGGACGAATAGCCATGCATTAGCCATTGTTTTTCAATATTGTAACGCCACAGTTGATTCCCCTGGCCTCCATGGCAAGGGTACAAAGCTACGGGAGCTTTTGTGTCCCCTCTGGAAACATCGAAGCATTCAGTGCGGTCCTTGGGTCTGATGTCTTTGTGCCAGGTCAGTCGGAATTCCTGTTCTCCATCGATCTTAGGATTATCTTTTATGCAGACATCGACTACCACGAGTCCGTCCTTTTTCCTCTTCTTTGTATCGAGACAAAGTTCAGGCACACCCATATTACGGATCTCCCCAGATGCAAAATCATCTGGCTCTATAGGAGGATACACGTCGACCAGATCAAAAGCTATATTCTCCATAAACCACTTGAATGGTTTGCAATGAAGTCTATGTCTTAGATTCCGTTGTTGGGTTAGATCGCCAGGATCTAACGACCTCAAATGAGGACGCCTTTTGTAGATATATTCTGCGTATTCATCCATCCACACCTCTGCAACTCTTTTGTAATTCTTCCCTAAAAAGTCCCCTTTGCCTGGATTCGGGAATGGAGGGAATTTTCGGTAAATATGACCTACTCTTGAACATGGAGCATCATACATTTCACCTCCGCATTGCCAGATTTTAAAGGATAATTCGTATTGCTCTCCTCCCCATATATCTAGTTCTGGATCGTATCCACCTAGTTCCCAGAAGAATTTAGCACTGATGGCAAAAAGTCCTCCTGCCATGATGGGACTTTTAAATGGCTCCGTTGGCTTCTTGAGGTCTTCAGGCAGTAACGGTAATCGTTTGTAGTACAATTCCCAATCGAAAGCTCCTCTGGCACCTTCGTCTTGCGCTCTGTACTCAAATGTTTCGTAAGCTACTACATCGATGAATGGACACACGCAAACCTTGTAGTTTTGCGCAATCGGCTCCAGTAAAGGTGGCAACCAATTGACATTGGCTTCGCTATGGGAATCTAAGAATACAAGTACTTTTGCTTTCGCTACCCTAGCTCCAGCTAACCGACCTTTAATCAATCCAGAACGTTCTGGCAGTCTTACAATCTTCACTTTAGGCAGATGTTCGGCAACGTAATCGTCCAATGTTTTCTTTAATTCTATCTTAGTGCTAGCGTCATCGACCAATATGATTTCTTCGAGAAGGGACTCTGGCGAACGATTAAGAACGCTCCAACAAGTACGCATCAATGTGCTGAAGTGTTCATTATGAAAAGAGACTATCACAGAAACCGAGTCCAGATTTTTCAAGTATTTCTTCTTTTTACAATCGGAATGCCTAATGTCAGGTACAGAGCGATTCAGGGCGATCTCATCACTGAGCGCAGCATTAAAACCATTCACCTGATACAGTTTTTCTTTCAACATGTCCAGAGAGGGTGACAGGAAGGCAGGCTTGCCGTGCTCACCCAACCCGCTTCTTTTCTCATCCATGGCGATTTTTTTGTAATCGTGCCAATCAATTTTTCCATCTTCGACCTGTTCAAACAAATATTACGTTAGAGAAATCTAATATTGTAACACACGGCATGATATCGGAGGAACTCTGAATTTTTCTGTAATGATATTTTTGTTATTTACATGTATACATATTTTAGAAGAGAATATGCTGTATTTCATAGAATTACTATATTTTCAGTATATCTTTCCACGAAACTTGGTAAACCTTCAGTTCACTGCTGTTCGGCTTGTTTAGCTTCCACACTAGTGGAAAATAATTCGAGTTAGAGGAAGTTTTATGTATTTCGATTTATAGAGGTTTTCCAAGTGCAGCGGAGGGGAAGGAACAAAATTTTCGTCTTATAGATCGAGTTATCGAGGTTTGACTGTATTATATTTTCGTATAAAAACATATGAAACGATGATACCCGCGAAAGGGACCCGCAAAAGTGAAAGTACGGTACTGGGGCGTGGAATGCAGAAGGTTAAGCTATCGCTAAACCTGTTTCACTTGCACCGAGCAACCTTGTCATTATAATGAACAGGTACCTGATTGAGGTGCTCGTTGAAAGTCTGTTTGGATTCGAGGAAACTTTTCGGGCCGTCAACGTCGACGACGACGGCGGCGAGCACGCTTGCCGGTGTCGGTACTTCATGGTTAGGCGACGTCCTCACAAAACGAAATATAACGACGGTCAGGAAAACGGTAAACCCGGCCAGGAAGAAAAATTTGATCAGGCTTATCACATTTCTCTTCATCATCTTGGAAAACGGTCATGTCGCGTACACGACACTTAACAAAACCGGTCACTTAGCCATCGGCTGGCAAACTATTTGCTCGAAACTAACCTCATGTGTAATCAAATTCAATTTATCAGCTGTGTTATCTACGGTATAGAAACCGACGGTGAATTGTTACGTTACGAATACACATGGGGCAGCCACGGTTGCCACGCGTCGACTGAGGATCGATCTCTGGAGATCGAAGCACGTTTCAGCCGGCGAGTTGCATTCTCAGCGCGGTTCAATTGCATTTTTGCATCCATCGAGTAAAATTTAGTTTACAGCGTTTACAGTTTACAGACACTCGACGGCGTACACGCAATACAATAATAATCCCCCACCACCTTATCTGTCATTCTATTCTATGCACTCCCATTGTACTCCTTGCGTGACGTTAGATCCGAAAATTCTGTTGCTAGATTTTATTTAGGAATTTATAGAAATCATAGGTAATTCGAGACGTAAATTTATGCGGAAATGATGGCGTGATATTGAAAACATCATCAACTTTTTATAATTTAATCAGCAAACACAGCTTGTGATAAGATTGTCTGATACCATATAATACCTTGGATATTGCGTTCCGCGTATAGTCTGCAGAGATTCAACTAAAAATTTCAGTTGTACGTTTCCATTGTATATTCAAGTTTCGGAAACAGATTTTTTTTATACCCAAAGAGATTTCTTATAAATATTACAATGTTTATAACTAGACTACGGATCTTTATGCATGATAAAAATATTCTGCACAGATTGTGGAAAGCAGGAATAAAATAGAAATTGATTTTATCCCGTTAAAAATAACACTATTCCGTCACTGTTTTATATTTCACCGAATTAATTTCTTCATAAATGCATATAAAGATCCGCAGTCTATTTATTACTGTGAGTTATGCTCTTGTAATATTGCAATTTCTGAAGACATGAAATTTACAGCCGCCGAAGCAGCTGGCACAATTTATACGTTATCAACGATAGCAACAAGTAGCATCGAAGAAGTGGCAGAAGCGGCGCCAAAAGGAATCAAGTGGTTTCAGTTGTACATATACAAGGATCGTGACGTCACTCGAAATTTAGTAAAACGTGCGGAACGCGCTGGCTTCAAAGCTCTTGTTCTAACTATCGATGCACCGATATTTGGTAACAGACGAGCTGATTTTAGGAACAAATTCTCATTGCCGAATCATTTGAGGTATAACGCATCTGCATGTTTAATATTAATTTAATTAGAGATAGTTTTGTTTATACGGCCGTACAGACATTAACAAATGCATTCCTTTTTTCATCTACGGTTCTGAATTACCGACGCTCTTTTCAAATAAATTAACACGTAACTTCCTTGAAGGTTTACTTGCATCTGTTCTTACAAAAGTAAGAATGAATATTAACAATGAGTCTGGAACTATTTAACGAAACTTACAATTGGTCAATATTAAAATAGAGATTCACATTATCGACATCTTGACAATGTAGGAACCTGCACTATCATAATTTGGCACGACAATTTGAAAAAGTTTTTTAAATAAACCTTTTTATTGATAAGTAGTAGTAACTTCTTAATAAATATGAATATGTACAGATTAGCAAATTTCGAAGGAGTCCTGTCGAATGAAATAAATACGGAGAAAGAAGGCTCTAGTTTGAACGAATATGTGACGAGCCTGTTTGATACTTCGTTATCGTGGGATGACATTAAATGGCTGCAGAGGTCGTAGGATGAGTATAATTATCTTCTATCCCGAGAATTGAATGAAATACTGAATTAGTTGTATTCCGTGTAGCATTACAACCTTGCCAATTGTTCTGAAAGGCATCATAAGCCCGGAAGATGCACTTCTTGCTATCGAAAATGGAGCGAAAGCGATTATCGTTTCGAATCATGGTGCTCGACAAGTTGATTGTGTTCCTGCGTCGGTTAGTTACTGCCTTCTTCATTCGATCCTTGAAGAAGTGTTTGAAATTGAAGGAGATTATGCGATTTTTAGATCGAAGCTTTACCGGAAATTGTTAAGGCTGTAGATGGGAGAATAGAAGTGTACATGGACGGAGGTGTGAGGCAAGGAATCGACGTCTTCAAGGCGCTCGCTTTAGGCGCCAAAATGGTAACTTTCATTGCAAAATACAGGAGACATTGGTATCCCCTAATTCTGTTAATCATTCAAATTTCGCTGTTCCATTTTTTCTGATAAACGCATAAAATCTGTAGGCTAGTTATGATCTAAGAAGATTGTTAAATTAAATTGAACATTTGTCTTTTCAGGTGTTCGGTGGTAGACCAATCTTGTGGGGTCTCTGTCACTCGGGTGAACAGGGCGCGCGTCACGTTCTCGAACTTCTCAGGAAGGAGATCGATGGAACTTTTGCATTGACAGGTAAGTTATCACTGTTCAACAACAAAAATGTTTCTATACAACTGTTGGATGGATCTTATAGAGTCTTTTGCGCTGATTCCGAATCTGGCCTTAATTATTAAAAATTTTTTTTTTAAAGTCTTACCGTTTTGGAGAAAATAACAATTAAATATTTACCTTTGCATCCCCCCGCGAACTACGTCATTGCGTTTAACGATCCCCACTTCGCTCGACAACCCTCTCTACTTTACTATGCGTGCGCACTCTGACTCGTCCCCACTCCACGGACCCATTTCGCCCCGTCGCGCGAACCATCGGTAGTGTAGTACATCATCGCGCGACGATCACGATCGGTAGTGTATCATCGCTTTGTTTACCAAGTTAAATTTATAATAAGCTTAGTGAGTGTACAATGTATTAATAAAGAGTGATACAAGTATTAACACAAGACTAAAAAGCAGAAAATAATTATTTAAATAAAAATAAATTTTTTAAAATACCACGTTTTTAAAAATGTTGCATATGAAATTGCATATGAAAGTGTTATTGGATAAGCAGTGCACCAAATGTAAATATAATAAATATTCCTTTTAAAATTTGTAGGCTGTAGATCAGTTGAGGACGTAACCCGGGATATGGTGAAGCACGAGTCGTATTATTGCCACTTGTAGTATCATAAGGTATGTTATCCTGAAATATTTGTAATTATATAGTTTGCTTCGTGAGCAATGATCCTTGTAATTAAGAAATAAAGAGTTAGGATTGAGGTACAACCCAAAGTTTGTGGGAGGAAATAACTGACTACGCGTGGGAAGCGAGCAAAGTAGGGTGGGCGGGAAATCGTAGTACAGTCGGGCAGGGGTTGATTCTACATGAGAGGATAAGAACACAATTTGGTATAACATTTACTTATCCGAAGCTTCATTTTCGAGAAAATCGAGTTTGACAAAGCTTCGAGTACACGTGCTTTTTCTGGTTTTGTTTAAGGGCGGTGGGGAAATGCTATTACGCACACCCTCTCCTCCGATGGTGGTCGGAGAGGGTAGCGTGGGGCTCGGTTCCTCCTTGAGGTGTAATTTAGGGGGATTATTTGGCCTTCTTATGCCTCCGCCATACACACTGAAACCCCACACTGGAGCTCAAGAGACCCTTTCTCCCTTCCTGGAGATGTTGGAGAGCTACGAATCTCGTTGTCCTGCTTTTCACATAGTACACGTGCTGTTACACGGCAATCGTCTTACCATGATCAACCAATTCTACTTCTTGCATTCTACTTCTTACTGTCTCCTACTTCTTACTGCCTTCTGCACCAGCAAAATGCCAGTGTCGCCTTACGTTGTATATTCGTCAGAATGTAAGTTATGTATAATATAACATTTTATGTATGAAAATACAAAAAATAAATAAAAATATGTCATAACGAATAGCATGTATTTATTGCACCACCTATTCTTCCCACATGTCTGTTTCGACATCTCAGTTGTACTACTGAAAATTGGCGAAATTTTTCGAAAACTCGGAAAATGAACTAAGTATTAGGAGAACATGATGTCGAAGGAGGTATCCGGTTTTCAGTAGTACAACTCAACGGCAAGTCAGACGGTCGAAAATTGGCGAAATTTTTCGAAAACCTCGAAAATTGAACTTTGTATTAGGAGAACATGATGTCGAAGGAGGTATCCGGTTTTCAGTAGTACAACTCAACGGCAAGTCAGACGGTCGAAAATTGGCGAAATTTTTCGAAAACCTCGAAAATTGAACTTTGTATTAGGAGAACATGATGTCGAAGGAGGTATCCGGTTTTGGAAAATTTTGGAAATTGGCGAAAACCCCGGAAAATGAACTAAGTATTAGGAGAACATGATGTCGCAGGAGGTATCCCGAATTCAGTAGTACAAGTCAACGGCAAGGGTAGGGAAGAAAGAACACATTAATCGATGTAACGAATATTCTTTATTTTTCACCAAAAGATAACAATATGAAATGTGTATCGTGACAATATGAAATGTGTATATGATTGTGTATATGAAACGAAGGTGTCTGCCAGGATTGTGGTGACGTAGGTCCAAATGTCTTTGCGAATGCGAATGTAGATGGCTGCTCCCCAGACAAGGGCAGCTAATTTTTATTTGAATCAGCTTAATCCTCGTGAAATTCTGCATCAGTGACGAGTATAATAACTTAATGCGTGCAGAAATGCTAGGAAAGAAAGGAAAACAATTAGCACACGATGGTGTCATAAACATTGGAGGATAAGTACAGTAATGTTTCCATTAGAGCGACAGCCTCGGGGGATTTGGTCGCATAAACCGTGCACGGACACTATTTTTCTACCTACAAAGGGCGAGCCGAACATAGAGAAGGACAGCGCTTTGATTCATACCGATATGCCGAGTCTAGATCAGATCACTAAGTTCGGGGTGGGGGGATAACTTGGTCGCAACGACCGTGCTCAGCGTAGTCGCTCTAATAGGGACATTACTATAATGGCCATACTCTTCTGAGTGGGTGGGACGAAAAGAAGAGTCCTTGGAATGTACTTCACAATATTGGCGTTTTTATTGAATATCTTTTGTATATTCTTCTTTGTATACATATATGCGTGTGCGCGGTGGCACACATATCACAATTTGCAGGCGTACGTACGCGCACACGCATCCAAAGTGATCCGCGTTACTCGCAAAACGGAACAGATTGACTATGACACGCAATCGGAACATGCAGCAGAGTAATCGGCCTTCTGTATACAGTTAATACGCAAAAAATACACCGTTGGCTCTCTGATCCGTTTCTCTCTTGGCAAAAAAATAAATCCATCTCTTTCTCTCTCTCACTCTCTCTCTCTCTCTCTCTCTCTCTCTCCTCTTTCTTTCTCTCGTTTACTCTCTCGTCTCACGTTTCCGTCATTACTCTTAGTAACTCTGTGCCGTCATTTCACTCACAGCTTTACAACGTTACAATTAATCCTCGTTATGTATATATTTATATGTATGTATATCATTATGTATATATGTATAGTGGCCTCCTTTTGCGCTACGGTTTCTCTGCTGTGTATGCACGTTGCGACGCTAACGTTATGTATAATATGTATACGCAATGTACACGTGTGTCGTATATACACACATACATACCTCCCTGCACTGTGTAGTCTGTATAGGTTTTGTTATATGCCTTATATACATGCATACGTACATACACACCGGTTTGCTCCGTCGGAAAGCAGTGGAGCTCTCTCTCTCCTGCTCATTTTGCATGTGGCATGTGGTTCTGATGTTAAGGGGACACGTCAACATATCGTACTGTCAAGATAACGAAGAGCGTTCAGATAGCAAATGCTCTTTAAAAAATAAAGAGCGATAGTAATCGATTTATCCAATCAGGAGAAACGAAAGTACCGTTGTTCCTAAAATGTACTCAAATCTGGACATTTCTCTAACAATATTGGCAAGAAGATTTCGGTATTTCAAGGTGAAATAAAACCGAATTTCTTTGTTCAAACAATGAACTTTAATCAATAGAATTTATTAGCTGTTTCACCTTAAAATATCGAAATCTCTTTCTTACAAAGAGGATACAAGTATTGCCTAAGAAGAGGATAAAAGAATTTATTTATGTAGTCCGAAGGTTTCGGAATGGCACACGGTAGTTAATGAAATTTTTCACGCGATCCATGGATCGCGTCCGGCAAGATTTCACGGAGAATCGTCGCGGACGTGTTCCCTTCTTGTCTGTCTCACTGGCTCGTCGTACGATTAATTCAACATACACGATATACAGTTGGCTAATATACGATTACGATAGACACACAGTGTACTGTTGTTGTGGGTTGTTCTTTGTTACTCTGTGAACGCGGGTATGATCGTTTGGTTTAGCTGATGCGTCCCTAGTTTGTTTTCTTTTTCCTTTCATTTTATTTTCGTAGGATCCAGAGACGGGGAGATTGAACTTCCACGGAAGCGGCGATTTAGGCGATAGTACAATTAGTGTAAAATTTATTGGTCCAGAGAGTTGTGTGTGTATGTGTGATTCGAGGGGCCCTTCGTCTCCCCTATCGCCCCGGACCCTTTCTTGATTCCCTGAACGTGTTTTTCTTCCCGTTTGCTTCTAAACCAGTGCCATCCTAATCGGAAGTGTAACGAACCTCTACAGGTCTGTCTTCGTTGCCGATAAACGCTAATTGCAACGAGAGAAATTTCAATGAAAAACGTTCCAATCATTCTGCGATTTATGGACGAATGTTGAACGTGAAATTTCGCTGTTCGTTGTAACAGCATTTACTTCGAATACATATTCGGATAGCACTGATCTAAGTTCTCTATCTCTTGACGATTAGATCGATTAGATTTAAACTTCCTGAACGGAGGATATGTTTTCTTTTCACTCGATAATACTTCTCCCTGAAAAGTATAGAATGAGAATGAGATGACGTTGATCTGTGTGTGGTTTCGATTATAACGCGATGGTTTTTTTTCGTTTTCTTTCCAGAGGGGCCTCTCGATGTAAAAATTCGGTGATCGGAGAACAGGTTTAGTTCGATGTCGACTGATTGATACCTTAAAATCGAAGTTGAATGAAGAATGCTCTCTTGACGATGAGGAAAAGTAACCGTTTGATACCTCGATCTGCGCGGTCGGATTTAAAAATCATGGATTAGACGTCGGCTGATCGGTTACGATTAAACTTTGACCAATAAAGTAGTTGATCGACGATGCTGATCGGGATGATGAGGACTGTGTAAAAATGTGCTTAGAATATCGTTTCAACGGTTCGCGGAGGATAGATATTCGAGTCTTGTACGTATTTCGTGTTTGCGAGTGGGTTACATGGTATGTAGATCTACGTGTGATCAACGCAACATTCGATCAAACAATCCACTCTACGACACTAGTAGAATCGTGCAAGGAAAATCACCAAAGAAAATTATACCGTCTACCATTGTCGAATTGGGAACGCAGCTGGACGACAAGTTAAAAAAAAAAGATTCTAATTCCTCGTTGAAAAAGATAAGTCGAACGCGTGTAAACATTTCTATTTTTTAAGAAAACTTTTTATACGAAGCGTCTGAAAAGATTCGCCGTTACTTTACACCGTTCCGACTTATTTTCGCACGAAGAGTTTTCTCTCCGTCTATACCGTAAATGTGAAACACAACAAGTGAATAACTGCTACAAACAGTGGCGTATCTAATGAGGCCCCGAGTTTCAAAGAAATTTATTTAATGTGTAACAGTATGAAATATTCTCATCACTTTTCTTTTCTGTTAATAAGTTTATAAGAGTTTTCTTGCCACTTCTATTTCTAACTCGAGTTCGAGGGCCCGAAAATTTTAATCGCATGAGGCCTCTACTTGACTTGAATCCACCATAGGGCCCCGAATTCGCAGCATTCATTTTTTTTTTTAGAAAAAAATTCAATTTATTTACGAAAAATTAAGTTTATGAGATATTTCTTGCAACTTCTATTTCTAACTCGAGTTCGAGGGCCCGAAAATTTTAATTGCTTGAGACCTCCACTTGAACCGCCACTGGCTACGAACAGAAAACATTTCAAAATGAACTTTGCATCGAACATCATACGTGAAGGGTTGTGTGTGTTCTCTACGTTTCCTACGATTTCTCGTTTCCAGTACAGGTAGCAGTCTACGTGTACATAACAGACTATAATCGAACGACATAGCGAGAATTGGATACTTTACATTGAAACACTTCAGACGATGATTCCTCCTTTTCTCCGTTCTTTCATCGCGCTATGTCATATCGAGACGCAGGATCGCGCGGCTCGGCGATCATCATCACCGACGACAACAATATCTAGCTAAACACCGAAGAACATCCAGTTTTTCTCAATTGGAATGCGTGTTTCAATCCCTGCAATCAGTCTGAATCTAATTGACAATGTGTATACCAAAGGTCTCCGCCTGGTCGTGTAATTTGTCGCTTCGTCTTCCTTTTTTTTCTTCTTCTTTTCAATGTTTCTCGTTTTTATAATATGTTTGGTTTTTTTCACGTTATGTTTTCGCTTGTTGCTCGTTAGCACGCTAACCGCCGCTAAACAAACTACGATTATTACATACATACACGATTTGCGGTTACATTAGGTTGTTCACGTGGTGCGTGAACTTTACTCTGGTTGTAGCGGAGGTTCCTTAAGTCGCCCTACTACGTCCTTCTAAAAGTTTCTTACACGAACGCAGAAAGCTTATACTTAACGGTTCTACATTTAACAATTAACTAACCTCAACGTATCCAAGATAGATGAGTGAACTTCCGTCTCCCTATAGCCGAGGAACAATTGATTCTTTGTTAGAAAAAATCCTTTCGCGTCCTGTTACTGTTGGAGATTACGAGATACCGATGGTTACAGGATGTCTTCGAAACGAGGAAACTCCGTCGGATTTTTCTCTTAACGGGGTAGACTTGTTTTTGCGCTTTCTCATTTCTCGATTATGCAAAAATGAGCGTTTTTTAGTAGTCAAAGAAATTAGATAGAACGCCCTCGAATTATTATTACACTAAATATTGGTGTTTCATTATGCAACATATCGTTTACATTATTAAATATGTCGGTATGTAATCAGTTATTAAACATTTAGGTATTCTACCAATTTCATATCCAAGAGAATTAAAAAATCATTGGAAATGGAAATATTCCATGTTGGTAGCAATGTTTCATTTTCAAGTTAAAATCACTCCGAGTGCAAACGGTTAAAAATTCAATCAATGACAAACAGTGAAATTACCCTAATCGTTTTGTCATTAAAATTCTTTTTTTGCCTATTTATATTATATGTATGTGTTCACCTGACCGAAATGCAACGGTGCAAGTATGGTTGCCTACCTACAAGTGCTCCCCGAGATATTAAAGTTAAGAATTGAATCAGAAGTCGCCACATTCCTTGAAACATCCTGTAACACCCACGAATAAATCACGAAGGATCAGAATTGTGTTTGATAAACGCCAAAATGGCCGAATAGTAGATATGTCATTCGATAGATATTCTTAGACGAGTTTACTGCTGCATTTTCGCAGACCTCTCAATCCGAGATGGTCGGAACAGCCTCTGATCAATGTTTTACTATTCCGTCTCACTAAAATCAACATTTTTTATTTTTTAAACAAAGTCGTTTATAAAAGTGGATCATCTCCAACAGTAAAGGATGTCGTTTCCGAAAAATTCTCGGTCATCTTCCAAACAGCTCAAGATGCACATCAGAAAGATATCATCGATCTTGGGTGATCTTATTTGTCTGAATCACTTGACAACATCTATCGTAAGTACAATGAGCTTTTTGTCTTCACAGATCGTAGCTTGTCGAAGACCGTCAGGTAACGTGCAGCGTTCGAGATCGCGTTTGAATAAATCACGATCGATCGTACAGGAAAGAGCATCGTCGGTAGTTTAAGATGAGGTATCTCTTCCCGATTTCACGTGACACGCTTAATCTACGGTTACAGTTTCTCGTTTTTTTGTGGAGGCAGTTGCGTACTTTATTAGGTTAGACGACACCTAGGGTCTTGGAAACGTTTCTAACGTTTAAGATGGAATACGCTTCGTTCAGAAGAAGAAAAAGAATCCTTCCAAGCAATAGACAAAAGCACGGCGATAGTTACTTAATTGGTTTCGTTACAATATCTGTGGCCATATGGAAAACCCTCCAAGTTCGAATTTATAATAGGTTGCTGCATACATTCTTGAAATTCTTCGTTTATGGAATTAGAGTCTAGACTTGTTTACAAGATTGCAAGGGTGCAGGATGCGTCTTCTCATTTCTTGATAATGCAAAGATAAAAGATCAATCTAGGTTGCAATCGCCTTTAAAATTTCTACTTTTACGTTTACCAGGTGTAATTTGCATTATTCGTAGTTCAGTTCTCCTCCTGGAAGAGAAAGAATCTTCAATGAATTTAATCAAATTTCATGCGACCTGCTTTATACGATATTTATCTGAACAACAATTTATTAGTAGACCGCGGATTTTATGAATTTATAATAAAAATTATTATTTACTGTATCTCTTTACACATTTCTGTATGGATTGGATCTAAAATATATATTTGATTTTTTATCTATATTTTTCAAGACTCAAGACTATCTGTTGACAGTAAGAAAACTCACTTTTTCACTGAAGTCACACAAGCCTCCCTTCAAATACGTTTCAAAACATTTTCTTTAACTATTTCCTGTTTTAAATTCTATTTTACCCAGCTCTGTTAACGAACAATGCAAGTTACGCCTCGTTAACTAAAAAATAGAACTTTTGAGGGCGATCGCGGCCTAGATTGGTATTTTATCTAGCGCTTTTGATTGAAAACCCCCATCTTTGTATTATCGAGAAATGAGAAGGCGCATCCGCACCCTTATAAACCTGGAAACGAGATATGTTCTTATAAACGCTATTTCGAAAGCATAACAACAAGCACGCATGATAAAATGTATCGTATAATGTCGAGTACAAATACTTTTTAGAAAATTCAAGTTCTATGAGAAAACAACGTGTTGCAACAACCTAATATAATTTTGGTTAAAGCAATCACGAGTATTAATGTAGTGTACCACGTATGTATTACTAAAAACTCATTCTCCAGACATATTCCCCGAGAGATCTCGAACATTGTTGTTCGATTACGTGGTTCTGAAAGTTGACAATGCGCGAATATACTCCGAGAATGAGATATCAGTCGTTATAATTGCCTCGTTTCAAAGGGGCTGTAACTTTGTTCTAACATTGTAGAGTTTCTGTTTATCTCTTAGTGTACGCGCTATATTCTTAATCATTTTGAGCATTGTACTTGTACTCAAAGTATCAAAGACTTAGCCCTGCGAGGACACATGATATTTCTCGTAAAGGGGCATGAATCGGTTGCCGTGTTCACACTGATTTTGATATATATTCGAAGTGCTCGAAACATTTTGCAAAAATGTTACAACTACGGTTCCAAGCGTCTCCTACGGTTCAAGTTCGAGAACACGAGCGCACCATACAGATCCATGCGTGCTTTCGGGTCGGTAAAAGCTTCGCTAAGCATTATAAATGATGTGATCCAAGATATGATCGTTCGTAGCAGTTAGAAGTGATCCATTCACGTATTTTTCAGCATTCCAACGCAACAACCGAACCCAGAATTGATTTGCTCGATATTTTTCAGTCGCGAGAACCGATCGGAACGTTAACATAAACACAGTGAAAACAAAAAGAAAAACGAAACGAAAGAAACCTATTTTCTCAGATACACATCATCTTCTTTTTATTTCTGTCTAATGTACATTAACACGTGAGTCCTTTTCTTAAAACGGAAAAAGAAAGTGAAAATTACCACGTAATCAATAGTAAAATACTTCGCTTTTCTATCCCCTTTCTTCTTGCATCTAACATTACGTATTGTCTCGGTTAATGTTCTTCCATTTATTGAATTCAGGTTCCACGGATTGATTGATTCATGTTTAATCGCTCTACCGTCGAAGAGAAAGCGCCTTCGCATAATCTAAGTAGAGTAGCTCACTCCATTGGTATCACAAAAGCGGAGATGGGCGAATTTGCGAAAATCGAACGATAATTAATGGAACAGTGTTTTTCTGCGGAAGTGGACGCATAACTAAAAAGCGGGAGTAAAATCTATATACATTGTTGGTCATCCATTGTTAGAATGAGATTCTGCCCATCTCAGCGTCGAAGGTTTATACATCTTATTGAAAATCCTAAGACCACGTTATGCAATTTGTGTCGCGATTCGGTGTTTGTCGACGTAACCGAAATCTAATCTAACAAGCTGCCATCCGATACGCTTTGTGCTTTTTACTCCTCCTCCTCTCTCTATCTCTTTTTCTTATTCTGTTTGAAATCGTGCTCCATGGAATTTGTCTAGTATCTAACAATGTTTCGTCTTTTGTTCGTTTTCTGTGTTTTCTTTTTTTCGCTACAAGTGCGTTTCATAACCAGTGCACGGATACTTCTTCTGTCTCGTTCATATCTACGATTCTCTTGATCCATCCGCCATGTCAGTCTTTCCGCGCAGTTTCCGGTTCATCCGCGACATACCGGAAGCGAGTATGCAACTCAGACGGTTTTCATTCCATGCAGTTACTGTTTCGCCGTGTGTGTTTTATGCCACCGTTTAATTCAAGAACTACCATGATCACGTAAATTCCCGATTAACGTCGATTGTTTTCAATCCTTGCACTATCAGCAGTATTACAATATCCTCAAGATTCCGAACAGATTCTAATAAAAATGTGATTCTAATTATTAAAACTATAAAATAAATCGTAGGGCAAGGGGTTACGTGTTATCTCATTTTTGCTGTATCCACACATTGAAAGCGTTCGTTTGATAGCTATGAAGTATAAATTAAAAAGCTATTTCTCTTTCTGTATTCGTTGAATGCTATTAGTGCAAGGTTTAAAAAGTAAAGCGGCTCCAAGAAGTACGAAGATCGAAAATCGTAGAAACGATACAAGTTAGAAACTGTTGTCCTAGTAAAATGGAAGGAACGATATATTCTCTACGGTATAAAAGGGCGTCCTCTCGCGTAGAAGTGATATCTGTTACTTTTTTTCTCTTCGTTTTCGATTTATCCTTGACAGGTAACATCTCGTTGTGGAGCCGCTAGAAAAATCCGTCTCGGGCTGCGAACGCCCGATGATCAGGGGGCCCCGAGAGGCAAAAATCAATTTATAAAATCGATTATCAAAACTCCTTCCCTAGTGGTGGCTGTTTTCTACCGTTTAAACAAGTATATATAATCTTTCTAGGCTATTTTTGTCTCGCTCGACGAAACGGAAATCGGTGAGTGGTTTACAAAGCGGTAGAAATGGTGGGCGACACAGTCGACTGATTCTAATTTTAATGTAGGGACTATAAGCTCGTGGACAGTTCCGTGGTCTTGTGATTGGCTTTGATGCTGGATCGGCACTGTTCCTACTATCAGAGCCGAGCAAACATTATCATACAAAATAGCAACGTTTGCGTCTTCCTCTTCTTGATCAGATGAATCGTGTGAATCGTTGCGTCTTCACCTTACAGGGATCACTGGATGCGAATCAGATGCATTCGCAGTGTACTCTATTCGGAATATCCACATGATTCGGTGTTGTACAACAGAAATGCCTCAACTTTCACTTCCAAATTTTCCACCTGTTCTTGCACCCTCCTCACTCTATTTCTACGGACACCATTGCATGCGTATCCTATGCAAAGTGAGGCCCAGTGAAGAAACAAGAACGTGTGAAGAAGAGGAATTTGCCGTGGTAGGAACAAATATAGTGACACACGACGATCCCTTGCGCTACCCATTAGATTCTGTGGCTGACAAGATCAACGCGAAACTTCAATAACCTTCGGAAAGACTATTGAACGTTCCAGCGGAGTCACTGTATTTGCTTCATCTACAATGCATTTATACGAGAAACTAAGCAGCTAACATTCCACTTTATTGTCTCACTTTATTTGTTCTCCGACAATGTGATCTGCAGTGAGCCCAGAAAGCACCTATAACACGCTTGCTTATCTTGAACAACTATTTTCGATATCAATAAGCTTCGAAACAACCGTATTCCTCTGCGATGAATGTCTTTCTGTCTCTTACAATAGGCTGGCGCACAAAGTTTTAAGTTGTTTTCGAAACGAAACATAATTTCTTTCAGAGTTGAATTTTACCAATGATCGATACGGTTACAGAGAAACGAATCGGCATGTTTCGCGAGCCAGTCTATGTTCGTTGCAGGAGAACATACAAATATCGTTAGCAGTGCGTGTACTTCTAGGTATAACGAGAACATGCTCCGACTCTGAGTAATCAGGACCTGACACGTAGGGCTATATACTTGTTTCTAGCATAGGGAAAGAAAGAGAGCGAAGCGAGGCACAGGCGTGTGTGTTCGTTGTGGTCATTCGAGACTCAAGAAGCATGTTGTTCACCAAAGGAGTACGTAGGTCGCGAAAACATGTTCTTCGTGAACTTGATGTGTATGTGTACATATGTATGTGTGTGGGTGTGTGTGTTGATCACGCAATCAGAGTTGCATTTAATCGCAACTGTTTTTTCCTTCAAAAGATCAGTACGAAGAATAACTCCTCTCTCTAACGACACTTGTTCTCAGATCCTAGATCGTTTACATCGGGTCGCGATCACGCTTCCAGAGTATCGTTCAGTGGTTCTCGCACAATTTCTGTGACACGGTGTGTACGTAACCAGCGTGTGTCCTCTTTTTTTCATCCAGAATTGTAACGTGTGTGTGACGAGCTCTGCACATCGGTGTTCTCCTCATTAGCAACGTTTTTCATCTGATGTTGTTTGTTGTTGTTTCTTTTTTAGCGTATATAATTATGCTCCTTTAAAATTAACTTTTTTACCATTAACACGATTGGCAAATACATATATATATTTACATTCACTATCTACAATTTATCTACACATCAACAAACGGTTAGCTTAACATTTTTTTTCTCTTGGTGTCGTGTGTGTGTTTTTTTTCTATCGTTTCTCTAGTATTTCATCTTCGTCCGACTTCGACGACGCGATATTCCCCTTTCTCCGGCAACGCGTAACATCGTTATCAGTATCATCATCCATCCTTGTCACCGTTTCATCGATCAATTCTCGCGTATCCGTATCATTCACGCTTCGTTACTCTCTCATCGTTGATTCTCGCGACTAGTTCGAAGCGACGATCGACGGGTTGCAAAATGGGCGCGAAAGAAGAAAAAGAAATGAGAAAAATACAAATCATCATCGTCGTCGATCTTTCCAATACTTCAACGACACGTGGACAATTCAAATCAACATCAACGACTTGTTCAACGTAACACGTGCACGCGTGTGTTTCTCGTGTATACATTCTATATATATATATGTATATAAAAAATAAAATAAATACGACAACTTAAAATAGAAAAACAAATAGGACAATTTAAATGATAATCAATAAACTGTTGTAGTCCAGTGGGTCAACATTTTCTGGCGTTTCCGACGTTGTAACATCACATCGTCGCCATGTATCATTCTTTCTTCGTCTCATCTCTTCAAACTCTCTCCCCTGTTTCGCTCCGGGGGAGAATTCATTCGACATCACAAAATTTCCACTTTCCTCGCTGACAGTCCCATGCATCTTTGATTCCTCGGTCGATGATCGATCGGTAAGTGGTTTAACCAGCTGTGTTAGTTATGGTCAAACCCGTTAGTCGATTTAATCTCGTCTGGTAATTGTCTCTTAGAAATTCTCTAGTCTTCCTTGTAATCTCTCCTGGGGACGATCAACCTCCACGAGACTGTCGAGTTCAAGTCAAATTAGGCTGCGGCGAGGGCGTAGTTTTGGACAACGTGTAGGAGGTGGCTGTGTCCTATATGAACGCCCAGCATTCCAATGTTTTCACTACGAAATCTTCGCGAGGTGCCAAAGTCTCGTTTCCGTACGTGCTACACGACTGTGTTCTGCCTTGGTACAGGTCGCCGTCCAGCCACAGTCCAAACTTGCCACTGAAAACATCACAAATGATTGATTAGCTAGCTTGGACAGATCCACCAAAAGAAACTGACACGAGCTACCGTTGACGAATAACGTCACAGCTATTTTTAGTTTAGAGTTCGTTCAGTATTGATTGACACGAAACCTCTAACAGCCTACTCGCAAGTGAACAGATCTCAAGAATACACTTACTCTCCTGCACCGATGGCAAGACTCTCATTGTTGCCTTTGATAAAGTACAAGTTATCCCCCGTCCAGTTGAACGACTGGAACCTTGGCGTAAACCTGAAGAGCAGGGACTCGCCAGTCCCATAGAAGTGGTCGCTCACATGCAGTGCGCAGGATGTTAGTGCACCGAACACCTGTAACAGCAGAAAATAATCATTGGCTGGATGCACATTTATTTACAGGGAAACATAAATTATGATTGCTTTCGTGTACACTTGCAAAAGACTCAGTTCGTTCTTACTGATAGGTCTTACTGAATTCTACCGTAACAATGAACTTACATTGCCTTCGGTGTCCTCGATGACCAGCAGGATGGGACTTTCTATTTTGGCCATTTTCCTGTACATGCTGTTTAGACTGAAACCATGTTGACTGGTGCTGAATACGAGAGTCCACAAGTATCCCTCTGCCCTAGCTGGCAAATGCCGGCACAGTTGTTCTCTGTGCTCATCGCTGAGGATTTCTGTGTTGCCAACTAGATCTGGTACAATGATTTCATTGTCTAGGGAAATGGCACTGTTTGCGTAGAGAGCTCGCCTGACCTCCTCGCTCATAGACAGTACCTGTGAATAGTAAAACAAACAATGAGTAACTAGAATTTCGAATAGTGCTTGGCTAACATCACAGAATTGGAGTCTCCAAGTTCAAGGTCTACCGAGTTCATTGCATTACAAATTTAAATGGAGTTTAGCAGTGGAGCATAATTCAACACTGTCTTGTGTGGCTGTGATTGTTAAATGTTTTGTACAACAATGTACTCCGAGACCTCGATCGATTGTACAGATTGGAAAGTTATCATTTTCTGTTCTATTGTAGAGATATATGTTAGGATTGCAACGCTATAGAGGGGGTCCACAGACTTCTAAACCTAGATCTAGATCTAAAACAGCTAACAGATAAACAGACACACACTACACGGTGGCATTCAAGTGTCGTGTTGTAATTGGTGTTTTGTAATGTCCGTGTTTTACGCTGGCCGAGGGTGTCGTTGAATATGTATGCGGAGAGGAATGCGTCCTTCCTTTGGTACGGTCTTCCATATTAATGTTACCCACTAATTATGCTCGTCTTACGTCGACCCTTGGCCTTTCTTTTAAACCGAGTCAATAGAGGATTGCGCAAACGACTCGTCTTACAATGGCATCATTGTTCGGAGAGAATTAATCTCAGCCTCTCGAGCCTCCATTCAGCTGAAGAACAGTTTAACAATTTCCCTAAATCGCATCCGTTGTCAAAATCATTTTCCATATTTGGGAAAGAATCTTTCTCGACGAAGAGAACGAAGAAGATTACCGAAGAGACTTTTCTGCTTTGTTAATCATATTATTACGGGTACGTAGTTTAGGCTACGTTTCTAGAACCAACAACGTGGACAGTGGGAAGAAAGTTTCTCGGAAACTATACTACTCGCATTGATTAGCCAGTCGCGGTAGATTCACATTATTATTATTCAGGTTGATGATACAGATGCTACCGCGGTGAATCACATTCGCGCACCTGCTCGCCAATGGCAACAGTTTCGTGTGATCATCTCCCGCGGGATTACGAGCTACGAATCGCCCTGCTACCTTGTTATAGCTTTACATATCATCCATTAAAATTATGATTTTTATTTAACAAAGTAACCGCCATTCGACACTATGGGGATTTGCCTGTTGTTAAGAATGCGACCTCTAATTAATTAATCGTTGGAACTGCTCTCCCCTAATGGACACAAAACCTAGTACAAATTGCTTCTCTTTAGTAGATCAAGTTTTTCTGGACTTTGAATTCATTCTTCTCGTAGAAACGTTCATGAATATGTAACAATGCAATCAAACAAATCTGTTTGTGAAATCTGAAACGACCAAAAGGCTCGATCTTTGAACATTGAATAAGTGAATTAATAAATTAGTTTTAATAAAAATGTATAACTTTTTCTTTTTCCAATCATTTTTCATATATGGGTCCGTCGCACCCTTCCTTTCTTTCGAGGACGTTTGAAGGTTAATTTGTTGGTAGAATTATTATTATTCGACTGGTTACGCAGCACGGCGATAAACAAAATTAAAAATTTATCAAACGATCTCTCGATGGGCGCTAGTTAATGGCACGTAGAATAAAAAATACTGATTTACGATCAGTAATTACGACCGCCTGCGGATTAATAATCGTAATCGTAACTAGCAAGTTTGTGCCCCGTTTTAATCAACAACTTGCCGCGCAATTTCCATGAATGACGGTTCCGATCAACGGAAACCCGGGAACAATCCAAGGATTACTTGTCTATTAATATCACTGTCGCCGCAGCAGAATCTCAAGGCATTATGGTTTTTCTTTGGACGAAAGAAACTTAATCCTCTGAATGCATCAAACGAATTCTGTCCTTCGCCGAGAGCACGTGGACACGAACGATTGTCACTGACCATCGCAACAGTTTGTTTTCACAGTCGTCTAATTCCATTCTCTCGAGGGAATGTCACGACCCACTTCAGCATAGTGTACAAACCATTGTTATAAAAAAAGTGGGAAGCGTATGGAGTAGATTCGAAAGATAACGCTCATAAAATTGATTTAACCCTTTGCACTCCGATTTATTTGAAAATTTATTATGAAAACATTATGTACCATGTTTTATCAATTTAATAGAGATGCGGTTTTATTTTGTAGACATCTCAGCATAGAGATTGCATCGACCTGCAATCACCTCTCGTCTCTTTCGTAAATGTTTGACCAACGGCGATGCTCGTTGATAAACAATAACCGTGAGTATGTATTTATTACTTGCACGCGGTTAGCCGCGAGCGCTCATAGTATTATTAGTATCAATACAGCCAATCGTGGCTGGCTGACGGTTTCGAAGCCGATTATGCTTTCCCAGAGGCGATCGTGGTGTCGATCGTGATCTGCCTTTCACGAGGGAAGATAGAACTTGATATTTTTCGCATGTTTCTGCGAACTCCGCGTACGATCAAGGTCATTATGTATCGTTGAATTCGTTGAACGTCAACTACAACACTGTGAGATAAAAAGTACATTTCAACATTTCGTTCATGCACAAGAGAAACGTCAAAGTATCAATTATACATTTGAAGAAAAACGTCAAAGCTCTGATTTTTCTAGTTTTTTAAAATGTAATTATTGTTTCATTTGTTTTTACTTGCAGTCGCAGCTAGTTAAACTATCAAAGGACTTTGAAGCGTTCTCTTGTAAAATTTGCATTCGTTTATTCGCGACTTTTTTCTTGTGCATATGCGATTTAAAAAAATCAAGGTAACCTTCGTTATTGGTGAGAAAGAAAATTTTTGAATTTTCTTTTATATTCAAATCTCCGGATATTCAAAGCAGTGTTCGAAGCTTTGGAGCATTTAAGAGCGTCGAGGAGTATCCAACATCCTTGATTTCAGTTGAAATTTATTGGTTCTTGGAGAGCATTCTAGTCCCGTTGCCAAGTGACACGGTTTAGTCGATTTAAATCAAAATCTCATAAAATAGTGCGTCAATGCATGGACGCGACGGTGTACAGGCTAGTTTCAACTCGCTACGATCGATCGTTCTCGCGTAAATAAAACGTAAGGTCAAACAGAACGTTATCTTTTATACGAGCGCTTTCGCGAAACGAATTTGCATCATCTAAATTCTATAAACTGTAAACAAGTATCTCGTGCAAATCGGAGCATACATACATCAATAGAATCAGCACAGGACGATTCGAACGGGCGTGAGCGCAGTGCGCATTGTTACACACGTCCTCCTCTCCAGTATCGAACGATATCGGAAAAGCCTCCTTGACCATTGACACCGAGTTTTATCGGCGCTTTCTTCGGAAAACGTACGAATCCCAGGGCAAGAAAAAAGCTCACTCGAGAACGAGCGCTGCGATTAGTACAATCGCCTCGTAAACAAACCTCACGCTCTGCGGCGCGCGACCAAGTATATCCCTGTTGTTGACGCGTCGAATTCAGACGAATCGTTTATTCTCCGGTATATGTATGCATTTATGCTTGTATACGCGCATTGTGCACGCTCCGATTCTACGAACGACATCGTGCTGACGTCCCGTCAATGTCCCCGACCGACTGAAATTTCGAGACGAACAGAACAGACTCCGAAATGGGACGTCAGCAAACGTGACACGGGCGTGTGGACAACAGAAAAACTTTAACAGACGCATCGAAGCAGCAATGGCCGACCATGGAATTTATTCGCGAATTCGATGGGCGGCATACAGATTCATTTCCATATTCGCGGAATAGCTCGATCAGAGATAATTCTCTGAGAGACGTCGCGCGCGTCGTGGAATTTTTATTCTGCTTGGTTAAACAACACTTTTTCAAAAGAACTTTTCTTAAAGACTATACTTGATTTCATCCAGAGTAGCAAGAGATCTACCAAATTGGTAGAGAACAAAATTTCGGATACTCTTAGGAGGACGATCACTTTTTTAATATTGCATTATGCGGCGTGGAATCTTTTTTGAGAAGTTAGAACAATTAGTTTGCTATATACCGTGAAACAAATTGTTGGGAAAGTTTCCCAATTTTAAAAACTGCATTGTGCAGCTTTTCCGTGTGTGTGGGTTTATCTTGAAAATCTAGGCAGTACATCGAAATTTAACACGTCAAAATTTAGTACATCAAAACCGTTTAAAAAACGAGCATGATGCGATTGGATCTTCCGATCTCAATGCCATGACGCGAGGAATGTCTCGCTAACGCGTACAAGTGCGAAGATTGAATCATCCGTGGGTCAGATTGTTTTCGTTGGCCGATTATATCGGCAGCGTACATGCATGTGCTCCATTTAAAATTCCGATTCCTTGCGGATGATCCTCTTTGATCGAGAAATCCATCGTACGCTCGTGGATGGCATAATAAGATTTCTCCGCGTGAAAGAAACCGATAGGTTGTTCATGTCACGCGAGTTCTCTACCGATTGGATACACGATAACCGAGGTCGTGCTAGCAATCGAGATGCACGAGTCCAAAGGGAAAAAAGGATGCTTAAACTGGCATGTTTATGCGAATACGTAAGGCCGTCGAGACGGTATCTCGTCCACTGGCAATTGAATACACGGTAGCAAGAAATTTGATATCGCGGTTACATAATATGTAAAATTTCTACGTCAGAGGTTACTGGGCTGACCTCTCGAAACATGTTCGCAGATTTCATGGGCTTATGGCATCGCAATACGCTGCGGTTTGCTTTGACAACTAGCTAGCTTGATCAGTATCCTTTTGCGGGGATGGTTTCTTCGTTTTTGGGAATATAGAAATACTAGGTAGAAATAGGACTTATTAAAACGAGATGTTGAATGCAGAATCGGAGTCGCCAGATTAAGATTTGTAACTTTTCCCCTGAATACAAACTGAAAATGTTAGTGGATTATCGCGTGAATGCTCTTCTGTCATTAATAACAGTGTCATGTTAATGTGAACTGTCCTTAACGCCAGAATTATGAATAATAAATTAGTAATAAATGAAAAAAGAACTCGAACTCCCCACTTTGGTTTATGGATCTCCATGCTTCAGGTAACCGTATAGATACACTTGCTTGACCTATAAGTTCGAAAGGATTCCGAGCAAGTTGGCATTTCATTGCTATTATTAATGGAGATATAACTGGTTTTCACGACATATTTGCATCTGCATTTAAAATCCGGCTTTCAGAATATGTTTTAATGGAAGGCATAAAACGTGAACGTAATTGCGTCTTACCCTTTCGCGATCGAGTTCGTTATTTTAATCGAAATAATTAATATATCCACACCTGTTATTGTTATCTCCACTGAAAGATTTCTATCTCGACCATTAATATGTTGATTCTATTATGATTAATTGCATCTTAATTTCATTACGAATAAACCGATTACTAATTAACATTTTAATTTTATTGTGCTGTGTAGTAATCGTAATACCCTATCGCCTTCAGGCCGAACGCGTGTCTCGCGTTACACAAGATATCGTTACAGGCCTATCATCGTATTACGCAGGTGTTACCTGTAATCGAATTTTATTGTCTCACCGAGAGCATTCTGGACGACTGCTGGAACAGGTAGCCAAGCGTTGAGCAAGGATCCGCGAACATGACGACGGCCTATTTGCTCTGGTACGCTCGGCGAATTAAAACTCCGCGAACTATGACCTCCGAGCCCAATCCTCGATATTTTCACTCGTAAAACTTCAATTGTTTAATTACGATCCGTCACACTTCGCGCGTTACACACTTCACGAAATAGCTTCAAATTCAACCGTAATTTTCCTGCACGCGACTCAAACTCGAGGGAAAATTCCAATAGCTCACGGTAACTCGACTGCGAATCTTTATGAAAAATAAAAATTGTTTGTTGCAAGTATGTAATTATTTTTAAGAGGTTTAAAGAAGTCAAGAATCGTAACGTTAAATTATTTAATATTATTGAGAGTTAAATATTAAAATATTTTTAAATAATATTATATACAGAAAAGAAGAGTGGAGACCTAACCGATTTGATGAATCGTTGAGAACTGACGAGATTTGAGCCGATCTCGTGGCGAGTCGCGGTCATCGAGATATTCTTTGAAAAGGGGGGAAGAAAAAGGCGAGCAAGTAAAAAAGTAAAGTCAACTTCCTAGCCCTCTCGGCGCTGTTTAATGTCAAGTACGGGCAAATTCCACCGGGTATTTCGAGGGACTCGGCCTCGAGGGTATTATTCTCGATCGGCCTTCGACGGAAGTTCGCCGGCTACGATGATACGGTAATAAGTCGCGGGAAGTAGCTTCCGAAGGCTCGTTTTCTGCTTTTCCATCGGACGGCCGCTCGTAAAACCTGTGTCCTTAATTTCGGATTCCATGGAAACGCGAGGGAACCGACGGTAATTGGACAGGGAGGCAAGAAACCCGGAACTGACCACGCGGTTTTTCGATACGGACACGACGAAAACGAGTCTCCTCTCTAATGAATAGACCTGCGAGCTTCATGCGTTTGTAGCGAACCCAACTAGTAGGATCGAAACGATCGATCGGCTAACTTCTGCCCTTTCTCGAACCTAATCGACCGTCCGACAAAGAAATCACTCGCTTAATTACTTCGTTTGCTAATTACCCTCCAGCACTGCCGCGGTCGTTAGCTCCGCTGTATAATTACGATTGTACCCTTGAAAATACATAAAAAAACTTTTTAAAAACCACGCTTATATTAAAATGCACTAAAAAGGAGAAAATAATCTTTTTAGATATTAGTGACTATAAATAAAAGCGTGGAGCGATAAACTATGTTAACGTAATCTTCGTGGGCGTTCCACGCTTTAATTTATAGTCACTCATATCTAGAAAAATCATTTTCTCCTTTTTAGTGCATCGTAATATAACAGACCTCCTAATAATTGCGCATCGCCACGACAAACAAGAGTTTAATCGTCCTACCATTCGATAGTTAATTCGACTAACGATCGAACTTTTCCACCCGA
Organism: Lasioglossum zephyrum; assembly: GCA_028455615.1. NCBI lineage: Eukaryota > Metazoa > Arthropoda > Insecta > Hymenoptera > Halictidae > Lasioglossum > Lasioglossum zephyrum. Next base: position 1,043,617 of record CM052324.1, on the reverse strand, counting down.
GGAAATCAATCAAAACATCGGATTAAATCGGATCCGGCGAGTGTGCGAATGCAAATTCGAGACTGCGAAGCCTCTTAATGTCAAGATAATACAACAGAGCCGCATTAGCATTTGCGAACCATTAACCAAACGTGGAAACTCGTAGAGCTATTACGATACACAGTTGCGGACGATCCTCGCGCAAAGACACGACAAATGATCGCCACCGCGTACACTGCGTTGCTAGGCCGCGTTAATTAAGATGTTAATTAAAGCAAACAAAGAATCAGTGATTCGCCTTGATCGACTAAACACGCCTCGTTACGAGAATTACGGTTCGATTACCAAATAACAGACACGCCTCGATTTCATTACAATAGACATTTTCACTGAAAACTCCGCAGTCTTCTTTATCTTGCATTTTACGTTATCGATTCGTTGTCGAGTTGTGATTGATTATGTCGATAATCAATAAACTGTGATTCTTTATACACTCGTAATAAAAATTCGAAAAAGAATTATTCACGCATCCTCATTGATTACTATCACTGACACATCTAATTAATTATATAAGTCTAGTAAAACTTTGCTCAAACATGCATTAGCACATTCCTTCGTTATTATTTGTTTTGCGAGAAAATTAACTTCTAATATTCGAGACGGAGTGTCATTCATATTTCGTAAATTATTTATTAGTCACAATGCTGGAAAGAGAGAACTAGTGTACTCAGCTCGACGACCAGCATAATTCGTTAAGGGCTTATTAAAGTTAATGCACCGCTCGGGAAGATTTCCTTGTTAGGTCCGCCCAATTATGTAATTCAACAATATCCGGTGATTGCTTTCGTGCTTCGTTCCACATTGACGTTAATAACTACCCCGACCCCCTATTCGTCCGTCATAATCGCGACTATCTCGCGGCGACACGGTTTTCAGACATTCCGACAAATTGTAAGATTTCGTCAGATCGTTCATTCATAAGAAAATTGATATAAATTAGATGAAGGAAATTTTAAAAGAGAGCCATTACGGTACAGAATTTTCACGTATCGATTTCTATAATCAGTTTGGAAATTCCTAACGAAGAATTAATGGACGATATATCTGTTTTTCGACCTCGATTTTTTCCACCTAGATTGGGGGAAAAATTGCTCGAGAGGAAGTCTCGAAAAGGCGTTGGAATCGATCCCAAGAGCCCTCGCGTGATTCAAGGAGACCGGGAAATTGAACGCGGCCATGCTCGCCCGCTGACAGTTTCGACCGACTTGACAATGAAGTCAGTCTTTCGGCGGGTTTCGCGCCAACAGTGAACTCGTCAAATTGTTAATACGAAATTTCTCATTTCCGCCAGCGAATTCCATTTGACTTTTCTATATCTATTTTAAAAATATAAATTCGCGTGAGTGTGAATTGTTGCGTGCTAAATCAGAGTTGAAATGAAACCGGATACTTGTATACGTACCCGCAAAATGTTATGCATAGTAACTTTTGCTTGTAACATTTACAAGTCTAATGTCTACAAGCACATTGCATCCATTCGATGCAAATATTGATATTATTCAACATTAGTTCTAGTTGAACGCACGAATACTTCAATATGAAAGTATAATACCTCTATGTTCTCTCGGCGGTTGAGCATCTAATAAGTCCGCACGAAATGTCATTGTAAATTTTTTAAAATTATTAATTAGAGCAACAAACGGTCCTAAGCAACGTCAATTACACAGCTACAAAAATTGTCCGAGGGTTAATCGAGCAATCATTAATTTTAGCAAGAGATCATGAGTCATTGAAGGATGACTGCGATTGCCCGGTCGTCCGAATAATCTTGGACCACTCCCAAGGTAATTCTACAGCTCACCTGATCGATCAACGATCGATTACGAGCTACCAGAGAATCTCACAGTGTCTCGAGCACCGTTTTTTCCGTCCGCTCGCGAGGAACCACTAAGACTTATCACGAATTTTCTTGCTCGCTTAATTTTAACCCTCTATACATATAGCCGCCACGAATTGAAACTGGTCCAGGTCTCAGCGAGTGCCAAACTGCTCGTCGAAACGGGCATTTCACGATATGCCACTAACCCAGTGATTAATGTTATCGTATGGAATAGACCGTGATTTAAAAAAAAAAACTGGAAGAAACGTGTAGCCTCGCTTGTCCATATTAGACGACTAGGGGAACGAATTGAAGATTGGAGAAACGAGGCAAGACTCGTTTAAAATTGCCTCTGGATCGAACAACAATATCTAGAATTTCCTGCAGAAATATCGGTTGGCGACTTCATATCATTCTACAAAGATTCACGGTATAAAATAAATGCATTAACGATGGCAGAAGGAAGCAGAACTAAAACGTTCTTAGATGTACAATAGTTTTGTTGTAAACAATTCCGACACATTCTTCTATAATTTATATCCTCTTTCGACGTTTCTCTTAACGATCCGAACGCACAAGTTTCCGCGCGCGTTTTCATTCGAATTTTTTGCATAAAAATACACCGTCCGACTCGGCTGAGTGAAACGAGATTTTATTTCCCAGGAAAAAAGAGGCTATTAAAGGAGCTATGCAGAAACTTTCCGGATAAGCTAATGGACACGGCGAGCACTATAGAAGCAGGAAGACTGGCCGTTTTCCCTGTACAACGACGAATAAAACTACCCGGGGCCCAGCGTTAACACTAATCCTACCACTGCCGTTGTTATATTTTCCATTTTACAATTACTGAAATTCTGAAGTTGCTTCGCATGGAAATTGATCCGATAAATTGATTTACCCAAGCACATGTTGTGATAAACATTGCACAAAATCTAAATAGATAGAGCTTCGTCATTTTTATAAGCTAAACCATTTTAACCGCTTTCTTGCTCGGTAGTTTTAGTGTTAACGCCTCGGATATTCTTCGGTACGAGCTTTGCATAACAGTGTGTCGGAGATTGGCTGATTTTGCGGAGATCGCGTATCGAACGCAGCCAGATTTTGTGAAAGGTGGACCTAGGCGCGGCCAAGGACCGGTTGTAGAAGTAAACAACCGAGTGACAGTGTTTTTCTAGTCTCGATATATGTATCTCGCGAACGTATGCATATGTTATACATATCTCCCTCGAATATGTAAGCTTTTCTGACCGATATATGTTCGCGAGCGATCAGCGGCGTATTTATCAACCAATCAATTTATTTTCCCGCGCAAAACGAGCTCCGTTCAACAAAGATAAAACTGCTGATGCTCCGAACCAGATACCTCTAATATTTTGCAGACTGTTTATTCAGGGTGTCCCGAAGTTAAACGAAAAAACTTCAGGAGCGTGTAGGAGACCGAAAAATTAAAAGAATAAGTCTTTCAGAGATTTGCTCATTTTTTTATATTTAAATAAGTACAAAAATGAAAACTTGTTTTATTTCTTTTTTTTGCGATTTTCTCCAAAACGAAACAAAAACGAAAAAATCTCTAAAAGTTTTGCCATTTACATTCGGGACACCCTGTATATGCGCAGCTCCTATAACTCGAGTCTAGTCGCGTTAAAAAGAAAAACGCTCGTTTCTAACGTGTCTGTTCCTCGTCAGATTAATACACGAACGGAAGCGTCTTGACACTTACGTCAAAGTTGTTATCAATGAACAGTAAGATGCATAATATTTGCCGGCACATTTATACGTTTGCGGCGCAGCGTACTTCGAACCCAGAATTTTCTTAAACGTTTCAATTCAGCGTTCAATTCTCAGCCGGGATCGCGAGTAGGCTGCAAACGTTCGAGCAAATAACTTTTACGTTAACTACGCCTGCACTGTTTGTTAGAGATTCGTTCGAGTTATAATGATAGAATTATTAAATCAATCCATTTTTGAAAGGAAGCTTCTACTGCGTTCTATAATCTTTGTATGAAGTGTTTAATGTTTGAAAATCAGAAATATGTGATTGAAAGTTATTCTATCACCTTTACATAAAGTATTAAATGCTTGAAAATGCCAAACATACGGTTAGAATCTCTGCAGAGAATTACGAAGAATATATTATTCGCTCTGGCTCAAATAATTCAACTTCGAGTTCGCACGAGAGATCGGACAAATTTCCAGAATTTCAGAGAGATTCGCCACACAGCTAAATCGTAAAACAAGACAATCGACGTATTTACAAGCAGCGACCGTTGCTATCGACGCAGAACGTGATCATTGAGAAAAAAACAAAATTCCTCAGGTTCCAAGGAGGTCCTGACCACGTGAAAAATACGATTTATCGTCGGAAACCGATCTTAACATTCGGGCGTGCAAGAGAAAATGATGGGAACGCAAAACCAATATTTACCTTCGTCTTTTGTTTCAGAAACTTCGAGAGCTTGGCGATGGGGTTGGGGATCTTTGGCTTCGGCATTTTGACTAGATTCGTTCGGACCCGAAACTGTTTCCTATGTTAGTCTTGTTTCTCTCTTTCTCCCGCCAGTTGTCTTCTGTCACTCTCCCCCCGGCGCAAATCACTTTTACATTATGTGTGTTAAGTGCAGGCCACCGAGTCTCTCTCTCTCTCTCGGCGAAACTTTCTAGAAGCTACAGGCCACCGAATAGATGCTGAAGCGAGTTGCTCGAAGAAGTTTCGCGTACTGTTCACGACGAGTGCACGCTCGGCACTAGAAGCAGCCTCTTCAAGGTGAATTATCGCGAACGCTCGGCCCGATAATCCCCACAGACTTCCTCTAGATATCAACCCTTTGCGGTCCAGAATCCTCCAAGCTGTGCGAACAACAACTCAGTCTAAACATGCATTCATAACCGCGGATGTTCGCTCGAGTATTTTTACCAAATGAAATCAGTTTCGTTGTGTCGTCAGCCCTTCGCGGATGAGAATTTTCTCCGATATTGAAAGTATTTCCCTGTACCATAGTCTTTTATCATCATGATGAAACTATTTGTTTGCAAGAATTAAATACATTAACGCCTGATGTCGTCAATATTGCAACACTCGTCCCCAAAGGGTTGAAGATATTATTCCGGTTCGAGTGAAGATTGTTAACCCCAGGTGACTAAGCTCTTGTGAAAATATTAATACATTCAATAACAATTTACGTAATAATAAACGTTGTCAGTGCCGATGGCAAGATTACGTTCCTCTAATAATTTCAAAACGTTGAAAATAACGTATCGATGTTTCTGTTATAACCGCGTAAAATCTACAGTGCAATGTCGAGTTACATTCGTGTTTCAAATTGTCGTTTCCAGGCAGCGTATTTTAGTTATCCAGGGTTAATCTTCACGCGATCCGGAGAAACATTGAAACTGATATCACGGTTTGAAAAATAAAAAAAAAGAGTAACGAGAAATGAAAGTTCTACCTCGTTCTAGATCCGCAAACAATTCGTGGTACACGAAACCACCCCTAGCGAGCGATAAATGCGCTTCGAGATAAGATCTCTTAAATCAGGTACCACTGTTGTATCGGTGATACTGTTCGATGAACAGGTATTTTCACACCGGAGTAAAAAAAAGGGTAATCAGAGTTATAACACTGCGTGGCCGAGTTTGACGCGAATCCGTGATTCAGAGGGTATCGACTCGAGGAGCGTATAGTGTAAAACCGTAACACAGATTCGACTAGCTCTGTTTTCGTTTTTGCGATCGATCGGCCACGGGGCGTGTTCAGACTTCACTTCACCGAGGACTGAAGCAACACTGAAGCACCGCGGTTACGGGGTGAGTATAATACGGCGCAGCTAGGGGAAAGCCGGTTCGGGAGAGGGGATGGGGCGTGCGAGTGCAACGCGCATTCGGTGCTGCGCAGCACGTGCTCGCCGGCCGGTTCGAGCCCCTTCTTCCCGTTCGCGGAGCATGTGTCGCGATGTCCGCTCCGTTTTTCTAGCGACTTCAGCATCGTATTTTCGACCTATGACTCCCGGCCCTTTGTCCTGGAACGATGCCACCCTCCGAGTTCGATGGAAATCACGTGCAGCACCGAATTAGGTATGCATTTTTTTCGGAGACCTTCGCTCGGTCGAAAGATTCTTCAAAACCTAGTTTGGTCGCTCAGCCAATGAATGCACTAATCCCTTAACCCCTTGCCCTACGATTTATTTTACGATTTCAGTGATTAGAACTTTTTCTGTGATTTTTTATGTCCTGAAAAATTTACATCGGTTTAAAGGACATTGATAACTGAACTGTGGATCTTTATGTATCTTAGCAAAATTGAGAAGACGAAATTCAAAATTGTTGAAAAATATTTAAAGTTGAATAACGGTCAATTTAGTTTTTATTTCTTGTAATCGATGTAGACAATTTTTATTTTACGTAAATATCCGCAGTATATTAATAACGTACATATTTAGTAGACTCTGTTCAGAATCTTCAAGGGGTTAAAAGTACGATGACCTTTTTAATATTGGACCATGCGACTTGGATGTTATTGAGAATTTTAAATAATTAGTTTACTGCGTGAACATGTGGAATAATTTCCATGGTGCTCTAAGATAAGAAATGCTATCAATTCACCATTTGTGTAATACCTAGCTTATGGAGATCGTACCTCTTATTCAAAGCATTTTGTAATATTGATCACGAGTAAACATTCGAGGATTTCTCGATTGCGTCTCGAACGGTACGTGACTAACGTACAGCGTGCATGCAGTCACGTCCGCCTAGAATGCAAAATAAATGCGATAACTTTCATTGGATTTTCACGGTCTATTAATTAATTGCTCGTAGCCATTACTTTTACGTGCAACTCGGTGTCCAAATAGTTCCTTATATTCTTTCTTTCCGCATCGTGTCATTATGTAGTACGTAACTGAGCACAATTGATTAAACTGTGGATCTTCATGCGGCCAATAAATTACCTCTGATCTTTCGAAATTGAATATTAAATGCTTTTTTCATTTTAGAAAAAAAGAAATTTTTCTGAAACCCAGTGTTATTAAAACTCTGTTATTAAAAGAACAACAACGTTCCACAGCAAACGATCCGTGAAGAGGAGAAGAAAAATCGGTTGCACCGAAGAAATGTAATTCCAGAGAATTTATATTTGGAAATGCCTTTCCTTTTTTCGCAACAAATGCGTTCAGCTACTCGTTCAGTACAGATGATACACATTTCTCGCGAATACATTGAGATGAGTCACTCGCGCCGCAGATAGCGGCGACTAAATAAATAAGAAAAACATTCGCGTCTGATAAAAATCACTACCTTGAACCATTCCAAATAAATATCACATTCTGAAACTCTAACTTGAACGTCTCGGTCAATAAACATCTACATCTTTCGGGTACGTAACGATTGGATTAAAGAATTGCGAGATAAACCTGAAAGAAACGCACAAAAGACTAAATAAAAATAAAGAATTATATTGTGTAGATCAACGGTAACATTATCGCGATGAACATCTCAGATTCAAGAGAAACAATTAGTTGTTAGCGCTTCGTGGCAAAAAAATACAGATAATATTTCATAGTTAATCTTCGCAAGGTAATGTGGGCTCTCGGAGTCCTCAGCTTTTAGAAAAGGATTTTTATATGAATAAAATAATTCTGTTTGTTTACGTTTTCTCCTCTGTGTGTTATTCTTTATCTCAAAACTAAAAACGGGGCTGTTTATGAAATTCATTTGCCGAGGTCTAAGAGACCCTATCTTACTTTTTATGTGTTATTTACCTTGCAAAAGGGTTTCTACATCGTTTATGTGATTTATTGTTCCCAGGTATAGTCGACAACTATAAGCGGCAAATTACGGTGACTCCTATTAATGCGTCGAGGGATTGGTACGCATTGTACCTTCTATGGAACCCTATTCAAGGGTGCAATTAGGTTCAACCCGCTCAGAGGTCACAATTGAACCGCACTAAAATTTTCCGATCGGAGGACTCTGGTGGAATTTTTTCTGGGTTTCCAAGGGCGCGCAGGATATCTTCCTATTTGACTGTAGACATTGTTTACTTAGCCGGCCGTTATTTGTACGAACCGTAATACTTTTATTTGTGTACATAAAAAATACGTAGGGTTTACTTCAGGTTGAGGACAGGCTTGCAATTACTTTGGCCAAGCGTGAAATGACCGGTTCTGCCATTGTGTGACATTTTGCGAAAATGATCTTCTTCTCTGTCTCTCTCACGTGCCACTCCTAGCAGTTTATATTATCACGAGTAGTTTATTGAACCTAGATAGTCCCTGGATAATATTTACTTGAGATTATTCACTTTTTTAAAGCTTCACTTTGGTTGACATTCGATAAGCACCCTTATCTTGCCACCGTATGCTGTTGTGGAATAGAAGCAATTGAAACCTATGCTGTGTATTTATGCGAGAGCGAGTATTGAGATTTATGTCATTCTTACTATTATTATCTCTGAGAATCTGTGTACACCTACATAAAGACAATTTCGAGAAGTTGTACGGAGCGTGTTAAGACGAAATCGATTTTTAGTCAGTCAAACAATTGGAATGAAAATTTTTCGAGTCACTTTTCAATGGTAAGTTTTTTGTTAAGACGAGGTCGATTTTTATTCGATTAAACAATTCGAGATAAAATGTATACCATGTTGCATATCCATTTAAATCGTGTTTCAGTGTTAAATCAGGAAACAAGGTATACAAGGAAAATATTGCAGACCAATTTACAGTCAATTACGTCAATCGCCCAAATATACAAATTTCGATAAACTCACGAAAATTTTCGAGACTCATGCTGCATATTCGATCGAACCTAATTGCATTGTTGTGTATTCCAGATCAATTTGTGGCCAATTGCACCGAGTAATCAAATATTGACGCAACCGTGAAAATTTTCGAGGTCCATGTTGGATGTTCAGTGGAACCAATTTGCAATGCTGTTTATTCATATGAGATTAATTAGTGGTGTATTGTATCAAGTAATTAAATTTCTATGCACCCACGAAAATTTCCGAGGTTCATGCTGCGTGTTCACCTAACTAGCTTTTCAGGATTGCTTTACTACTCGTGTGTCCAGTTTCTACGCGTTCGCGCGATATTGATTTACAAAAGTTATGACATGTATCGACGCGGGAGTGTACGAACTTCGAAAATAAAATCACGCGCAACAGCTGGAAAAGAACCGGCCGGTGGAATGCGATGTTTACTTGGCGTTCGGCAGCGCGTCGTCGCGTGTTGGCGCCATGTTTCTCGTTCGCGGGGCAATTTTAGCAAAGAAGCAGCGAGCCTCTGGCTAATGGAACGAAGTCGGATTCTTGGCAACGGGCCGAGGAAAGCGGACAACGAAGGTTAAAGTTTCCCAGTGTCCTCGCGGTGACAATTTTACGACGGAAACATCGGCTTCATTTTTGGAACGTTTTCCGTAGGGCTCGTCCGATTCGGTCGTTTCCATCTTCGGCTGGGTTAGGTGTATTAGTGACTAAAATTCCTGTATAATAAGTTAACCCTTTATAGTCGAATGATGACCCTAAGGTGCCACTAATCATTCCCATATTGCTATTCAAACTGTAAGCACGTGTAACCTATAGATCGCGGATGTTTATGTAATTTTTAAAACAGTAAAATCAAACAAAATCTGGTTTTCAGTGGTAACAGCTTTGGTAGATACGAAAAGAATAAAAATTGTACTGGATTCTATCAAATTTAATGTTGTATAGGCGCCACTAAATATTCCCATACGTTATGCAAACTTTAAGTACGTGTTACTTATAGTAGATCGCGAATGTTTATGCAATTTTTAAGACAGTAGAATCAAACAAAATTTGGTTTTCAGTGGTAACAGCTTTCGTAGATACGAAAGGATCTACGAAAGGAGGACGAAGCGGAAAATTCGGGGAGTTCGAAGGAACGCGTTTTCCGACAACGCTAATATATTCGTCCGGTCGATAGATCAACAAATCGATCACATAAATAGCCCGAGATTCACCGGTTGCGCTCATTGTTCGGGGTAACAACGTACACCTCTATTTGGCAAATGAAGCCACTGTTCAACGGAAGGAGTGACGCGCGTTTGCCCACGGCCTTCCGGAAATAAATCGGTCACAGTGGCATCATGCGAGAAGCATTTACGACTCATTAACCTTCCGGAGATCAGAATATCCGTAATCTTTGTTCATCAAGAAGTTTTGTGCCTTTCACGAGTACAAAGAAAAATTATTTTTACTTATGAAATTGCTCGAACTGAATTCGAGCAGGGTTTGTGAGTTTTAAAGAGGTTTAACAAATAATCACTGTTTCAATTACAGTGGCTGCGTGTTAATAGCATAACACGAGACAATTGTTACACTGATACATCACGAATTAAATGGGATCAAATATAAAAAAACATCCTCCTAAGAAGATATCTGCACATCAAATTAATTTATACATTAAAATACATACAAGAGTAATTCTTCAATTTTTATAATAGATAGATTCACGGATTAATGTGAGTCAAAGTAAACATCCAATTAGGAGGATGTCTGTGGATGTTAAATTAATTTATACATCACTGTGAAGAAAAGCATGATCGAAGTCGAAGATTTGCATTCGGGTCAACTTGATCGGTCAACGAGAGTTAAGAAGCCGTGAATTTGGGTCAGCTTGTCTCACAGATATACCACTAATTATCGCGTGGGACGTGAACGTGCGTATCGTCAGACGGATATCGACTTCTTGTACCAAGGTCGCGTTACAAGGTTCGTGGACCTTAAGCACTTTCGAATTTAACACCCGCAAACTGCTCTGACTAGATCAAACAATTTTTTCATGGATCCAAATTTTTATTCAAGGCTGCACACTATTTTTAAAGACCCCAAACTTTGTTCACAAGCGCTACAATTTTTCCTAAGACTCTACGACACGTGTAAACCCCCTAAAATTTTTACTTAGACCCCACAACATTCTTTTAGGCAATATTAACTTTTCCAGAGGCTCCAAGATTTTTTCTAAGACCCTACATTATTTTCAGAGGTCCCAAATGTTTCTCGTACGTCCTACAATTTCTCCAAAGACCCCAAAATTTGTTCGCAAGCATTAACAACTTTGCCAAGGACTTCAAAATATTTTCGAAGACCCTCCAACATTGTCAAAGGTCCGAAATTTTCTCTAAATACTACAACACCTATGCTGCCCATTCGAAGAGACTGCAATCCAAATTCACAAGTTGGCAAATTGTACACATTCATGCTCGAATATTAACAGTGCAGTGAATCACAGTCCGTTGCTCGTCCAACATGCTAATCGTCGGTCAATTTTACGACGCGAACTGTGAATGGGATCCAAGCGATGTAACACACACGCATTCGCGCGCGATTAATTTCGGCTTGCCGACACACACCGTTGGTAAAATGTGTGTTTTCGCCTCGGCATCCGGCAGAGGAATTCTAAACACAGAGGGGAATGATCGAACGATCGGGGCACGGCTAAAGTGCCCGGAAGCCACAGTGGGACGATCAACAACGACAACAATAACGACACAAAGTGGGTCGGGCCCCGGGAAACACTTGGGCCCGATAATGTTGCACGACCGAAAATAGTGGCGGGTGTGACTTTGTGTGTGGTATATAAAGGTGCGTCACTCAACAACGAGCAATTACAGTGCCTTGTGTAACAACGTTCATCGGGGGAATACGTAAACGTATTGGGGTTAGTCTCAGTACCTCCGGGTCCTGGATCTGCTCCGAATCGGCGGACGTGCTCGACGTCTTCAGGATGCTGTACAGCTTTACGTAGGGGGCCTTGATCAGCTGTTAGCCAATACAATCGGCCGTTTTTAGCGATTTTCTATCACTGACTAATACGTACTGACCCGATCCCCTCGTCAGTTTCACCGCAAATGTCGACAAATCTGTTCTATCTTTTTTCGAAAAATTTCGATATATTCCGTTATCCAACCACCGATATTTTTATAGATTTTCTTTTTCGGATAAATTCGTTCAGATTTTATTTTGTGAATTTCAAATGAATGGCTTTGTATATTTTATCATACGGTTACTAAAATTATAAAGATCTTTCAAATGGTTTAATACAATTTTTCCAGTTTTTTCTAGTCGACCTTAGCGATATCGACGAGAAGATCGAGCGACAACTACATCTATTCTTCGTTTGAAAATGAAAAATCATCGGCCTTCAAAAAACAGAAGCTTTGGGGCGAATTGATATGACGAGAGAGAAAATGTGGTGCTTGTCGATAAAGAAAAGAACGAGCCTGAGAATACGGTGCAATGGAGAAGCGATGCGGTCGAGGAACGGAACGATGACAACGTTCCTCTGCATGAACGATGAAAATGAAAAAGTGAGGCGAGATGCGGAGGATGCGTTAACTGCGCCGATACGAGCGCTCGAGGAATAAAACTGTTCACTGCCCACGGTGCTTTCGGAGTGCGCGAAGATGCGAATGAACTGGTGAGTACGGTGCGATTATGATCAAACATGAGCAACTCAATCGTGTGATGTATGAACGATGGTAGTAGCGTGATCTGATGTGGTGAAACATTAACACGCTGAAGACTTGCAACAAGTTCGAAAGACTCGTTGCATTTTCCATGGAACTTTACACAGGACATTTGTTCTATCGAATTTAATGTTCCTCCACCTCGTTCGAAGAAACTTTCCATAACAAAATGGCGACGCAGTAGTGTGGATACATTACTAAATGAGAAGATTGAGTCTTCAGCGTGTTAAAACTGAACAATTCGAAGACAAACGAATGCGTCGATGACAGTAATCATCGGAGTAGGATTTACATAATCACTCACCTCCCACGATTCCCTGGTCAGGTCAGAGATTTCGTCGCCATCTTGGCGCGTTTTGCCATCCTCTGTGGATTCGCCGGATTCTCCAGCTTCGTGGGGCGACAGTTCTGGGGACAGATCCGTGTCAGTGTCCGCCAGGATGTAGCCCCGTTCTCTCCAGTAATTTTCGTCGAGTTCTCCATAGAGCGACGGCACCCACGCATGGATGAACCTGTAGAGGTCGTCCACCCTGCGAGCAACAAAATACGTGCATATGTAGCAACCGTAAAATGATAAATAGATAAATAGTTTTGTTGAAAAAAGTTCACAAGTTTAATTACTTGTACTTGTGTACTTGTGATATCGAACGATGATCCGTTCGTCGAAAAATAATTCCTCTTATCTCTCATTGTTTCGTCGGAGAAATGATTGATGTTCCGACATCGACACCCTCGCGTGTCAAGAGGTGTTGACGCGTTATTATTAATTTGTATCATGTTCGTGCTGCGAAGAAATAATCAATCTACCGCGCTGTCCGAATAATTGTTACATTAATATTTAAACAGACATGACAACGACGTGTATTTAAAGGAAAAACTCGCGAGGTGCGTGTCAAGTTCAGTTCCAGTAACCGTATTACGAACAAAATTAATTCTTGACGATAAACGAGAAATTTAACCCTTAGCCGGACCGCCAAATTGTACTTTAAAAATGCAATGGTTGAATTAAATTTCTCAGTTGGAATTGAATCTGTCCCTCGGTGTCAAATTGATGTTAACAGTTACATCTTAGGTTTCTCGGTTAGGTGTTTTGCATTAAAAAAGTAGAAGTCACGAAGTTTCGGACTTTACTTACAAATAACAGAACAGTACAACTTATCTCGGGAAAACTGTGTCAAATTGACACGAGGGACGGATGAGGGTTAAGTAAAAGTGGTTTAACATCGTTGAGTGAAAACAACATTAAATTTCAGTTAAGTAAACGGGGGCTGACGAAGCGCATAATTCGTAGCATGTACCTTCGATGAACGAAAGGTGTGATGTGCCTAACAGTCGGCGACACATGTTCACTGTAAATGAAATTCACAGCGTTCCCGACGGCACTTAGAGTCCAGTTCATGTTGTGGCTTTCCGGTACCGATAAGTGTATACTCGATTGCAATGTCTCTTGTACAGCGCAACGAAACCGGCTTCAACTTTCTCTAACGATCTGCCGCGTGTGTCAATGACCCTGCAAGGACGTTTCCTACTTCTGAGGCTGCCGCGAGCGCATTAATCCCGTTTCCACTGTATCTCCCGCGAACCTAACCGATTCGACTATTTTTACGCGGTACCGGCTGCACTTCGAACGATAACCGGGGCCGACGCGTTAAAATTAGCCATGAACGAGGATTTCACATTCCAGATTTCTTTTCTTACTCGCGAGACCTTGGATGGCACGCTTATAGACAATTATGAGGATTCATAATCCTCCAGGATGATCGACAAGAACGAGGATCTGTAGCTAGCCAATGTTTATCTTACTTATTACTTGCTCGTATTTCATGCGTTCGAATTGTGAAATAAAAGTGCCAAAACGTTCATGTTTTCTTAGTAAATTTGTCAAACCATCCCCGATAAGAAAAACCAATAATTACATCCGTGTTCACGCTTCTAAAAATTATGGTCTACTGGCCTGCCAAACAATAAAACTATCAATTGCGAGTTAGTATCTGTAACAAGGGGTTAACCAACAGCCGACTATTTTTTTCTCTATCTTTTTATAGAGAAGAAGATATTTTTCATAGTTTACGAGATAGTAATGGACGCTTAAAAGACTCCGATGGCATCGATGACGCACACGTTTCAGAAACTTTGAACGAGCTTCATCGGGAGTGTAGTTATTTCAACCTTGACCCACGTTATTCTCAGAAAATACAGGCTCAATCCGTTTGTTGTTTTACACATACACTCCACGAGACTATAGTTGGAACTAGGATTATCTAAGCATGATAGAAGCTCCTATCTTTTTCGACTAGTTAAAGACTAGATAAAACAATTCTATAAAAGGGGAGTTGAAGAAAAGTTTGTTTAATTAGTTTGTCCACGATACATTGAGAACAGCGTGCGCCGGTGCTCGAAGAGAAACTATCACAACACTCTGACGTAACCGAGAGGAATCCAAACGTGGCACTCGTTAGAGTCGCACCGGTTAACTGAGAGAAATTAGCAAAATGAGTCACCGAGGGACTGTCTGTATTCGCTACGGTTACCTAGGCTGACGTAAGTGTTGGTTGCGTCTCGTGGTTTGCAAATTTCAATTGAGATATCTCGCTGTAATGCGCCGCCTTTTTTTCTGTGGAATAGCTGGCACAACAATTTGTGCCGCTAGCGACGCAAAATGTTCCGACGACATGCTCGTTACATTTATCAAAGATGAAAATCATACTCGTGAAAATTGCCGAACAATTTGTATACGTTCGAGCGCTATTTCGTGGAAAACCATTGCAGAAAATACAATTTTGGTGGAGTTTACCGTTTTTCTGGATCGTCGATGAAGAGTCTGCGCAAACATCGTCTGTCTAGCTACGATCCCGCTATTATTATACGAATGATATTTTTCCTGATGACCTTCTAGATTCCAGATCGTGCATGGAAATGGTTTATCTATCGCTTGTCACGTGTTAGCTATCTCATCATTTGCCGCGCACTATCAGACACGTTCACTCCTATACAAAAACTGCGTCTATAAAAAAGCTAAAACAGTTCCGGAAGTTCTACGTTCACATCGAAGGTACAATGGAACGTACGTGTACACCAAGGACCAGCGACGGAGAATAGATAAACGACTGCGTCGCGGATGTTTATGCAGGTGCAACTCCGCTGGAAATAGAAATTGCTTCTAAATGCATCTGTCTGACGATTTCTGCAAAATTGTAGAAGACTGAACGCGTTCAATTTGTAATCCACAAATGGTAAACACACTGATAAGTTTCTGCACGAAAACATCGTCCGCAGAATTATACGAAAGATAAAGAGCCGCACGGCAACTTTACAATTTCGCTCGATGGAAATTTTTGCGATCTCACGCGAAAATCCAGATTAGACTAGATTCGTATTAACCAACACCAACGCCAGCGTTGGATGAGCAGACACAAGTGTGCGCGAGTGAGCGATAAGACGTTCGAATTTATGGGAGTGACGAATGCTACAAACTTATCTCCTGAAAATCCTATTACTCTTTAGGTCGGAAAAGATAAGCGGAGATATCGAGCCCGCTAGATGCAAACTATTGGAAAGACATTATTTCCTCTTTTCCAGTATATTTCCACAAAAATTCTTCACTGCTGCTGGAAGTTCTTATTTCTTTTTAAACATACTGAGAAAAAACGCGAGCTATTTTTCTTGGTCCATTTACGGTTGAAATCCTGACGTCACGCTTTGTTTAGTCTTTCTAACTTCGACTACTGGATTGGATCCAAGTTCTCGAGATAGTGGCTGGCGAAAGTACTCGAACGCTCACATTTGCGACGTACGATTATTTAAAATTAATCAGTGCCTAAATTTTCCTCGTTAACACTTGAATTTCTAAATACTAATATTTCAACGCGCGCAACAACGAACAAGGTAAGAGCCAATTAGTTTTATCATAGCCCCGAGTATCGCTCAATTAGTTTCTAATTGCGTTTATATAATCGCGAGTCTTCCCCTAGTCAGCTATATCGTTTCCAACACTGCAGTTCGAACTGTACACTCTTCAAACCTCTGGTCGCATCGTAACAAAATTCGGCGATTCAAAAATCAGAAGAACCGTGTGTCTAATCAGCGGCGTAAACGTTGCGAAACGCGAGCGTTCGAGTACCGGCTTTCTCGAAAGCGGTCTAGCCCGTATCGCTTAGACACAAATTGATCGGAGTGCAGAATCGTTCCGTTCTGGTGTCGCAACGATTCTGAAACGGTAGCTAACAGTGGGCCGGCTGCTGGCAACGTCCCGTTACCTAATCCCCGGAACATGTGACGATCAACGCGTGGTTCGAATCTTCCACGAACGAATTCAGCTCGTCTCTGATGCTACGTTCAGCGGCACCGACTATGTATACGTTACGTTGTGTAGCTATAGCACGAAGGCGCGACGCACCGAGACCGCGAGGAACCACCGGGCGGGCGCGTTTTGTCTTGGTCGGACACGAAACGAGCAGGCATTCAGGTGTGCACGCTGCCGTCGCGTTTTCTTTCCACGGCCAGACTAATATCGCGTTAGCTAGCCACGGAGCGGAAATGTTGCGGGAGACGCACACGTTCAATGATACGCGAACGCGACTTGAGCTGGCTCGTCACGTGACGCCACGCTCGGTTCACGTGTACCCGTTAAAACGTTACCGGCCTCGTATCGAAATCCGATCGGTCAACGGTCTCGGAAATGACCGAATACTCCGCAACCGTGTTCTCACAACGAACAATGCACGTTTCGAACCGTTTATTCCCTCCCCGCTCTCTTACGTCACCTCCTAGAGTATCGGAACACTCGTCGGTTCTGTAAAAAAGAATGGCACAGCATGGTACGCTGAAAAGTAGTACCGTAAAGTCGCGATCTAGCTCCCATTGCCTGTTCCGAGCAGGGAGAGAGATCGTGTAGGGAAACTATCTTTTTATGACTGCATCGACTGCCTTGAAAGTACTGTACAATAGATTTTGCGTAGGTACTTGTCTCATTTTAGCAACCAGGCCCGTGTCCTAACAGATTCGTTTCAATTACCCCCTCCCGTTTCAATCAAATCGGTAAATTAGAATTCATTGCGTTTCGTTGTGAAAAGAGTTAGCTACCTTTTTTTAGATCAGAGGAAAAAAATGCATTTTTGCACCACTCCCCCTTCTCCAGTTCCTTAAAAGGCGGTTGTGGGGAAGAGTGTGGGACTCGGCTCCACCCAAGATAACGTGCGGCGGATACGGGACTAACTCTTTGCCTACACCAACTAAATACAATCTCTAATACTAATCAGAGACCAATCTTGGTCCCTTTTTGGCTCACTAGAGTGCCGAAGATGAAACGCATGTGACCCGTTTCTCACATACAACAATGCGTTCCTTCTTCGGCCCTCCGCCACGCCTGTTCTTTGCTCAAAAGCTACCTGAAATACACAACAATGTTATGCCCGCTGTGTTGTTAGCACCGCCTATATCTTCTTAACTCCTCTCACTAATCTACATTCACGGAAACTGTTGTTTCGCAGAGAAAGATTATGAAGTCAAGCGTGAAGAAAAGAACTCACCTATCGCGAGGAACACTGAACCAGTATTCGGGCCGCAGTTTCTTCTTTCCGTAGCTCATGATGGGCGTGGACCGTGGGATCTTCTTGTCCTTTGGTCTTCCAGTTCGCAGTCTCAGGTACAATGGTGGATCCTCGCAGGAACGGGCTGGTCGCGGTATAAGCTCTATATAATTCGACAGAAAGATTCAATATAACACTTGTTCGCAAATTCTGGTTAATTTTTTGTTACTATATCTAATGCAAGATTCGATTCTTTTCAGAAATCACTTGAACACGCCGCAACACACCTCGAATTCGGCCAAAAGTCGATTCTATAGAATATTCACAGCGCGGAGACGGATCTCCTCGTGTGGTATGCGCAGATTCGATTACCAGAAAAAAAGATGAACAAAAAATTCGTAAGAAGCTTCTCCCGTAAAGTATCAAGCGTTACATTCTTAGTTATTACTTGGAACAATTCATCGTCATGGACGCACAAACACAAAGATATTACAGGAGCACAATATGTGGCATGGATTTGGGATTGCAGAAAAGACAAAGGTTCGTTTCGATTCACTATTTTTTCCTTTTTCTCGGCAAAATGCTTGAATTTCATTGATACTAGCATATTTCCACCAATGAGCTGAGGAAGGGAGTGACTTAAGGCGGAGCAAAGAAGAAGCACGATCCAGCCGCCTCAATTCTCTGAAAATCCATTGATCGCTCCAGACAAATCCATCAAGCTCTATCGACCACAGACATTCGCAACATTGATATCGTAATAACAATACGTCCAAATATAACGCAATTTAACCAAAATCTTCGTTGAAAACAATCGCTGTATACAACAACCTTACCGCTATCGACCCTTTTCTGTACCGAGAAAAACGAAGGGGACAAGATAAAAACAAAAAACCTTAACACTTCTCACAGCAAATTCCAAATCCCACAATGTACAAGACAACATCATCGCAGAAGGTACACGAAAAATAAGTGTATCAGGTGACGATTGTATCGTGGCGAGTGCTCGAAATCGGCGAACAGTAGTCAGCAACAGGTATACCAATACATACATACGTGAAGTACACAGTGTGCAAGTGCAACGGCAAAATCGAGCGCAAGGTGATAGGAAAGAGTTTCGTGGATCGCATGATAAACGAACAGAAACGATGTATACTTCGAGGTAACGATACCGCGAAAATTGATCCAAACGAAACACATGCGTGGTCGAAAAATAAGCGTCTCTTATGGTACAGAGTTAAATTAATACAGACGATCGTTTTAATTGAAATTGAAAAGGGCTGTTTATGGTTTCTTTGTGTTCACTGTCTGACAGTATAGTTACCTCGAAATGTACAAAAGGTTGGAGACCCATGGGTGAGTTCTAGCGAGGAGGTGATACACGAGGGGTAGAAAATAAGCAAGCTAATACTGTATGAACCTACCGAGGCCTTCGAGTTCGGGAAAATTAGGTGCTTGGACTAGAGGGACAACAAAAACATATGACATTACTGCATTAGTATGAATAATGGTCGGCACACTAACGGGCGAAACCCCTTGCGTTTCTCGGGCATCAACAATTTGTACATGTCGACGACTATTACTGTTCGATGCAGGATACGAACCGAGATTTTTTCAGACGACAAATGTGTGTTTCGAGTGGAGCAAGAGGTTTCAAAAGTCTTGGAGATACGACAACGTCTCCGCTTAATATAACAACAATGAGATAGATAATGAAAAATACTCAGCTTGGACTCCGGATGTCTGTCCGGACAGCGGAGTCCAAGCGGAGAGATCATGAGCAGAAGAACTGTTTCCCGAATCTGTGCGGAGTATTCGTTAAATCGCTTGGATCCGCGAAACAGCGTGGATAAAAGTAACTAGAGATTAAACTCGATAAAAATATAGAACTGGTAATGACTAGATTGCAGATTTTATTCGTTCGTGGCGTACTCGATCGTTCCAGATTTAATACAATAAAAAACTTCGCGGAACCAATAAATTTGATACGTGCCGTTGTAAAGTACTCTGTGAAAATCGATATTTATGACTGAAGAGTTCATTAGACCCGTGCACTCTGCTATAATTACTGGCATCTGTTTTTAGTAAAACATTTATAATGTTCCTGAAATGCACGACAGAGTGCAAGAGGTTAAACTAAAAATAAAGAAAGCTTCATTGATTTTATTCTTCGGTGAATAAAACGGAGACTCGGAAATCAATCGAGCTTCTGATTATATCTTCGAACTCGTAAAATCTGCAGTCTAGTAATGACAAACGAGCGAAATTTGAAAGTATAGAAAATATCGAGACTACGTTAACATATAGTAAAAAAATGCAAGCGCGTTTGGTCACGGATTTTCTTTGGAATCTCTATTCTGTTTATCAGAGAATGATGAATGTGTTCGTTATTAGTTTTTCATGTTATTATTTCGAGATCGAATCCAAAGGCGCTCAAAAATTCGAAGAAAGGGATAATAAATGCACTAGCAAAGTAACAGATCGTTTAAAAAGCCGTCTATACATACGAGCGAGTGCAGTGCGTGATATGTAATGATCCCGTTTGCCATTTGCCATCTCTATTGCCATTTCGTTTTTATGTACTCGTGGCTACGTGTAATTAATTACCATATTATATCGATCCCGTGGGAACGAACACTCGTTACCGCAATGGCGTGTTTCACGTATATTGGGCGATCTTTAGAGAGTTAGAAAATTACAAAAATAAGTTTCCCCGTTCGTTTTCTAGTCGTTTCTTTTACAGAACAATTTATAACGAATTTGGATTATAGTTCCAATTTTGTATTATGTTTTCTAATCACCCCGTAGATTTATCTTTTAGTCTACTTTAGATTTCTTTTTATTCAGCGTGATAACGATCCCATTCACAGAAAATACGCCATTTAAAAAATATCCAGTATACCGGGTGTTCCACTTTTCCGTGCAAGCGGATGCAACTTGGTACAAATGTTGGCATTAAGAAAATTCCACAAAACTGTTATTACTGCGAGTTGAAAAGAAGTCGCTTGGAACGAATACCAGAAGAGTACGCCCGGAGTCACATGTATTTTCGGTTCTAGCGAAATATTGGCTACAGTGGTCACACATACTACGTAGCGTGTGCCTTCAAAGACTAAATATTCAGACTACGGGAGCATCGATGGAGGGGACAGGCGTGCCTAGTGAACGACCCCTTTACCACTGTACCGTCGCAAGCAACTTTTTCTCAACTTCCAGTACGTAATAGTAGATGGAGATTTCTAGAACACCGAATACTACATACTAAATAAAAAATGATTTCCGATCCAGTAGATATTACCAACATACATCGACCCACAGCCTGAAAAGCAGACTGTCCCGTACAAAAGACAAAGTAGTCGAAGTAGAAGGAGCCTTCCGAAACGCAGAGTGTCGAAAGTATGTCGTTTATAACAGGACCAACAGGTCCAGATACCTACTGTCGAAACTGACGAACAGTTCAGGCATGTCATCGACAGAGACCATGCTACGGTAGTCCAATCGTGGCGCCGCTGTTGAAGTTTTGCTGCCTCGACAGCTTTCAACGCTGCTGCTGCCTGAGGACGTTAACGGCTGTTGTCTGATGAACGTGCCAACAGAGGACCGTCTGAAAGGAAATCGTAAAGCAAGTTAGCGGTGCAACTTTGAACATGATTGGCTGGCGCGTTCGAAACTAACAGGCACCAGAGATGCCCATAATTTCGACGCGGCGATTGTGTTGCAACACATAAATAGTAAAGAACATCGAATTCGTGGGGAGGGGGGAATAACAACATTCAGAAAGGTAAACATCGTATCGTCCAACGCATTGTACGGCGAAATAAAGTTTAGGTGGCTGCTCGGGGTTCTCATACTAAAACGCTGTGTTCGGTTATCTGGTGATGATGTGTTGTTTGTAAGCGGTATTTTATATAATGTATATAGCATATTTATATTCTGATAAATTTATATAAATATTATATATAAAACATATAAATGTATATAAACGTATGTTGGCAACATGTGTCACGAGATCAGTGGTGGTGGCAGAGTTTCTGAAAAGTAAGTAACGTTTACCTGAAAGCGGGAGCAAAGAGAGAGCTGACCTGAAGCCAGTGGAAAAGGCTCAACGAAAAGTAAAGGTCGAGTAGCGAAATAAGGGGTGAGTGTGAAGCTTGAGGACTGCCTATGGGAACGTGATTAGGCTAGAGGAAACGTTGGGCGAACTCAAGTTACGGGTGAGGAGAGTTGAGGAGGGTGTATAACACATATAGCTAATCGAATATTGTTAAACGATAAATACAGAGAGCCGGTTCGAGGTAACCGAGAACGGAGAACAGCAGGATCAGAAAAACGGGAGGCCAAGAGTATAGTAAATACAACAATTTGCTGGTTGATGGAACCGGGCCCAAACTCACCCCATAAGCCCTCCTGGACCAGGTGAAAACTGAGGATTGCTGGTGTCCTGGGAGAGAGAGGAGGCGGTAAGAGGAGGTGTTCCTCCAGTCCTACCGCCCCCACCACTCTCTTCGCTGGGAGTTTTAGCAAACAGGCCCGAGCTAAAGTCACTCACCAGGTTGATCGGCGAGCTTATATCCACCACCATTACATATTCTTTGTTAGTTACATTAGAAACGACAGTAAAGCTTTTAATTAAACACACAGATTTACCATCACAGTCTAATACGTATCCTCTACCTCTACTACCTTCGTTTCATTGTGCCACATGTGATTCGTAAAATGTGAACACCCAATTACATAAAATTACTGTACTTGCTAAAATATTTTGCGATCTATGGAAACTTATCGTTGAAGCTGTGTTCAGATTTTATGAATTATCCTGTACAGGAGAGTAATACTTTTCCGTGAGAGGTTCGATGAGACAACAGACTATGATGGTATTACATTATCGACGACAATCTCCGGACTTTACTGGGAGTTCTTGCCTTCTCTTGGTTCGTTTACTCTGTCCATGAAGAAAAAGAAACTAACAATATTTTAACGCGTGTATCGCAAATGCAAATAAGCCGCTCGTTTCTAGACGTAACTAATGAATATTCTATATGTTATAACCAATGGGAGCATTCATAGTACAAAAAATAAATATTCGTCGAGTCGGTGAAATCGTCGGTAGCATGAAAAAAATATTTTACAAAAATGTACGACGTAGCCTAATTTCATTACGAACAGCCTCTGATATCGTATCTATGTTAAACGTTCTAGAAAAGTTCAGCAGAAAGCGACAACACACGTGACAAAAAAAAGAAGAAAATACATTAAAACGTTACGCCATGTAACGGAGGATCGAGCGTCGAAACTAATCATTCCTGTACATGACAAATGCGAAAGTCTGGTTTCGAACAATTGTTAGTCACTCTTGATATGGATGAATAGAAAAAAGTGAAACATAGAAGCATATTAATCAATTTGAAAATAATGTTAGTACCATGTAGATTATTTAGAAAATAGTTGGTCAAAATTCTATAGAGTAAAAGTAGCAAAGATTATCACCTTGAGAAAACTTTACTGAAGACTGACGAATGATGAGCATCCGCACTGTTCGGCAAGCTTGCGATTTTATCAGATCCAGACTTATTTTCATCCTCTTTCTCACCAGTCAATCCTTCCATCCATGATAATGGATATGACAATCTCTTTAACATCTAAAATCGAGTAAAAAGTCGGTGTATTTAACAGTAACCGAGATTCAGAACTGTGTATTAAGAATTTTGTCGTAGTTAGAGGCGTGCGAGAACCGAAAATTTCGGAATTCCCGGGTATAGTTGGGTTCTACAATATATCGGAATTCTCGATGCCGTATCCAACAATTTTAAGTTCTCGCATACCTCTAATTGGATGTATTGATTCCGTTGATACCTTATTCCTACGAGTCTCTTGTTTATCGTCATCCTTGTGCTCCTCATCTTTCTCGGGTTCCTCCGCATTACTGTCTAAGCTAAAAGATACTGAACTCGCCTTTTTCCTGCCATTTATAGCAGAACCACTATCTAGAGTGTCAGTTGTAACGTTCGTCGGGGCAATAGTAATAGGAGGTACCCAATCTGAAGATAAGACAATATCTGCGTCTGAGTATACTTTCTTTGAGGGGATAGGTAAAACTACTGGAAAAGGGGGATTAGGGTCACGAATGTCGATACCAGAGTCGTGGCATGACAATTTGACTAGAGATCCTTCTTCGTCTTCGGCATTCGGCTTCGTTTTCACGGGTTCGGTCTGCAAACGATTAAATTAATCTTTCTTTATACCATTTTATAATAAACGAGAATCTAGTTAATTTCAATTCGAAGCGATAACCAACCTTGTCAGAATTTAATGAATCTTGTTGTTCATCTTCGATTGATAATGTACACCGATCTTTACTAGGAACTGCCCAATGGTGGTCCAGCATTGATCGTCTACGTTCCTCTAGTGTCCTAATTGCTTGTCCACCATCGGACTCCTCTTCTTTAGTCTCTTTCTCCTTCTCTTCTTCCTTTTCTTTGGTTGTTGTAGTAATTTCTTCCTGTACAGTGAATAAAAATAATATTATTTAGCAATCACCATGCTTGAATTCAATAAAGAGAATCAAAATATACATAAGAGCAACATACAGTTTGAAGATTAGTAGGGGTGACCAGCTCTCTCTCAAAGGCTTTCGGAAAAGCATCTCCATCCCTTTCCGTACAGCTGCACACACTCTCATTATCGTCTGTAGTTAATTCTGGAAAAGTTTCGTCCTTTCCTGGTGATTGACTTTTGTCAATTTGAGTAGGTTTCTTCATGTAGTAAATTTCTGGTTTTTTGTCCAAGTTTACTGGCTCTCTGTGAGAAGCACGCATGTGTGCAATGTCATAGTAAATCGCAGCGTTCACTATGAACTCCATTGGCGCGATAACACCATACGATTCAGCTCCATGCTCGATGACGAGTCGATCCGATACATTGGGGTCAAACATCACTGCATTCGGTGTGACTAATAGTACTCCACCGATAACACCCTGCACATAAGTAGCGGAATTAATTGATTGGAATCTTAAGAGTAATAAAAATAATTGACAAACAAAATGAAGATAAATAATATAATACATCGTCTTTACCTGGCCATCTGTGACATGGCGAACATCGATTTTCAAAAATCTCTCCTTGTATGGTTGCTCTTCCTCTTCTATAACTGCATTCGAAATACCAAGAGGTGTTTTTACTCGTTCCATATGGCCTGGTTTGGGTGACACAGGCCTCAAGTTGTCCAAAAGTTCTGCAAGCGACAACGTGAAATATTAGAGCAATGTTAACAAAACGTTGGTACACGATATTTCTACAAATTTTCAATGCCATGCACCCATGTCAGATGAAGAAACGTTACTTCGAATATACGTTTCCTTAAATTACTAAAACGTTCTCAGCTCTTTATATTTAAATTGACCGAGCTTATAGTAGATGATCGATTTCCTATTTAATGGCCCGGAATTCGATGCGAATATAGAATGAATGCATAACGACGACATTCGTGCCCTGCCTGACGTTAAACCAGCATGCATCGCGTGTTGCCTGACAGCGCACAGGTTATGTTTTATATACACAACGACGCCATGTTGGCTGTCGTGAGTTTACATCGTGACGCCGATCAGCTGACGCATCATAATACTACTTGCATATATACAATATATATGACAAGCTACAAAAAAATACAGCTCCATAAAAAATATAATATCGGGTAATAAAATCAAAACCTTTGTACAATTAAACGAGTTTACGGCGACCGCGGCCATGTACAAACTTTATTTATATCTATTACGTTCGTATGTCATTTTCACGAAGGAGAGAATACAACTCTCTAAATTTCCATATTCAAAATCTCTCTTTACATTTAAAGAGATTGATGGATACGGTAGAATTTCAGAATATTTAATAAAGAATATGATTTTTAGCTAGATGTGTCTGTCGTGAAAATGAATGGAAATATTTTGGACGAAACGCGAGGGAAACGTTTCAGATACAAACAGGCTGAAAAAATGAAGGATGCCGGAGATAATCCAACTAGGTTAAATCGCGCTTATCGATTAAACCGTCTGTTAAAACTCTACTCACAATCAGTATACGTTACAGTAGCAGACAGAGACAGATTGTAAAATACACACAGGGCTCAGAAGTCGAACAGAAAAAGAGAGACACACGTATGGACCTTCCGGAAAAATCGATTCCTGAATTCTCTTCGCACCACGTGTCGTAATCACGTAAAGCTGCACGGTAACGTTACATAAACCCAGTCCATATTTTCTTTTACAAATATGCACTTTGCTCGTTTCAGCGCCATAACTGATCGCGCGCGGTCTCCGGAATTAATTTCAGACACTTATTAATTCAGCGGTGGCTCGTTCGCATAACGTGGCGCCATCCAATGACGACCCTGGCAGCATTTAAAAATGTGCAGGTGCAAAATGAAATAGTAAAAACATTAGAAGAATTTGTAGAAATATATAAATATTAAGAAAGAAAATCAATTTACAAATGTGCGCGTTTTGTATGAAATCTACTGCCTAATCTTTTTATTATATCAAATAGTTTTGTAGTTTCTGTCACGTAAAAACGTCGAGCGGGTTGCCTTCTGAAGGGGAACCGAAATGAGTTTATAATAAAGATGTAATGAGTTACAATTATGTAATAGAGTTAACTTAAAGAAATAAATTTCAATTTCACTCAAATCCGTTGTAATTCATGTAGAAAATTATTATTTTGCATAAAAATCCGCTGTCTACTCATCAACTTATGTTGTAGGCCCTATGTTGGGGACTCGTAGACGAAACCACCAACCATAAATGCTACTAGGGGTGGTGCCATCCAATGATGAGGCACATTACCCATTTTCGTTGATATACCCAGTACTTCCCGAAGGAATTCGCGGACGATAACCAATTATAATCGTTCATTCGATTCCCAGAAACCCTTAACGTTTAAATTCCTTTATACACCATGTTACGCGGAGCTAGCAAAGAGTCTAACTAGGTGAAGGTAACGAAAAGGATTCTTATGTGAGCATAAAAGCGCGTTACGCCACCGTCAGAATTTGCTGACGGTTTATTGGCTGAAAATCGTCCGGCCGTAGAAATATTATGGCGTGTCATTAGTACGAAGTAAGTACGAATGCTTCAATATACGTATAATGTGTACTCGCAAACCATACTGCAACTAGTGCAGCCCGCCAAGCGTTATCTATGTGTCGCGCGTTTGCAATAGACAGCCATTAATATTCGATACGACACTTGGCCAGATACAATCGAGACCCAATTTATCTTGATATTTGGCCAGGTGAGTCAATCCGATTCACCTGAACGCACCGCGCCGCCCACTGTTCCATTATTCATGGAGGTGTGCTCACGTCAATTTTGCTTTCGGTTTATGGCAACGCGCAATAAGACGCCACGATACCGACACCTAATCACGCATCGCCGGAACGCGCGCATTAATTAACTGCAATTAGAACCATCAGCGAATATTCCGTGTCACAGAAATTTCATTTGTTAACACTAAACCTACCACCGCCGTTCAAAGTGATCGATTCCAGATTTTGTACCTTCGCAAGGTAATGTGAGGTCTCAGAGATTCCCTCCCCTCTTCAGATTAAAGAAAAATTTTATATGAATAAAATTAAATTTGTTTACTTTTTATCCTGCGTTATTCTTTATCCCAAACTTAATAAAAACGAGACACCACCTTACCAGGTATGTGTTATTAGACCTTACCTTGCGAGGGTTAAAATTATTGAAATAATAAAAATGATTGTATAGATATCTTTAGCAAAGCACGCATTCGAGCTTGAAGAGTACCAAGAACATTCAAGTAATCTAAAGTACTCGAGCAGTTAGAGTAATGAGGTATTCGAGTACATTCGGAGAACAAGGAAATACGGGAATGCGTATTGCGAACTAAAACCGACAGTTGACGTGCTTAATCGAACGAAGTACTTTCCACGTGCACCGTTAAAGTACCTATGTATTATATACTCCGTCCACGTAAACGCAATATCGTGTGTCAACGGTTGCAACACCGGCGACTTCATTGTTGCCGTTTGAAAAATTGTAGCGGCTCAAACACGTCAAATAGCGACCGGAGGGTGGGGGTAGAGAGTTGTTATTGCGAAGGAGGTTGCATTAGCTAAGCATCAACAATAAATCCATTGAATCTCACGCAACATTGACGACAATTGTCGTCAGCCCGTAGGGGTTTATGGCGTTAAATAGAAAGTCGATCATCGATTGATACCGCAAAGTACCGTGGGAAGAGCTCTTCCTGCTTTGATGCTCGAGAAACGTGCGGTATTTTAAATTCTCTCCAACCAAGTCAATAAACGTCACTATTGAACGTTGAATTTATCAGATTTTAAAGAATATAAAAGAAAGCAATTTTAACAAACGAATAATTTACATAACTTGATGTGAATGAAAAGACGGAATTTTATAACTTTTTTTCTAGAATATACTGCAGAGATACTCGTCGACAAATTATGAAAATTTTATTCATTCATCTTCATAACTCGACTCGTTGAGAACAATTATGTTGTCCTTCCTGTTTCGCGTGACACTGTGCTGTATTTTCTGAATGCGTCTCATTATGAGTTGTCTACCGATTTTCATTACGAACAAGCGCATGTACTTGAACATGTTTATGATCATCGTTCCGCTTATTCGTTTTGATTAGCATACATACAAAATTGTGAAATATTACTTTGCTAATATTGAGAATTTTATTTGATGTGACAGTGCAACCATGAATTACGATACAGCGACGATTTCTTTTTTAAATTAGAGCTAAAATTGCAGAATATGGGAAACGTTGTTTAACTTTGAAAATCTCTGTTAAATTAGAAGAATTACTTTTTTCTTGATTTCTCCGATTTAAAATCCGGTCGCAAAATTCGTCTACTACCTCAAGATCTTGGAAAAGAATGAATATAATTATAATTTCTTCGTTGAAACGATTATAATCTCTCGATGTTTCCGTTATTTTATAATATTTCAGCTGTAGTGTAAAGAAAAATCATCGTTGCATCTCTTTTCTATCGGAAGTTCTTTGATTTGGATACAGAACTCTTTTGGCACAGTGCGCGCCGCATCGATCCGAGCTCTTCCCGATTACGAAAATACATCGCGCGCGATAATATCTTGTATGACGACTCGACGGGTACTAAAATTACCTTTTTCTTCGGGAGGTAGGTCATCCTGGGACTCGTGGTCGTGGCATGGATCCGGACTGGGCGCGTCGGCCGCGGTTCCGCCTCCCGGTCGACCTTCTCCTTTCGCCGGTACCCATAACTGTTGACCGGGATAAATGAAAGTACTTCCGAGCCTGTTCAATTTGCTAAGCTCGGACGGTGTTGTGTCGAATCTCGCCGCCACCGACGTGAGCGTGTCCCTATCGCCCACCTGTAACGAACAAAACAGAGACACGAATTACTCGCATGGCCTCGTAATTGCTGGACGGCCCTAACCGCCAGGAACGTCTCTCGTCCGGTCGCGTCTGTTCGTTCACAAGAAAAAAAAAGCAAACAAAAATAAACGACCTCCACAGCAATTACCGGTAAAAGGCACTCCGACTACGCGGGTACCTAGACCAACTTCAGCTCGATGTGTTTCTGTTTCATTACCCAGAAAGTAAATTAACAAATTCCCCTGGATCAACCCCCGGAATATCGTAGCCCGGTCTCCTCTTACGTTGATAGTTATCACTAGACTGCGGATCTTTATGCATTTATGGGTTATGGAAATGTTCGAATTCATCGTTGGTTTCATATCTACAAAGGTTGTGCCCATTAAAAATAAGATTTCATTTGATTCCACTTTCTTCAAATTTAATTACGAAAATTGGAAAATGCATAAACATCCGCAGTCTAGTAATTACTTGAATCCAAATGTTTCTTATTTACATAATGATCCGCAGACGAGTTGAACAAGTACATTCACACTCGTTGCTGCCGTTGTACTCGAAAACGGTGAACTTCTCTTTTTCATTGGCTCAAAGTCAACAGTCTCGTCAGCTAAATAGTTGGCACTGATGCTTCGGTCTTGTTGTTTCACCGATGATTTGCTTTGTATAGAACTATAGCTGTATATAATTTACGCTGCATTTATGTGTTTCTATGCACTTGCATACGAAGCATGGAAAAGTAAATTTATCTATTGCGCTGCACAGTGGCCCCTTTCAGTTATTTAGCTTTTAGAAATCAGGGGTTCAATGTTCAAGATAATTCCTGATCCCGAGTTAGCGAACTCGAAATGCAAATCGCTGGTCATGCCGGTGTGCATATGTATAATGAATGGTTCGAGCCGACGCGTCGCGACGCGACGGCCGACCTGAAAGCCGATCGAGGATAATCGATCGATCTACATCTGCAGGCGGTGCCTGACCGTGTCCCGAAGTTGATACGTCGGAAACCTTCTGGAACCGGGCACGTATACGTGAAACGCAATTTCACGGACTGCCGCTAATGCTACGTATAAACCTTACCTTTGGGCACAATCTGCGATCGATCGATCATTCGTCGATCAAACCGTTCCAGAGATTTCCGAAGCGGACATCGTGTCTGCTGTTTGAGACTATCGCAACTCGAAGTGTTCCAGGAAAATAATTATAGATTTCATTCGAATCTGGTTACCTAGATCTAACACCAGAACTCGGGCTCCCGTAGTTCGTTGTCGGAGGACAGGTTCTAGCGAACTCGTAAAATTAGCTACTGGAGGACCGTCGCCATTGTTCAGCTAAGACCTAACTTGGTCCAACGCCAAATTTATGGATATACGTGCTCAGTTGCTTGCTTAAACGCAACTCGGTTGGGCCAGGAATTTATCCGAATAAGTAGAACGATTTAGTGAAGAATCAACCACTGAACCCTCGATCTTTTTAATCCTCATACGTTCTTCAGGGTGAAAATTCACCCCTTCAATATTTTCACATACTGTAAAATTATTCATTCTTTTATGTCTACGTCGTAGGATGTATTTCTTTGGAATGTGACGTTATAAATGAAACATAACATGTGAAATGAGAATGGGTGAATTTTTATCCTAGTTTCTTTTATGCAGCTATTTTTTAGAAGCGTATGAGGACATTTTATGCGCACATTTTATTCAATAAGCATTCACCCCTATCATAGACCATCTAGTTCGTTTTCTTTGCGATCTGACCTTATCATAATCAGACAGCCTAACTGATTTTGCTCCTGCAGCCCGATACAAGGTTGTAGACGATCTACCATAGTTTATCTTTATCATACGATCTAGCTCATTTTCTCTCTGCAGTATGATACAAGGTCGCCGCGTTCCACTGCACAGTAGATTCATCCTTATCACGACCAGCACAGGCCGCGTTATAAAGCTTGACTTAAGGTTGTCCTAGTTCCACAGATCAGGGAAACGATTCCTTTCGCGGCCAGACGTAACGATCCTGCCGTTTTACTCGGCTTTCAAGAATACCGACAGATGCAAATATTCGGCGAACCCGTTTTTTAATTATGAATTCTGTAATAAGGATACACGAGTCGTATAAAATACAGACCTGTCGTTCGATTGCACGTCGGCCGAAAGGTCGTTGGACGTGGATTTGCATAAGAGGCGTAATGTTCCAGCGAATGGACCGGTCTCAAGGCTCTCTTTCATGGAATTCAATTTTCCGTTACTCGATATCCCCTTGCACGCCATTTCTGCAGGATTATGCAAATAGTCTAATGGCCGGGACACCACCGTCGGGACACACTTGCCATTACAGGGGAAACAGTGGTGTTATTGTCCTGATTCAACGAAATTGACGGGAATAATAACGAGAACATTGTAATACTAATGCGTGCACACCGGAAAACTTTCTTGCTATCGGTATTGCATATTCATAACGGAGTTAAACATTTCTTAGTATAATTCTGTCAAATCGACGAATTATGAATTATTTCGACCAAATAATACCAACAATAATGTAGGAATTAAGTCGTAACTAGAAATAACACGTCCGTAAACACATACCGTAAAGAAATGTTTAACTCCGTTATTTTTTGTCACCCTTTAATTGTTTCACCTATGAAATGAAGTGGAAAGTGGTCGAGAGTCTAACGATCTCGGGGAGAGTTTCAATTTTATTAAGCGATCCAGTTTCGAGTCTTTTGTCGGTTTCCGATATTTTTGTTCAATTTTCAGTAATTCAGTAATTCACGGTTTTGCAAGTAATAGCGCAAGTAAAGAAATACGGTAACGAGCCACTAGCCAAGCAAAATGACCCCTCATTCGCTGTCCAAGGGTTATTCATTGTCGATGTAACCGGCTAATGACGTTACGGAGAACGTTGCACCGTAACGTCGCAGAAATGTCGCAAGGTGATACTGCTGAGGTATTGCAGTAAACCGTTACGCGAACATTGTGGTATAGTATTTCAGGAACTGCCGTCTATAATACGTTATACCGTTTCAAAGGCCATTACAGCACGCGGTTACACTGTAACGACGCAGCGCGTCGAGAACCGATCCCCGAAACGTTCGAAACACCACGGTTTCGAACGAGACCTATCCGAAAAATACACGATACGTAATTAACCCGGCTTCATTACTCACGGCACAGTAGAATAATAGGTTCGTTTCAAGTAGTTTTCCAGAAACGCTTCATTTCTCGAGAACGCCGCCGGCAAATAGATTTTATGACGCTTTATGCTTAAAACGTAATTCGTGTCCCGAGGAAATTCATTAATTATTACGCGACGTCCCCTCCATCCCGATTGCTCCTTGTCCGTCGACGCTTTCCTGTCTCCCATTTAAAACTTTCTTTCTTCGATTCTTCTCGAGTCCTCTGCCACCCTCTCACCCTCCGTCCCACCCGGCGCACAAGAAATAAAATCTCGTGGATTATTGAGAATCGCTCCGATCATTTAATCCCTTCAGGGAATTGCTAAACAGATCGAAATCGTCCATTATTAAATTGTTGAAAAATTCCGATATCCCGTGGCGCATTAATTAAATGCGAGTAACCAAATACTTTGTTATTAGTTGGAAATTAATATACGAAGAAGAAAATTTGAAATATCAATTTTAAAAAACGAAATTCAAACAGTATTTTAATTCTCGCATTTTTTTGTTTGATTGAAGATGTATAATCTTTTGCAATTGATGCAGCAAATTTTTAGTTTGCAAGAAGTTTCGCTGATTTTGATTTTCATACCGACATCTATTAATTAGTTTCCTCTAAGATAAAGAACAATGCGCTTAATCTTAAACCACTATAGGCTCATTGTCCGTCGTTCACGTTCAAAGACGAAAGGAAGCAGCAGTTAACTCGCGAATTACATCGACCGGACTCTGAAAAGCATGCCAGCCAATTTCTTAATTGACAGAGATCTCTTTTTAATGGAAGATCACGAAGCGAAAGGGCGAGTCTGCTGCTTTCACTGAATTCGCTTTTGTCGCTGGATCTTATAGAGCACTTTCACTGTTCGAGTTAAGTCCTTTCTTATTCTCTTAGAGAGTAGACACGTTCCGCTAAAAATCGTGTAAAAACAGTAATGAAACTGTACGAATTTGAAAATTCTGATCCAATATTTTTCTCATATGAAAAATGTGGCTTAAAAAATACTTTTCCAGTATTTGAAAAAAATATTTATCCAATATTTTTGTGCTACTAGGGGGTGTTTCTTGTCCGAGGACATTTTTGCCCATTTTATCCGATTATACTTATACTTCACCCATATCGAATCGTAAGAATGATTTTGCATGAGAAAAATCTTAAGAGAACACACTAATCTATTACTCACGAGTGTACACGATCGCCTGTTACACGCTAGATCCGCTCGGATCGATCCGAGCTGCTTTCCTTTCCCGTTTCCATCCGTTTTAAGCGGTATCCCGACACGGGAATGAAAGATGAACGTCTCGAGGAAGACGATATCTGCAGCTGCATCGATTCCAACATACACGGGCAATCACGAGCGGTAATAACGCAAGGCCGGCGCACGTGCACCGATAAAAGTAACTTAAGCATGACACTACATTAACCGTCTATCCTAGACATTAACGCAACATCCAGCGAATCGTGCGCGGCTAGATTACACGCGATTATTAATCTACGATTTACGAGCTCTCGTGATCGAGTTTTATTAATGACTTTGCTAATCCCGGAGCAATATGGCATACGCGATCACGCTACCCGTGTTTATTCGGTCTTCGAACTAATTTCGTCGTAATCGACGGACTTGCTTTCCAATTCCGTAAACGATTCGGTGATTCATGTTTACGGCTCGGAGGAATTGAATTCTAATGGAAAAGCGGAGAAGAGATCGGAAGTTGATGATTGCTGAAGGATGGTTGGTTGAGTCGGTGTTCATGCAGCTGCAGAAACAGTTCTACGAAGTACAATTTTGTCCAATTATTAAAATGATGATAACTTTTCTCATTCGTGCACGTGTTTTAATAATGAAGTTTTTAGCTAGACAGTTTTATAAGTAGACTGCGGATGCATTTATAGAAAAATTGGGTAGACGAAATTCAAAATTGTAGGAGAAATTTAAAGATGATTAATATATTGTTTTTATCTGTTAAAATTATTATGGGAAAAAAATAACATTCTACTTGGTTCCTATTCGTTGCAATCGATGCAGACAATTTTTATTTTGCATAAAGATCTGAGGTCTATTAGTTTCAGTCTATTGATGTTTCTTTCATCCTGCGGTTCGTAGAAAACCAGTGGAGGTTCCTTAGATGAAGGCATCACTGTACATGTGCACCTGCAGGTTCTGTGTTAAGCTTACAGAGAAAGATTCTAATTGGTACATAGTGAAAAGATTGAAAGTTAGCGGCCATAGACAGAGATTCGAATCAGTGTTCAACCATCTGGAAAAATTATGTTGCACGGTCTACGAAGTTCGGATATTTAATTATAAAGGTGCACGCAGCCGGAAAATTGATTTTTAGTAGACGCGAATCGAGAATGTGAAGAATTAATGATCATACGAACATAGTAACGCTACAGGATGAATAAAAAAAAATGATTTTCAACGTTTGTACATATACACGTGCGAACTGTTCGGTTGGCACTGGGTTAAGGAGTCGATTTTCAAGAGGCGCGGAGCGAAAGACTCCGCTTTTTGGTCCTCGCCGAGTCACCGGTTGTTTTTCACCGTGAAAAACGAGGTGCTCGTTAAGTCCCTCGAGTTTCCTGGGAAAAAGGGGAGAAAAAACTTTTGCGACACCGTTTGCAGTTCATCGTCAAAGCGCCGCATTCTGAAGGAAGATTTCATACCCGAGATCTTTTCAAACCAGTGATTTCCGCGGCTTTTGCGAAGCCACCCTTCGGCCGAGTTCACTTAAAACGTTCGCAGTCGATGGCGAAGATGCTTAGAGGTCGAAGCGAATGGACGGCCGTTAATTGACGGCGTCGAAAAGAAAGCCTCCATTAAATTCAAGAGAGTGAAAATATCTGGAAACCATTCGCCGCAAAGCTGTTTACTAAACTATTTTTATCGGCAGAGAAATTCCAATCAGAACGATCCTATCAATCTGTTACAGTTCTTGAGCGTTGCTGAACGCACACTTCAGTTTCGCTTGAGTGTCAATGGTATCGCGCTACTTTCATCGCGCATTATGAATCATTATTCCCCGAATAAACTGTTCGACCAAAACGTATTTATTCGGATCATTATTTTAGATGAATATAGCTGTAACGAAAGTGAGCAATCCGACCATTGTTTATGTTTCATTGAGTGATCACACGCGAGCTGAGGAAAATAAGAAGATCAGTCGGATGACAGATGTTGATCGATCAACGTGGCGCAAGAGGCGAAAACGAACGGCCTCAGCTAAGCATAAGCTCTAATCGGGGGACCGGAGCAATACTGATTACAGCGCGACACTTGGATTATAGGGCAATCTCGGCCATTGCAGCACCGTTGCGCGGGGGATAATGGGAAGACCCGGTGGAATCACCGATTCGGGACACACCATTAGATCGAACATTAGGTCCTTCCGCTGCCTCGGTACATTCTGCGGCGGTCCAGGGCCGGTTACTGTACCAGAATGAACGGTAATCTCACAAAGGAAGCGGAACAAGAATCTTTTTATATTTAAGGCTCCATTGTTGCCCGAGAAAATTCAATTCCACCTCTTCAATATTTTCTTACCCCTCGTTTGCACCCCGACCTTTCAGCTGTCTGCTAGTTTTTCTTTAGATACCTATTACTAGCGCCCCCGGCAGAAAATACTCGATCAAGATCGCCAATAAGATTGTCGAACGATTCATTTCGGTGTATATTGTGTATATTATGCAGAACAATGATCGAACCGTGGCGCCGAGAATTAAATTCATAATATCATTCATATAATAATAATTAGTACCCAGATACAGAGTGTCTTCCTGCTCGGACAGCTTTCTCTCTCTCTCTCTCTCTCTCTCTCTCTCTCTCTCTCTCTCTCTCTCTCTCTCTCTCTCTTGTTTTCTGTATCGGTCATTCCCCCTTCACCGGTCCGCGCGCAGTCGAGACGTTAAAATGCACAAAGTCTTTCAAAACTGTTTGAAACCCGCGAAATGTCGTGTCGGTTACGAGGCGAGAAAGTGAGCGTCAATCCGCGGGACTGCGCCGCTGCTCCGCTGCGCTCGCGCGCACGTTCGCACAGGAAAGCATAAGCGTGTTGTTGCGCAACGTCTCGAACCGTCTAGCGTCTGTGCAACGTGCAACTCGTCCCCAGGTGAGCTGCATCCCGTGCAACGAACCCGGCGAGACTCGATTGAGAAATTTTCGAGCACGGGGTGGCTAGAGATTCCCCTCGACGCGCATAATCGCACGATGGTCTGGAAATCGGCGCACGATGGGACAAACCGATGAAATATGTGTCAAAATCAAAGAACTTTTGATAGAAATGCGATAGAGTGACTCCTAAATTAGATACTTTACTTCTGATCAGAGCGATCCGATCCGCGTCTTAATTGCATCATTTATCTAGTTAATGACGGGTTCTTACATTTCCTCGTTTCGTCACCTACTAACTGTACTAACACACACGACCTTATCCCAGCAATCCATTTCGACGCCTCGATGCAGAATTACTTCGTATCCATCACTTTAACCTCGTACTACTCGTTAAAACTTTAAGTACCACTTCGCAACGGTCGAACGCGCTAAAAACATCGTCTTTACGAATAATTACTTTTTCAACCCTATTCATTCCCATGCTGAACGTTTTTATTTCCCAGCAGAAATTGATGAAAAACGTAATAGCGTCTTGTCGGGAGTTAAATTGTAAGCAGAAACGTTTATAATCTTCGCACGACGCGAATCTGGAACATCGAATCGTCACCGGTGTATTGAAAGGAAAGTTAAACGGGACAGAACGAACTCCATTTTGCGGACTAAACGGTCCGATCGACTGTATGCCGAAAACGCGACACAATCGCGAGATATATCGGTGAGAGGAGAGTGAATGTAAAAACGCGCGCGAAGGCGGCGGACATTTTTCTTCGTTTCGCCAGGCACGAGAAATGCATGAGAAATGTGTTCGAATTGGCGTCATTCGATTTCCGGTATCGATCGCCACGTGCCAGACCAGTCCGTGCCCTGTGTTTCTCAACCGGTGGCGCCGCCGCGCCGCTCTGTTCCAGAATTCGGGGGATGCGTTTCCATCCCCTGCTGAACCACCACCCTCCTCTCTCTGCTCACACGTCCACCCTCGCGAAAATTCCTGTTGCATAGCAAGTGTCCGCGTCTTCCGGAAACAGCCCCGAAGTTTCGCGTTAAACGAGTCGCCTAACAAGAGTTTGGCATGCGACGAATTCCCAGCGAGTTCTCTAAACTTTTCGTGCTCGTGTTGCGGCCGAAAAATACTTTCGCGTGTCTTCACTCCCACTTGGTATATATACATATTTAAATAATAAAACTGATTTCATGAGAACCGATTGTATAGATATCTTTAGTAGTGCACGTATTACGATAAAAGTCTAAATACGAAAGGTCAAGATACATGTTTAAATAATTGCACATTTGCTGTTTGTGTTAAATTGATCGAACCTTGCGCCGAAATCAAATTCATATTCACTTCCGATCGAGAAACAAACTTCAGCTTTGTTCATTTTTTCGCTGGAAAGACTGCTCATCAAAACAGAACCTGGCGATGAAAATTTATTCCTGAAAGATCTGTTATTCCGAAGAGAAGGTGCGCGTCGATTTTGCACAAGTGCGAGAAGAATGGGAGTGGTATTAGCAGCACATGGATAATTAATGAAGAAGAGGTATCGTTCGATACCGGTCGACGTGAACGGGCCCGGGATCGAGTGTCTCTGTGACAATGATGAATCATTCGTGGTACGTCTTCCACCATTACAAGCTCGTTCGTTGCACGCGGCATGCGGTTGTTAACAAGACACTCATGGACGTGTCAGTTTCGCTCGACGAACTCATTTTTCTGGGGTTCGCGTAGCACGGTTCCCGGCGTCGTTCGCGCGATAAATCTCTTTTGGCTGAGTTTCGAAACTGCGATCGACGGAACATCGGATCCCATCAGGGCGTCACGGTGGCTCGTTCCAAGATCGATGAATATAAGTTCCGTCACTTTCTTTGAACGTTCGCGGTTGAACTTTGCTTGCACTTTACAGAGATTGCTGCTCCAAGCAGTTCATCATGTTCGCGTCTCGCCATTTGTCAAATTCGAATCAATTGTCTATAGCCACTACCACTCGCTCAACAAATTTTTAGAGTGCAGCTTCGCGCAATCGACACGAAGGAATCTTAAACGATGAGTTTCGCAATTTTTCGTTTGGAAATGCGTAAACTTATTTTACTTTTAAGTCGCAATTCTTTAATCCAAAATGGAAGTTGGATTATGGAATGAAGCAGAAACATTTTTCGCGGGCAAGATTTAGCTGAATTATTTTATGCAACAGATGCAGATCGTAGGTAACAATGTGCATCGTCGACGAATACATCTCCAACAAACATTTACATGTTGGAACAGAGGTTACGGTCGTTCCCCTTGACACCCAATTATCTTCGCTACTATTGATCACTGTTTGACACGGCGCAAGCACGAGTGCACTCGCGTTAGGCTACTGCAAGCTCGAGGCAGTGTCTTATTGTCATAGGTGTAGGGTCATGACCCTCCAAGTCGAATTCGCTACTCACCGTGTAGGCGATGGTGCTGATAGGCTGTGAGAGGCGGCCATGTTTCTTTTCTTGAGATGTCGAGCCGTCTTTACTCTCGCTATCCGAATCTGCAAGAAAAATAGAAAATCATCAGTTTCATCGACTCACTGAAAAGTCTCTATAAAACACTGAGAGATTAATTGTGAATAAACAATGAACGATTCCGTACCATTCAATATTGCGTTATGGTATTTTAGATAAACACTCACAAATACTTTTTAATTATTTCACTTTGACAGAATAGAATTTTTGATTTATTTCAACCTTACAGCTAAGATATGTGACTTGGTTTACATTAACCTATCTGTACAAATTTATCTTATTTCACGCATTCCTTTCTTTGTCTCACTCATTCCTACCTTATCCTACTCTTTTAGTATCCGAATTATCACTAAACTACTTATTTACTTAATATAAACTTAATATAAAGACATGTCTTTACTTGTCGAGTGACACACTGAAACTGGTAGTCGAGGACGAAGAATTCGCCGCGTGTTTACAGACCTTCTCGGTGATCCTCATAAAAAAAAGTATTGGGCGTGGAAGAAAGAAAGAAAGAAAAGCTAATTTTTTGCATATAGAAGCAGACCTTCATGATCAAAAAGCAACATTTAATTATAAAGACAATATTTCGAAGCTACACGAGTAGTTGTAAAATGTTCAAAGGCAACATTGTGAGAAATAAAGTTCCGTAATAAAATGTGCGGTTGTTAAATCGTTCGCGTTATTATTGTGGAAATTGAGCAATTTATGGAAACGAAGACAGCTTGAACTCGAACGAGTCTTCCGAATCGCCGAAGGCCATCGCATCACGACGAACAAACCTCGGAATTGACTCCTCTTCCTGCTGGTTTTGTTACGCGACTAAATGTTTTCTCCGCGAGGAATACAAACGGAAACGTTGCTTCTCGTGATTAGATTAATTGCCTACGGTTTTTATCTCGCATACTCTGTCGGGCAACTTTTTCGCCGAGAATCGAAATTTCGTTAGTGTCGACGGAAGCGATCGAATAATCTCTTCTAGATCGTTCTACCTTCGTTTCAATGCTGACGTTTTTAGATAGCATTGCAACTTATTTACGGGCATGACAATTTATGTTAAATAAAAAATTTCGTCGGTTTGTCCATTTATAAAAAAGTTATTCTGATTTAGAGAGTGTGTCGTTAACTAGTTCTCATACGGAGATAGATTTCTTTCATCTTTTCATCGAACCTTCTGAAAAAAGAAATTTCTTCCCGCAACCACGGTTTCTCTAACTGCGGACACGACCGCAGCGAGTTCGTGCAAACTGCATTCTTCAAGGTCTTCGTTTACCTAATGAAAATGGCAAGCACCGTATCCATGAATCATACTAACCTTTCCGCCGCCGTGTCGCGGAGAAAGTCGGCTCTGTTAAGACAACTTATTTTCAGTTTGAACGCGGCGAACGCGTGAACAATGCGCGCTAATCGTATTTTTTCGCGGTATCTCGCGAACACCCAGAACGAGGAACCGTCCATTACAGTTAAGCGACGAGCGCGAATTTGCATTTGCCGGTTATTCTCAAGAAATGCAAATTCACACTAACAAGGATAACGTTCGAACATTTCGCTACACGTATCACGAGGAAATAATTCATTTTCAATATTCCAAGTACGTGTTATAACATGCATAATTGAACTGTGTACAATTTGTAAAATCAAATAAATAACTCTACTGGTGTTTTAATTAACGCAAGACTAAGATATTGTAATGCAGATTATTTTATAATTTAATTTCATCATTCCATTTGCCTACCTATCTATTTACCATTCTATATTAACAACAAATCCGATCGATAGAATAATATATTTATATTGTAATGCAGTTTTGGAGCATGATCACAGTTGTGTCGAATCTGTTTTTCGAAAGATAGATTATACTCGTCAACGTCCGAGCAAAAAGATCTCACTCAACGATTGTCACCCGCAAGGTCCCGTTTATAACTCGCGACGAGGGGGTAAAACGTTGTAAAGTTGAGACGCCATTTTCTCTGGGTGTATAATTCACTATTGACTGCGTCGAGCGTTCCGCTTCGACACACAATTCCCGAGTTCGAACTCTCGAATTAATCTGAGAAAATCAATACAGTTGTACCAATTGATTTCATTGTTCTAGGTTCGCTCGAACTGCTACATCGTTGCGATTAATACCGAGACGGTGTAGAAACGGTCCGATGATTTTCTCGAACGGAGTGCGCGTTCACTTCGCTCGCTCGTTCGATTCCTTCCTCGATTCCTCCGCACGTGTTGCGATCGAGGATTGTAAATTGGCGACAATTAAATGCATTTGCGTTCGTTCGTCATGTGCTTTCGATTTGTTTGACGTTACGTTGCGTAAAAAATAGTAGCTTATGATATCTGTGCTTCGCAAGAAGGGGATGAAATAGGAACGAGGGAAGTCCCTTGTTCGCTCCGCCCATCCCCACCATGTGACCACTTCGACCAATGCGTGTGAAACGAGGCGTGTCTCTTCCAAGTTTAACCAATCAGCTTCGCATTCTTTTCACGGGACTTCTTCTGACGCACGCACACTACATTCATGCTGAACTTAGAATACTTAAGGTGGCACACTTGTTTCCAGTTTATTATCTAATTTTCACGTTTCCGAGACGTAATTTGCATTATTCGGCAGCATATACAATAACGATAACAACTTCAAGATGTTCTAAAAGAAATGATAACGATTTTAATATCGTACTATACGATTTCAACTTTTTTGGCTAGCTAGAGCAATTACTTTACTACAGGAAGCGATAAGAAATTTTTTCAAAAAATGCAATTACAATCCTGAAATCGAGAATGAAGCGAACTAGCTTCACTGCAGTCACTCTGAAATGATTTAACCCTCATACGCTCCTTAAAAATAGCTGCATAAAAGAAACTAGGATAACAATTCACCCATTTTTATTTTTCACATTAAATCAACACATTATGTTTCATTTATAGTGTCACATTTTAGAGAAATACATCTCATGACGTGGACATAAAAGGTTGAATAATTTTACACTTTGTGAAAATATTTAATGGGTGAATTTTCTCCCTGAGTAACGCATGAGACCCTTTTATTATTGTTCTTTCGATAAAGGAGAATGACGAATAGTCACCGAATTGTTTAAATGTAGCAATACCTGCAATGGAACTCGAGAATAGTCGAAAATTGTCCAAAAAGGCAATCGAATTGTCGTCGACCACATAATACACGACATAGTCGCAGACATTCTTCTCAACGATGTAAACGTTGCTCGGCTCGTAATCCAGGAATTCCCACGGCGAATCCGGTCGGTTGCTATAATCGATCTCCATTGTCCGATCGACACTCGCGTAAGCACTCTTCGCCGAGGATCAACGACTGATACTGGCGCGCGAACGGTTCTCGATCACGTAAATAGTAATGTGTATCAACGGTGCTGGAATTCGCGACACGTCATCAGAAATTGACGTTCAATTGAAATGTTTACTGAAACCACGAGTGTCTCTTGACCACGATGTTTAATTGCAAAAACTTTTAACGGTTTCCAACGCGAACGACAACTTCTACCATGTCCCAGATAGAAAATGTTCCGCGGGGTGTTCAACAAACTTCGGCCACGTGTTCAACAGCCGACGCTGAACAAATAAATGTCGCCTGCACTCTGTCCATTTGTTTGGCAACTTTATTGCGCCCCGATTGACATGAAAAATATGAAACGCAGATAAGGTGGCTACGTCCTACGCACATCAGAAAATGGACAAATAGTAAGTTAAAACCTAAAATAGTAAGTAGTAAACTAAAAATAGTAAGTAAAAACATAATAAGATTATGAGAATTTTCTTGCGACTTCTATTTCTCACTTGAGCTTGAGATCCGCAGGCTACTTATCAGTTACCGAACCCTATTGTTACGATGACCCAGTGTCTAGGACGAGAAACGCTCCCTTTCCCTCTCTAACACCACAAAAAAGAATGAAGGTTCTTTTTTTTTATTTATTATTTTACGTCGCTTTCAACTCTTTTGTATTAAGGTTATTTCGCGACGGGACACTTTATTCTGACTAGATAATTTGAAGTATCGCGAACTGACTGACAAAACTCGACATCGTATAAAAAGAATAATCACGATTTGCGAGCCGGCTATAAATAAACTTCGTCGTGCGATTGTGAACTGTGAAAATACAGTACAGTCGTACGACCGTGTAATTAACCGAAATTAACAGGCCGTGTCCCGGGCCGCATTGCTTGCAATTGCTAACCGGCTTATTTAATTCAGAACGTGTAGTAATTAGCAGAGCAAGTGGTGACTGATCATGCGTGTAAACGCGATTCTACGCTCCTACGTCAATTTAGTACGTTCACACGAAACAATCAACGCGGCAAAGGTTCAGGCTGCCCAAATGATGTATGCCGCTCGCAGCTAGCCGGTTTACGAGGGAACCGGCACGAATCATTCAGCCAGCCGAGCGTGTTTCACGAACGATGACTTCATCCGCGGCTTTGGGAACGCTAACTCGATTATGAAATACTCGGCAGTCTCGAAGGTTACAAGTTGTCAACCATTCTACACGGACAGTGTTGCTTTATCGAACCGATCGCTCCGAAGACGTCGAGCAGAAGCGTGTTACAGGACTTTCTCCCTCGAGGCGGCGTGACTACCGAATCGTTTGTTAGGCGGACTCGTTTTTGAGTCCCCGGTGAGTCCCCGAACGGCTGCCGAACCTGTTTCTGCGAACCGATTTTGTACCGGTCCAAAGCTGTCCAAAATTCTTTTACAAACTACATTACCTTCGAAAATTTCGTACTAACCGAAATGTCGTTTCGGGAAAATTTGTTTCGGTGATTTCTATGGGACCCGTAAAACTAAGGGTAGGATCCTGCCCACTAAAAACCCATTGTCCAGAAACGCGAAGGACCCTTCACGCTCCTTCTCTCTAGCCGGAGATATTGTCCGCTGAGCCACTGTTCGCTTACTGCGAGGACAATCTCTTTTGGATCTACACCACACCTGTTCTTGACTTTAAAAATTCATCAATAACCTGTGACGAAGAGATGGCGTCAACATTTGCATCCAAAGTCCTCAGAGAAACGTTGAACGTAATAGAACGAAGACTGACGCAGAGAGGAACAATGGTAACATTCATGATACAGTTCGCGAAACAGTACACGCTCGATTTTGGTAACAGTTTCTGGGAACAGGCTCGGACGTTTCAGAACATGAAATTGTGTAACAGTCTTGGGACAGTAATAGAATTGTTCCAATATCTCGATGAATATTCATTGCGGGTAATAAAGCCAACGTCTTTAATCCCTGCTTAAAATTCAACGGCGGCGCTACGACATATCGGGCCGACGCCTATCAAAGGCTGACTTCTTGGGTCTAGTGTTACCTCCGCGAACGTTGCAGAAAATGAGACAGGAC
Source organism: Lasioglossum zephyrum (assembly GCA_028455615.1). NCBI lineage: Eukaryota > Metazoa > Arthropoda > Insecta > Hymenoptera > Halictidae > Lasioglossum > Lasioglossum zephyrum. The sequence goes on along the minus strand of CM052324.1, from coordinate 999,210 downwards.
GAGAGATTACGCTCGATGCGAAACGAAAATATTATTCTTCGTTTGCACGGGCTGATGCAGAGGTTTCTATATCGCTACCGACAATCGTTGGATAACAAACACTGTCTCGAATTAGGTAACATCTTACCTCTACCATTTTTTATGAATGCTAACGGACCCAATAAAGTTATCTACAACTACATTGAATTTGATTGATAGAAAAATATTTCGTTGCTCACAATAATTGTAACTTTGTTACTACCCGTAATAATTGTAAAACCATTTCGTTTAATTATATAAATTTTTTGAACGTTATGGTATTGTATACATATATTTTGAACAATATGCTTATAGCAGACAATGTTTACGACAAAATTCTTCCTACTTATCTCCAATTGATTTCGCTTTCAATTGACTTGTAATCTAAACGGTGATAGGTTAACAGGATCACAAAGTTTCTATTCTGTTTTTAGTGCGATGAAACCTTTAATGGAGGTTTCATTGGCGTAATTCTATGAATTGTAGTTTATAAATGAATTTCCAAGTCATTTCTAATCTATTAGTTCTTCTATTAACGACGTTCAAGAACCGAAATACTTCCTCGATTATTACCTGTCATGTCAGTTTCTCACCGTTATCTAAAGCTATCGAATTTTATCAACGCCGGGCACCAAGGTTAACCAAAATGGAAAATGTTATCTAAAATCAATTGAATATAAATTTGTCTAATGTCCCGGAATTAGTAACTCGCATTACGGCTCGATTAACAGTCAGTGATGAGCGAATGCATAGTCAGTATCCGGAGAACAAGCTTCTTTATTGAAGTACAAGATTCAAGTTGCTAGTGGACCGGTAGTCGAAACAGTTCTGCTCTTCTAATCGCGTAGATTTTAAAGAAGCTCGTCGGTAGATATGTACCTGTTTGCCACAGGTAGAGCTAACCATCAGAGAAAGAGAAGAATCGAAATTAATTCTGTGTTTGTAAATTTGATCTCGCGACTTCTTTTTGGTAAACACGTAAATCCAGTACTCTACAGCTCAATCAATGCATAAACTTGAATTTTATGAAATTATGACACGCGGCGTTTTTCTTTACAACCACAGAATTGACTCTCGATGAATTTGATGGATTCCTGACGGTTGAATCTAGAGGCTGCCGATTCCAAGATCGAGAAGCGTTCTCTGAGATCCTCACCGGTTGAGCACGTGCGGCTCGATCGCGTTATCGCGAGCACAAGTTTGTCGATCGATTCCCTAGCCACGTGTACACTGATTTCCGATCACTAATCAGGCTGGATAGATCGGTGATCGACGGAAAGATCGGTCGATCGTTCTCCGGGGCCTCGGCGGTGTTCGTTTTCGCGCGCGTAGCTGCCGCAGCCTCGCGCGTATATTCAAGGTGACGCGGATCGTGCACAGCAATTACGGACGCGAATAACAAGCACCAGGTGTTGGCAGCCCGATTTTATGGCCGATCGAGCACACTGAAAGATCGATGGACCGCGTAGATCGCACACAGGCAAACGCGGGACGCGACTGGGCCACCGCGAAATAAAGAAGACGAGCGATGCGCCAGATCCACGGATCCTCTTACGTCGAAAGGACGTGTTCGACAACTTCTCGGATGGCAACTCGCGCCGCGACGACTACTCGCGCCACTGCCACGGACGACTGACTATCACTGCCATGTTGCGATCACGTCATCGTTGGCGCGATAATTTAACTTTGATGCACGTGCTTTATCGCACCGCGCCTACTCTCTCGGACTTCTTTTATTTTTCACTGACGACTCCAGGAACTGGCTGCGTTCCCACATACCCGCTTTTCTATCCTAATCGCGATCTTCAAGGTATCATTGGCTAAAAACAGGTAACACGCCACATTTCTTCAGATATCTTGAGAACACACCTCATAAATTTTTCTATTCTGAATGCTTTTTAACAAATCACAAGTGTTCCTTAAACAAAGTTAATGTTTTATTGGTGTACCGGTTCGATCACTGTAATTGAAAGCAATTTTGCAATATATTAATTTCGACGTCTGTGAATTATTAAAATAGTATATTGCAAAATTGCTTTCAATGAAAGTGATCGAACCGGTGCGCCAAAGACATCAACTTTGTACAGAACACATGTATTAAACGAAGAAACCATATTTGTGAAGCTATGTTGAAATTTATGCAGCAATTGTATTGTAAGTTTCCAGATGTCTTGCTAATAAGATCTAATTTTTTTTATAGCATATTCTTTATTTATATAAGTCTTGTACTTTTATAAACGACGACTTTCTTCTTTGAATAATTTCGGAACGTTCGACTTCTTTTGAAGATTTTCTCAATTACCTAGAGAGTGGTGCCTCCAGTTTAACGTATTAATTGATACCGGCCCAGAATATGTATGTATGTAAGTTCATACTTGGTTCACTGGTGGAACAATATCCCCAGGCAGCGAAACGAAACAATCGTTCGAAACCTATTTTATGTAGTACACCGATAGTCTGGACTGGAAGTAGCTCCGGATTAAACGACAGGAAGTAGACCAACTGCGCCTCCGCCCCGCAACCATTCAAACACGAAAGTCAAACATTCATCGAAGTGGAAGATCACGAACCGCGCGGGTAAACTCGAGGAGGAACAATATCATATGTGCTCTACAAAATTAAGAACAACTCTCATGTGACCGACAGTCAATCTATTTTAGTAACCCATTCATTTTTGTTAAGTAAAAAAGGAAACATGTCTGCGATATATGTAAAGTACCAGTTAATATATGTATAAATGTGAAAATGAAAGGAAAAATGCTAAACTGCCTGGATCGTTGCCCATTCTGTTAGGTTCTGAGGAACACATTGTCGGTCTTGCCCAATATATCAAAGATACTAAGATGTACAAAATATTGTAAGAAAATGTACCGTGTTGCTAATGACCTTTGATGTTAAAGCAACATTAAATAAATAAATTAAAAAAAGAAAACTTCGGACGTGTAATTTTGTAATAATAACACTGACCGTGATCCTGCAATGGAGTATTTCTCTCTCCCCGTTTTCCATTTCCACGCGGCTCCAAATAATTAGATCTCTCCCGAATCGTCTGGCTTTTATCCCGGACATTATTCGTAAATGCACGGGGCGATCAGTCACTGTCGTTGCGAATTTTTCGGAATCACCGGTCGCAGTCCGCGTTAAAACTGCCTGACAGAATGCCCGATTATCATCGATCTCCTGGCGCAGAACTCTGGCTCGGTAATTAGATAAATTTCCACGGACAACCGGGAATTCGAGCGACCGTCATTTGGCAAATCCTCGTCGCCCATTAAAGGCGCAAACGGGCGCATACTGCACGCTGCACCACGGCTGCACACGCGTATCTGGGTTACATACTCGGACCCTCTGTTTAATAAAATGCCGTGAGACCACGCACCGCTTAAATTTTCGTGGCAATCTCGGTGCATACCGGGACAGATTAACGCTGACATCGCGTCCCCTTAATGAAATAATCCCAGATAGCACTGTGTACCATCCATAGGGCGTCCGTTTCATATTTGGATTACACTACTATGCAAAAGAATTAAGCACCCAGTACAATAACAAGGTATAATGACAAACAATACATTTATGTAGAAATTGTATTGTACAATTGTAAAGTGATATGATTATTTGGTTCCCTCAGGGTTTCAAATCCATTTACCAATCTCCCCCTTCTTTCCACTCTCGAAATGTTCATTTCACATAAAAACCCGCAATCTTATTGTATTTGCATCTAAAGCGGGTAAAGTGAAATTAAAAGTCATCGCTATCTCCCCACCTATAATCATAATAAATCTCGCAAGAAACAGAGTGGAATAATCCACTGCAACCAGTAGAATTTGAATATCTAGGTGAAACAATTTTCCATGTCTGCTTTTTCCTCGCTCCGTTCCGCGAAAAGTATCTTATCTTCTCTACGTCGATCGATATATTTTATTTGGACAGTGAATCCCACTGTGTTTACCTGCCAGATAACAAGACTCTTAACCATTGGACAATATGAGCCAGACTAAACAGTACGTTGAAGACGTGTTCCTCATTAACTATTTTTGTGTGCATGTAAATATTATTCGCCTACCTATCTCGATAAACAGCTGATCAAGAACGAGCGGTTATTTTTCATTATGTTTATTAAGGCACCAATTACACTGTCCAACAGTAAAAATTTTTTCATTTAACTGTTGGGCGGATCTTATAGAGTTTTTTGCGTTGATTCCGAATCTGGCCTTAATTTTTTTCCTGCGTGCACAGTTTTTGGGAAACATGACTAAAAAAAACGTGATGTTATTATAATAGATATTGAATTGTTCTTTCTAGCAAAAAGGTTCTATATAAAACCAGCTAGCAGGTCGAACGGTAAAGTGTATACACTGCAGTGGGCGTTATTTCGATTGATGAATGTATGTTCACAGTGTCTGAATTATAACACGTCGAGCGGAAGAATGCCGATCGGCCATCCGTTTCTGCAGGAAGCTGATAGATCGTCGCGGTGGGTTTGATCGATTCCTGATACGCAGGTACGGCGGTGAATTCGCGGACAAATGCCGCGATCGGCGTGACGCGCGCGAAACCATCGATCAGTCCCGGCGTTCGTGCCACTTTAAGGAAAGTAAGTCAATGCGATTCGCTCGAGTAAGGTTGCGGATCGTCGTCGTACGAACGGCTGGCGTAGCGCCTGGCTGCGATCGAGAGAGGCCTTCGTTGGATCGCGACCTACACGGTCACCACGCTGCGCCGCGCCGCGCCGACCGGTGATCGAGCTCTTTTCCTGCTCCGCGGAAGCTTCCGCGATTTATTCAAGACGCTCTCAAACGGGATTACTCACCTTTCGATAGCTTGTCGACGGACTCGAAGCGTCCTTCGACCTTGTTCCGCAACGAATCCAAGTCGAAAGGCGTCGTGAATCCGTGATCCACGCTGCGGCTCTTGCTCCTGCGAAAGAAAGCGGTCGATTAGTGACTGGCACGATGCTGATTCATTTTCTTTCATGACTGACTGATCGACTGTTTAACAATGAATCTACTATCACCAAATCGCAAATGATTATACACTTTTTCTTTATCCGAATTTATTCAATCGTGCCATTTCGTTTTAACCCTTCGCTGCCATTGTGTATCATATATCTGATACAATTAACAAACCTGGTATATATTAAAGTAAGAATGTGTTTGTGTTTTCAATTTTTAAAGTAAAGTAAAATTTAAGTAAAAAATGAAGGACACCTTGGTTCTTTAATGTTGAAATTAAATATATATTCTTTATCGTTTAATGTTAAGACGAATTCAACTATATTATAATATTATTACCGTAAACCGAGAAATAACGCTGTTCTCTGCGCGCTTTTCCGTTTAAATTCCACTGTGCGCCGGTGAAATTCTTTCCACGAGTCGGGCAAGATGAATTGGCGAGTACAACGGCGCGACGTTTATCGGTTCTTTGGGTCTGAATCGGTTCTTTTATTATTTGACACGCGCGAAAGCGGGATCAGCGAGCCGCGTGAAGTCGTAATTTCGTAAGCAAGCGAACCGTGCGACTCGCAAATGAACTCGCGAGACGGTTCCACGGGACGAATAGCCGACGCGGATATCGCAGTCACAATGGAACTTCCGTGAATGAAATTACCGGCCGGAAGAAAAAACGTATTTCATGAATGGGCTGCGGACCAACCACCTGGCGCCGCAACAAGTCACGTTTCTTGCATCGTCGCCGAGAGTTTTCGAGTTTATTCCGTTTCACGCGCACTTCACGGTTTAAACCGTGTTTACGTTAGGCGACTGTTGATTGGGCGAGCAACAAGAAACCGCTATCCGCTTGTGTTACATTCCGAGTTTCATAAAATTTTACTACCAAATAGTTTGAAAAATGGTTAACACGAATTTTCTTATTTCCAACCATCCATAACATCTTTTGCTCAATTTTTTGAAACCGAATATTGTTTTACTTACCTGAAATAAGACGAAGTGAGGTTGTCGGTGGATCTTGAGTGCGTGACATCCTGGGACATACGCCTGGACCTAGGATGCGACAAACAATCCAAAACAACAGCAGTGAGTACATGCATCTACGTGCAAAATAAAAGTAAACTTAATTACGATATTAAATAATAAAGTCTCGTGTGTTCGGAGAAAACTGAGCTCTTTTAACAATTTTAACTTTCATGAGAAAATTATTTTCAATACAATATTATCCTAATTAGTTGTAGCATTATTATCTTGTATCAGCAGGAGTAACATTATTTTCTTGATTAAATATCTGATTCAGTATATGTATACTTATATGTTTAGCTTCCAATGTAAAAATACAAATAGCTTTCACAACTATGTATACAATAAATTCGTAAAAATCACATTATCAATCAATTCTCTCCGAACCAAAAATAATTCAACCGAAACAAGGTATAATTAACAAAAAGCAATCAAATCAGCGAGCTAGTCTATCAACTGAAAAAACGGTGAATAGTTGCTAGCCATTTTAAGATAAGAACAACATTCTTTTAGAAAAACCATGCAATTAACACGCATCGATACGGAGCTGGACATTCGGAAACGTTCTTTCGCATAGTATATATAATTCCTAAAATCTCGTTTTTGTTTGCAAATATCAACACCACGGGTTCCTAGAAAATAGACGTAATCGTTCGACCGAATGCAGATCCATGATAACGAGCGGACTCGTCAGGACAGCTCAGCAATCGAATTAAAACGTCGAGAGTAAATTAGCGTCTGTCTGACTCTGTGCCGGCACTGTGCCGATTCAATTGCACGTGCAAAATGTTTTAACTCTTTGTGGACGAGAATTTTTTGAGGTACCGAATACATTTTTCTAGGAATACTATTGGATTGGCAAGAAAGTAATTTTTTTCTTCAATTAATGAACTTTAATGAATAAGATATTTTCCCTTTTGTTCCGATGATCTTTATGATCATTAGCCAAAAAGAATAAATAAGAAAATATTTTATTGATTAAAATTCACCGCTTCTCACAAAATAATTCAGTTTTACTTCACCTTCAAATGCTGAAGTTACTTTCTTGCCAATCCAATAGGTCGTGTTCAGTGTGTGAGCACAAATCGTATAAGCAAGTAACTTTTATGACGCCCTCTTCATGCTGAAATATATACAGTAGTTCCATTGTAAGTTCACAGATGTCTCGCAAAGATATCTTCCTTTCTACTACACATATGTACAACGATATATCCTATTCGACACTACGTGTACATTGTTTATGCAGCAGTTGTACAATACAAATCTCACACCTCAGTAATTCGAAGTAAATACTCTAGGACCTCAATTGTCCGAACAAAATAAAATGTTATAATTACACTGCGGATGTTTACGCAAAATAAAAATATTCTTCATTGATTGTGGGTAGCAGGAGTAATATAAAAATTAATTTCATCCCTTATCGACTTTGCTACATTGAAAAAACCGTTGCTCTTGTTAGATGAAAGAATGAGGGCAACAAGAGGCGACAAAAAGTCGTTAAATTGTGACGTGATAAATGAAGCAAAATTTATTAGTTTAAAGTGTGAAGTAAAAATGGGTGAGAAAGTATCTTTTAAAGAATCTTTTATACAACTATTTCTGAGGAGTGTATCAAGGTTAAGAATGTCACACTGAGTAGAACTGTTCGGGAGTAGTTGCGTCCAGTGTGGAGCCTGCATAAGAAGGAATAAGGTTCAGGCACATCGAAGCTCATACCAGCATACCGGAGCAAAATGAAATTCTCAGCGAAGAATTTCTAAAATGTGTCGCGGCGTAGATGTGAACTGTATTTTCGGGCAACGGGGAAGTGTCACGTTTGGCGTGATGCCCCGTGCGGAGCGGTTGAAATAATCGGCCGACACGAGACATGCCACAACAATAGAGGAAAATAAAGGAAAATCACGGGACTACTTCGCTGCGAGAATCAACAAACAATTGGTTTTCATTCGTAGACGCCGGACACGTGTGGTCAGTGTCTACGAATTAAAAATTCGTGTTCGTAATCCGAGAATATTTAGACTAGTCGCAAATGATTACATATTACGGTCACTTTTAATATTATTTATGACGCGTACACAAACATGCAAGCACATACGTAAGGACTTACTTATGTCTCCGCTACTGCGTTCATGTTTCAACCACAAAATTTAATAATTTAATAAGTAAATAGTTGAGGAGGAAGTTGTGCGGTGCGCATTCCCGTCGTAAACGGGAAGTGTGTAGGAACACGCGGCAATATTTCACCGGTCTATAAATATTAAGTGCAGAGATAGAATCAATAAGCCGTGGTGTGGTGAGCACACGTGGTGGTCACCGCAGATATAAATACATAATAAATGCGACTCCGGAGCTGATCTATTAGATGAATGGCTAACGAAAATACGATGCGTCCGGTTGGCCTTCCCCAGGAGCATGTTTGCAAACGTTTCGGCGGGATTTCACCGCTTCACTGCTCTGTCTGAATTTTTCACTCGATATCGTCAAAATACGGAGAAACTCGGATAATCAGTTTGCACCCTTAACGCTCCGTTGGCTACGCTATGGAGACGTCCAACATGTGTTCGCAAAATAAACGGAGCGTTAAGGGTTGATCGATAATCCACAAAACTAAATTTTCAATACAGGCCTACACAAACAAGTTGTGAAAAACAATTTTCAACATTTTCTCTGGAGCTCCGAGCAATTGCTTTTTTGCAAGATGAATTGGTTTAAAAGTGCGTCCGAATATTAATGAGAGTCACTGAACATATAATCACATACAATACAACTTTGAATCAAGTATATGGCTCGTTGGACACGTGTGTAGCCGATGACAGAATATTAAATATAAACGGGGGCGATTGCCAATGCAGCGTCGAGTAGAATCAAGTTTGTAGATTAGGTTGCTATTGGTACATAGGTGGTGTCGGTGCGAAACGGATTCAGAGTTTAGACACGCGAGAGCTGTCTGAATACGATACTAATGCCCTTCACTGTGACGGACATATTTATTGATGGACCTGAACTCGAAGGAGAGAGTACTGGCGACCTTGGATTCGTTGTACGCGATATTGGTCGGCGTCATTCCACCTAATATTACGCGTACATCGCGAGGGATCGAAACGCTACTGTCTTTCAAAAGTAGATCATCATCGAAGCCTCCGATTAGGCTCCTTCATCCTTTTATTGGAATGATCTCAAATTCCACTCGCAAGAAATGAGTTCATTGTCGTTTTGACGTTGGCATCGTTCTTGATGTTGCTATTTGCAATGAAGTTCAGTCAGATAAAACTTTCTTCGCTGATTCATTTCCAATTCCAAGTAAACTCGTAAAGAACGAGAAAGCAGTATTTTTCGCTACCAATCTTTATCCTTGTTTAAATAACACAATGTTGAAGCAATTGAAAGTCATGTATATTACCGACTAATTTTACACGTCAGTAGTAAAAGCAGAAATACCATAAAAATTGATTTCATCCCTTGACGAGTTCGTTACATTAAAATCAACATCACAACATTTTTGAATTTCTTAAATTTCTATACTATATTAAATTACTAGAACTATATCAGTGCTCTTCACATGTTTCACAGCAATGATAGTATTTTCGACGAGCCATATCTTACCGCGACTGCCTTCTATGAACCCCAGTTCACAAGTATCGCGTTCTAAAGACCCCAGGCCATTAGTATCATCTTCTACAAATCCTGAACACGAGTATCAAGTTCCACGAATCAACGATGCTCTCACTGCTAAGCTTCTCAATTCGCTATCAAGTACTTCGAGTCTTCAATTCTAAAAATTCTCTAATCTCTAGGCGAATATCAGAACATCTAATCTCGACGTCCGAAATTGATTGTCACAACGAGGCATTCGGAAACCATATACGACATGGTTTGTGTACTTTATAAGAAGTCTCAATATGTCGCTATGAAAATTTGATAGTTCCGCCAAACGAACAGCTAAATTTCAGTTCCGACGTTCCGGCAATCGCGTGAACGTTATGGCAGCAATTCTAACTGTTGCACTGGCAATTCGGCAGCGCCATAAACTGAAAACGCGTCGTTGGTTTACGCGTTCCGACGCGGTTAATACTTTAGTCGATCTCGTACTCCGGACCGTTGTTGATCGCTTCGTTCCGCAGCTCGACGATAATAACTGTGTTGCCTGAACGCGTCTCGCAATTTTCCCGATCGCCCTAGGGGACGCGACGGAAAATTTCAAAACGTGTCGATTCTTTTCACGTATTTTCCGGCATTTTCACAATGTTACAATGTAGCGCGGGACGAATTGACGAAGTCAGTCAAATTGAACAATTTTTAATCCATGACGGTCGGTAGTTTGCCGACCCCAAATAAAACAATGTATTCATTTAAATTTCGTACCAGTTTACTATATTACCCGTGTGGGTGAGGGTTAAACATGTACTTCAATAAAGAAGTTCTCTAAAAAAATGTCTGGGAAAAACTTGTCTTATAATATTTCTAAAAGAACAAATCAGGAGCAAGTTCTTTCGACTCATCCGATATTTCTGGCGTCAATTCTGGCAAAGCACGTACAGCTGAATGCATTCGTGATGGGACAATTTTCTAGACGCAGGACGGATGGCTGTTGACAGATTCAGTAGAAAAATTTGTCATTAGATTGTACTCGATGACAAAACGCATACTTTTCCGCATTCCGGACGTGCACCTCGGAATTAATTCCATTACGTGGACGTGTGCGACGCGCGGAAATAGATTGAATCACGTATTTTTCAATCGGCGCGTCGCGGGATAAGTTGTGATCCTGATCGGTCCCTTCGAATCATCATAAAACCGTATTTTTCAGTTTCCAGATCCGCGACAGGAGAAGAATCGGCTGGGATACGAGCGGGTTGATGGAGAGGACTGGAAGCAGATGAGGAGATACGCCGATGTGAAGCCGGGCTCCATTTTATTGACCGATTATCATATTTTTACGCGATCTCTCTCTTCTTCCTTCCTCTCCGTTTCTCTCTCCCTCTTGTCGCCCGTTCAATTTGGACTGTCGCCAGGGCGTTATCTCGGCCCGGTGACGATCGATAGAATCGCCCACTTTCAGACCGCGGTGCGGCCGATCTACGCGTTAGGATAATGCAATGTCATAGCGGCCACGGGGTAACATCTGCTCGGTCGTGTTTATACGCTGAAGTAAATATTTCGGGCGACCTACGTTCAGAAAAGATACGGCCGCCGTAAAAATTGAGGGTCGTGGATAGCTTTCCCGCCGTTTCAGCGACGCCAACGCATGGCGCGACGCAATGATTGGAACGGTCCAACTGAATTTTCCAACGCTCATCCCGGCCAAGTCCTCTCCAACTTTGATGAGACTTACACGGAATATAGAACCCCGGGAAATATCTTGGACGCGTAAATACTCTTTTTCAGCTGTCGTCTTTCGTATTCACGTGGGCGAAATACTACTCGAACCTCGTCCCGTGTAATATATGTTCTTTAACTTGTTAACCAGGAAAGACGAATCGACTGGTGAGTTTTCTTTGCTGTTGCTGTTCTGTAACTTTTCTTCTTTGTGCAGGCAGTAATTCGACGACATTTTTCTTGCTTCCATTCTGCTTGTCTTTTTACAAGGGAAAGGAATAAAGTTTTGTGTGGCTCTATGTCCTCCGATTAATGAGAACATCATGTCCGATAATAGTTTAGCTCTGACCTACATTCTGGTGATTTCGCGTTGGGACAATAAATGAGGAAAATTGGCCGACAGTCATTAGGCGACAATCAATTCTTTCCCTGGTTAGGTGGGAATTTATCATCCGACAATTTAGCAGATATCGCCGGCTGATAACAAGCGTCCGTGAATGATGGTGAGCCTGATGGCTGCTTGTGCGGAAAATGGTTTTTCAAGCAAAGCGACACGACGCGTTGTACGTATAAGGTGGAGCAGAGAATTCATGCCGACTTCTATCGGAAGGGAGATAGGTGGTTCTCTGTGTGCACCGGCGCGCTTAAAGGTTCGTTCCCATCGACGCGACACTCATTGCGCGCCACCGAGCCGTGCAAACGGCAATTGACTTCAATAGCTAAACCACACTTTAACACGTTCGTCACCAGCGTCATCATTAGACTGCGGATTTTATGCATTCGCGACAAACGTGGGTGAGTTTAATTTCAGATAAAAGATTAACAGTATTCACCCAGCCATCATCAAAGATTGAGTGAATCAAGATCGATTTAAGGGGCCTATTCACGGTCAAGCATATTGCGCAACAGTGGTTATTGCGCAACATTTATTGACCGTGAATGGTAGTGATTGATTAACATTTACTTGATTGACCATATTGATTGACCATACAATATGGATTTGGATGGACATCATGCTGCACAATAATAATTGTTGATCGTGAATACTTTCGAGATACATAAATTCACAAAAATTTAGACAAATTTGATAACAAAAATGATAATAACTTATTAAATTTATATATTTATATAAATTTGTCAGTCTCGAGACCGTGAAGACGTTGCACGTGTTGCGCAACGTTGACGCTAACGATGTTCAAAGATCGCCTCGATAGATTGCACGCAGTCAAATGAGCGTGTTTCGCGCAACATAGTCATTTTCTTTTGTTGCCGTGGAGAAACGTCGAGCGCGTTAAACACCGGCGAGAATCGAGCTTAAGCCGACATGGACTGTTTCGAAATTTCCTGCGACACCTGCGTTCACGGCCTTCCAAGACGTTTCGCAAAAATAGTTTTCAAACAATGGACAAGAAACTTTTTAGAGAGGATTCTTCCATATTTCAGTCGACAGAATCTCATGAATTTATTACGCACGGGGATATGAATGAAACGCGGACATGTGAACGCGATTAGCGAACTCCACTAATATCCGGTAAACTTCACGGTTTCGTGTATAAATTTTGAACGAGATTGTCTAATTTTTAACAAGCTTTATTAATTACTCATCAGGCTCGCCAAATTTCTGCAATATTCACCAATTGAGGCTAGGTTCGCTAATCGTTAACAAGCTACATTAATTTTTAACAACCCTTGCTCGTTTTAGAAAGCTATATTAATTTTTGATGAACTTTATTAATTGTTACCAAACTGTTATCAACAGCAGACATTTCGAACGATATTTATTTATTGAAAACAGCAGACTTCGTTATCTTCTAGCCAACTTTATTAATTGTTAGCGAATTTCACTAGTTTTCAGCGTGCTCTCTCAGGCTCTAATAAATTTCATTAAACAAGTATTGAAATGAAATTTAACGTTTCTCAATGACGTTTTCGATCAAGAACCAGAACTGCAGGATGTTAGCAAGCTCGCCCAATGTTTTAATCGTTCTCATTGAACAAGAATTACAAGTAACGAGTTATGGTCTCGTTTAACGCTTCTCGCGACGAGATAAGGACCGGAAGTGCAAATGCTCTACGTGCAAGAACATTGGCTGCAACCATATGCGAACAAAGACCGGATCGGCGAACTTGATTTACAGTAGCGGTCCAGTCGTGACTCGGTCACGTTCCAGTCGCGATCCTTTAAAATATCGTCCCCAGACACGAGAACTGCATAATATTTTATCGAACTGTAACCGGAACGTGACTAAATCGTTGCTGTAAATCAACGCTTCGATCTCTTTCCTTATCTATCTTCGACGCGTTCACGTGAGCTCTAGTCATCGTTCCGGCGTAGTCTTGCTTGACCAATGCGTGTAGATGTGTTGGCTATTTGTCAGTCACTCGGGAGAACGTACATTTTTCCTGATACAGGTCATTTTTCAGGGGTCTCTCTTCTTTCTGTCCAGGAACTATTCCATCACGGTTAATTTCGCTCCGAAAAGCCGCCGCGCGTTGCTAAATTGAAGCTTCCCACTAAATTATCACTCAATATTAAATTTCACTCAGTGTTTAATAAGGGTCTCGCAGAGAGGAAGCAAACGCTTCCGCCCGATCGTAAACAACCGAAGGCTCGTTTTCCCTCAAAGTGAGCATCAAGAACCAGAAATTTTACCGAATACGCTCGCGCCAGACCTCCAGTGTCAACCGCCGCTCAAGCCGGGTCTAACGGAGCCTAAATTTTAATTAAAAGCCTGCGTCTCAAGCAAACGGGAACTTTGCTTGCGAAACTTTCCAACGACATAAGCCCGGCCCGTCCCAGCCTGGCCGTTTTATCGCGAGTGCTCTCAGAGACAACGATGTCCTCTAAATCAACGAATGAATAAAGCACGGCTTTATTCACCGCTATATAAAAAAAAACAATTTACCTTCTGTCTTTCAACTGAAATATATTTTGAATACCAATCATCGCTGCGAATAACACCCTTGTTCCGAGGTGCACTTGTAGTAGTAATTTTTCCGAATTCAAACCCGGAAACTCTACTCGTGATTATTATCTGTCTTTAACTCTACGTGTACACTTGTCTCTCTGATCTTCCGTACGTTGATACCGTGGTCGTTTAACCCTTCATTCATGCCTCTTTATACTAATCTTGTTCCTACACTTAATCTATTATGCTCTCGTCCTATCTTATTCGTACACTTAATCTATTGCACTCGTCTCCCAATGTATTACTACTGTCCATCTGTTATAATCTTCCTGTCTCATTCACGCTCTGAATGTATCGTAATTTCACGCGTATTAGTCTTCTACTTCCTTTACTGATTCTACTTATTCCTACTGTTATACTTCATCTATCATACTGCACCTGCTATTATTGGATTTATAAACTTGTTTTATTAAATATGTTTCAATTTAACCCTCGTCCACACGATGTGGTACCCGCGGGTACCTATTTCAAATTCGTATAAAAAATTACCCGTATGGATGAGGGTTAATTAATCGGACATAAAGGATTTCGACGAAGTTTTATGATTTACTCCATTAAGAACGCAGGATAGACGCTCGTCGCGGTTTATTCTACAGATAACCGATCAATCGAGCCTTTTATTATTCCAGTCACGCGTTATTACCTTGTACACAGTCGCCAAGAGGTTCGTCTGCAATAACGAATATACATCTGCCGCGTGTCTCTTGTAATACTTCCCACAAAGCCGGCAAGTCCTTACTGCCGGCGTGTAATGGCAGTTTCTGTCGCATTTCGCATGTGAAAGTCCTTGGGAGCCGACGACACTTTGCGGAATATGCGATATTTTATTTCCTCGATAAATCAATCTTTCCCACCCGCCAATTACCGATCGATTACACGAGAGTCCCTTCCTTCGCCGGTTCGCCGCAATCCCCGACGAGGATTATGGCTATTTTATCCAGGAACTGTGAATCCCATCAACTATAACTCATAACTAAATTGCTTTCATATTTCTCGCAATCGACAAATTGACTTGTTTATAACTTCAGGCGCGGGGGGTGTGCCGTCTAAATATAATAAAAATAGCAATCGTTCAGTACGGCACACCTCGGATGGCATAGAGAAATCCGCCATTATTAGAAACACGTGACGCGGTTCGATCGTTTCGAAGATACCGCCGCGTGCTGAATACGCACTTGGCCTAGACCTATTTAACATAATGCATCAGGCGGTGAGATAACCGAGTGATTGTAATTTTTCAATAATGAGACAGCATAACTGAAAACGAGGATCGGGAGAATGTAGACGTAGTTTCGTCCCTCTCGTACGATTCACCCCTTCAGATCCGACTTCGGATCTTTCTACGAAATCAAAATTGTCTGTACTAATTGTAAGAAACAAGAAACAAATAGAAATTTCATTCGTTCGTTTCTGCTCGACAATTAAACATACTTATGTGCTTCGTTCTATACTGGATTTTTTTATAATGTCTCAATATTTTGATGGAGATATATTCTACAGTGTCAAGCTTGTTGTAAAATATGTTTTCAACACATTAAATAAATATGTCATTTTAGGATGAATAATTTAACGTGTACCCCATCCGTGGAACGAAGCGTGTTAATGATTTCACTAATTGTAAGATGAAAATTTTGTTTTGACAACTCTCCCATTGATTTTACTCATTAATGCACAATTGCCCCGGGCTAATTACAATGAACGAGAGTGTATCGTGCTCAATAACCGTATTCAATCAATTTCGAGACTACATTGCATTCAGCGAGGTCCTGAATGGTTAAGGAGCGAAACACGGACAACACGACGAAAGGTCCTCCGTCGAGGATTTCACAAACCCGAGGACAACATTTTTGTTTGTCTCCCCATAAATCATTCTCCGAACGTGTAAACCTCGCTCAGCATCCGCAATCCCGAAGAAAGCCTAAAAATGAAGTGTTAACAGAGCCTCCGCCGAGGGTTTTCCTTGATGAATCACAGACCGGAGAGACACTAAATTCTTCTTGAAATTCCGCGGCCATAAATCATTGTCCGCAAGCGTGAATCCCGACGATGAACATCCGCAGTCCGAACACACCGATCGATCCGAAACTTACCGAGCAGTGAAACGTACCCGTCCTAAATCATCGAATCCGTGGATCCTAACTTTTTCGTCGCGTCCAGAGAGAAACGAAGAACCAATGTTATCTCTCCATTAAACGGATCCACCCTTCGATACGCATTCCTCGCACGAAACGTCCTCCGAAAACGAGAGAAAAAAACCGGTGAAACGGTGGAAGTGAATTTCGGTCACGTCTCTTTCACCCTCTGCGGAACATCGGAGTATCCGGCGTGTCGCGTGTTCCGCCTACAATTTTTCTGTTGCCAGTTTCGTCGTTGGATTGCGTCTTGATACAGGAATTTCCCTCGACCCTTATACGCATGTTCCGTGGGAATCATTTCCCGATAGATTATCGGATTAAACCATTTTCGTTTCCGTGATGGCGAGGAGGGTACAAGGGGTTAATTAGCCGGGTCAAACGAAGAATTTAATGTTGCCAGGTGCGTGCGTCACGAGGCTGAAGGACGATCCTGATTCGAAACAGAGTGTTTCGGTATTCATCGCGCGGATCGCGATCCACGATGGAATTCGAAACGCGGCCCGTTATACAATCACCGCGACCGCGGCTTATCGATCGGTGACACCGTCCACTGCTGCGAACAACAATGCTCTGGCCGGACGATCGATCCACGTCTCGATCCAGCTTATTAGGTGGTTCATTTCCGGCGAGTGTCCTTTTCTCGTTCTCTGTCTCACTCCCTCTCGACTGACTGACGTGCCGCGCGGGATCAGGCTGACTATCGATCGCCGCCGATCGGGATTAATCGGCTGAGTAAATTTCCGCCTGGCCACCGAATCGAACGCACTACAATATTAATTGCACGGTTTATCGAGGTGTTCGGGAAACTGATCACACCTGTGACGGACGCTGTTGCTGTTCACCGTATCCATCGACGCGACCGAAATCAGGTCGAAAAAACTACGAATTTGGATCACGTTTATTTTTGTACAACTCATCGCGAGAACAGCTTCTTCTTATTATCGCTGAAGGTCCATAACACGAATTTTGATTATTATCGCGCGGCGTTCCCCGCGAAGTTATTCACGAAGTAGAAGCATAAAAATGATCGGGCAGCGCGAGATTATTGACCAGATCGAATAATTACAACGCGGAGGCGCCAGGAACGAGGGACGCCGTTCTTCTCGGAGCGCGTTAAATCAAAGGAACGCGATGGACATCCTGTCAACGTTACAACAAGTCCATTACCGGTCAACCGTGACTCGGGGCAACAATTAAAAATCTTACGGTGGCGATTAGTCGGGCTCGGAAACCCCTCATGATTATTACAAGCTTTAATTAGCTTGTCCTCGGCCAGGCCGACAAGGCCCCTTCCTAGATCCGGCAGACCGACGAGAATCGATAGAGGATCGATCGTTGATCGACAGAAGGTCAGCGTACCCGTTTGAGGTCACTTTTGGAAGCGGAAGTCTCGCTTTCGAGCGTGAAATGCGCCGCGAATACGAGATCGGAATTCGTTCCGACTCTCCAGAAACAAATCTCGATCCTCGGGACACCGGTACGCGATCCATCGATCGATCCATGCGGATGGTCACCTCCGACAACGACTCCCCTCCTCCCTGTCATTTGAATCGCAAATTCTCAGCCAGCTCGAGTGCAACTCCTACTTTGTCGCGCTTCCAATTGACCAACACCGACGGTGAATCACTGTGATTTTTTCACGCGTAAACATTATGATTCACAGCGGAGAATTTATTAGAAATTATTCGACAGACAATTAACGCTACACAGGTTTCCCAAGCGACGAAACTCTAGCCGAGACCATCTTTAGAAGATTGTTGACTTCTTATTCAGCAGAAAACACCGAAAGTCATAAGTGGAAAAATAATAAGCGAGACGAGCGACCGTTCGACCGCAACCTAATAAAAATGATGATGAAACATTACGAAGAATGATTTTCCCCGCTGGGCGTCACACGAGTACTTCAATTCCGCAAATAGCTTTCCGGTTTTTGTTGTCGAGACACTCGACACAGCGAACAATAGACAATATCGAGACGACTGTGGAAAAAGAATAGAATCTCGAGAAGACAATAAGAGTGCATTATCCGCGGTACAATGTACTAATTACCGGCTAACTGGCTATTTCGTACCAATTACTGTCATTATCATTCCTGCGAGCCCGACGGGGATCTTCGTGTCATCTTAGCGAGACCGTGTCCGATCGTTCGAGGCGATTCTTTTATTTTCGAGAACAATTCCTTCGATCTAGAAAGCGACGATCCACGCGACGATCTACAAGGAGATCTACGAAGTCGATCTAGTTTCGAATCGAAAAGAAAGGCGCGTGACACGAAAGGAGTTCGAATTGGTACGAACTGCAACAATCGCATTCCTTCGCTGAAAGGCGCGACGAATCAAGAAACACAGCTCCTACTTAAAAAGAAAAAATAAAGATAATTCAGTTGGTAAAAGTAACACGACGTTGTAGAGAGTGAACGTTGAAGTTAATTCAGAGGCTCGAGTGAAAACGAAGCCGTACTCGACGAACGATGAAATACATTCCGTGGTCGAGAGGAGAAGGAAGCAACGTTTACTGTGGAGAGAGAAGAATGTTACTTTGCTCCGATGCGATCCTCGAGCGCATGCCCTAAAAACGTAACGAGGCAGGTGCACGTCTCTTCAAGAAAGTGACGTTTATTCGCGGGGCACACGCACACGTACCCTGAGAAAGCGACATCCATTCGCGAAGGGCGTGCTCGCATGCACGCTCTGAGAAAGTGACGCCCGCCGCGGCGCGCCGCTGCACGCAGCCTTGAGAAAGTATACTGCATCAAGGTAAGGTCTCGTTATACTTTAACACGTTGCTTACCGGCGACTATTTCGCACACTGGTTTTTTTTTCTTTTATCAGTTTTTCGAGATGTTCGAGTTGTACTCTTCAAACGACTATGTTAATTTTACGAGTTCAAAGAAATTCGTTTGCACAACATCATTTATATAGATCAAGATATATTTCTTCTTTTAACAAGTATCATGTTTACTTCATTACTTCATCATGAAATAATAATGTGTGCAAGCATTTTATCGAAGATTACCCTTAGTGTTTTGGAATCGATCACGAGCTGCGTCATCCCCCACGTTCGCAGCGAGATACCCAGCCAAAAATGTTCTTTCCTCGCCCGAATTTCCAGCGTTCAAAATCGTCTTTCGATTTGTTCTACACGAGCGAATTCCCCTCATTTCTATTCAGTGTAACCGCGTAAAATCCGCGCGGTCTAGCAACGAAAATCCATTTTAAACGCAAGCACGCTTCCCCGTCAACGATCAATTCGCCTTTATCTCGTAGCCCAACGGAATGCAATTTGTCCAGCAGTGAATTAGCATTCGAGGAACCTCTCGTCGAGGCGAGTCTCAGTGGCCGGTAGCGCAATTTAGAATCGTCGAGTGAATGTCTCTGTCTCTCTCTCCCTCTCTTTCACTCTTTCTCTCTAGTTCTGACTCTCCGTCTCTCGGAGGGGCGCCGTGAGAAAAGCCTGCTTACGCATCGCGCGTGAGTGGGTTGCGTGAAACGCGTGTGTCGCGACTCGTAACAGCGGTGTCACGCTCTGATTCCTCTGTAGATCGTGCTGGGCGCCCTCGCCGCAGACAAACGTGATCCACGCAGGATTCATCGATCCCCTGCGAATTCTTCGCTTTTTTACCGATCTTCGGCGCGATGCTTGCCGCTCTAAGAAACTCGAGAATTCCAGCGCGGAGCCGTACACACTGAAACGATGCATCAGCGCGTCTGAAAACCATTCAACTTCGTCTGAAACATTGTTTGATATGCGTAATAATAATGACGTAAATCTAGATGGCAAAATGTGGCGCCCCACCCTGTATGTTGAAGAGATATCGATTGCACGAAGAGGTAAGAAAGTACAATTTAATTTGAAGTTACGACACATTCGACGAAAAGGCACCGAACTCATTGGCACACCTAATATTTTGATCAGGCACCGTACCCAGCCGATGGTCGATGATAAGTCGCAACCGCGGAGGCGTGTCCCGAGATCGAGAAACGCCTGGTAAAGATAAAACCTGGCCAGGAATGCCGGCCGAACCGGATGAGAGAAGAAAGGATTGAACGTGTGTACGAGGGGCGAGGACTCGTTCCAGCGAACAAAGACTGGAACCTGGAACCCAGAGTGCGTGCTGCAGATAGCCGGTGTCGGCTACTACACTTTTCCCTGTGAAACTGCAGAACAGGAACTGCGACGCAGCCTCGAATGGAACGGATCAAGTCCGTGGATCGAAACGATCGAATACCTGCCGAACCAGAAACGTGGGTGAATCTGATCGCCTGGAAGCGAATTCGTTGGGACATGTAGGTTGATGCTTATTTTTCTACTTTCGATTTCTTCTGGTCCTATCCCAAACACGTAAGTCGAAGTTTCATGAAAAAGATAAACACTAAACAAAAAAAGACACTAAAGCTATCGAGCACTAAAAAATGTTTTAGCTAATAAAAATGTCGAGGCTCTATTTATTTAAATTTTGTGCAATTTTTAGTACAATATGTGCTTGCATAAAGAAATTTATCGAATCAATTTCCAGCAATTAAATCGTTTCGATCTTTATAAAATGAAAGATATAAAACCGGTATTGGTAGGTTCAGTGTTAAACACAAAAACGTTTTATCACTGGACTAGTATCGCCTAGTTGATGCAAGTGGCATTTCGGTCTCAAAGTTTTCACATAATACAAAGACATTACCATAGTTGCTCTGACAGTATGCCGTTGCATCAGACTGTGTAATATTCGAATCGACTAGAGGCAGCGAACGCGTTTCATCTTCCGCGGGTGAGAAAATAATACACAACTCGTTGGAGGTTCTAACATCTGTTATTTTCGTTCGTAAATTAGACTAGCAAAATGTGTATACGTATTCAAAGACCATCTAGTGCCGTCTGGGGAACGGAAAGCGTCGTTTCCGGCCGACACTACCGCGGAATATTAAACAAACGGTACCCAGTCGTTCCATCAGCTGGCTCGCTGACGTTGTGTCTGGCAGAGAATCGTCTGTCGACCGCTCACCCACGACAGTGACATCTGAAAGGGTGCCAAAGATCCGGGAGAATCGTTCGCCACGATGCAATTACTCTCTCGGAACATGGGGACCGTGGTACAGCGGGAACGCCAATTTAATCGAACGATATCCCTCTAATTGGCTGCGGAAATTGTACCTCGTTGGCCCCAATCGTTTCTTCAAAATGATCTCTTAAAACGCCGGAATGAGAAATCACGTAAGAAATAATGGACCTGAATTCTATTTCTCTCTTAAAGGAATGTCTCAATGAAAACCGCTCGTTCTTCCGATTCTTTTTAACGGAGACTAAAACATTTACAACATCGTATAATTATACGCTGTCGATCTCTCCGGGAAATAAAAATTTGCTGGGTTATTCGTTAGAAACATAAGTGTCAGGAGTGTGTATAAAATTCGCAGTTATAAACTAGGGACTGTTCTCTCATGATTTCAATTAACCCTCATACGCTCCTCATTTCTGCTTCACTCTTTAAACTATAATAAACTTTGCTTCATTTATTACGTCTCATTTTAGAGAAACACGCCTCGCAACACAGTTAAAGAGGGACCAATCATTTTATAGTATGTAAATTTTCACCCTGAGGAGCGTACGAGGGTTAAAATTATTATTAAAATTCCCCATGGAAACGTATTCATCGCGAACATAGATCCGCAGTTCGGCCACGTTCGCGCAACAAATGTAGCTACAATAAACCTTAATTGAGCTGTCATAAAAACGAAACAAGAACTCCGAGAAATGAAGTTCCACTTAATCCCACTTCCTCTTTGGCAACCAACTTGCACGATAATTATTGTTTACGCGATAGACACTTATCAAACTAAATTGTTCCACACTTAACTCTGCACTGTATGATTTTTTTATTTGGAATGAAAAAATTGAAAGAAGGTCAGTTTTTGTGTTTTATTTAAGGGGAAAAATATTTTTAAAAAATTCGAACATTTTCATACCACATTTGTTAACTGTATCAGATATGATACACTATGCAGCGAAGGATTAAGGGAGTCCGTGTATGCAGTTGACATACACGGATGGGCCAGGAAATTCGAACAAAAAGAATTGGGAATGCTTGTTAGCCGAAGGTTTCTCTTGTTTGAGCTTCCAAATAAGTCCGCCGCGTGCAACGTTTCCACGGTGCTGAAGCAACGAGACTTATTACGAACGTGGTAGCTGAAGAACAAGTCGCGTCCGTTTGTTTAACAAGCGCGACACGAAACATTTCCGCAGGAACAACAGCAACTGGAGGCTGATTAACGTAGTCGCAGTACCACGTCGATCTATCCGGATTACAGGCTGTCGTTGGTAATTTATTCGTTCGCACGTATAGGTATTTACACACAATGGACGACGTCGTTTAATCGCATCGTTCACGCACAACGCGATCCTTTTATCCCCATTCATAGAGTATCAACGCTCTCGCTCCGTCTTCGACGATCGTAGAATCTCCGGACGGATAAGATCGGTCGATTATACGCGAAATTAACAAGGATAAGGTGATATTCCGATCTCAGATACCAACGAGACACGCGAATTTAACCCGTCGCCCCATGCCTTAAATACTCGGTGCCAGTCTTCTGCACTCACAGCGTGCGAAACTCGCTGAAATTCGAGACGCGACAATTTTCAAGAGACGCGGTAATCAAGTTTTTAGCCGTTTTTCAATGCGATCGCCGTGGGAACCCACGCGTTTAGATCAACAACTGTGTTGCAATGCAATAAACATTGTTCTCCGCTGTTTTCCAGACCTTCTCTCAAGAAAAACACGCAGCTGTTTTGAAAAAGGAATCCATAAGCTTGTAAAAATGTTGTTGGAATGTCGAAGGAAAAAGTGAAGGTTACTATTTTCAAATTTTTTATCTGTGCCTGTGATGAAATTTCAAACATGTTTTCTGTAGACCTAAATAATAAATGTTAAAAACCTTTAAAATCCTGACCTTCATTTTAATTCTTCACAATGTCACCTAGCAAATTGATCCTTTTAACACCTAAAAAAAATTTTACGTCGTTTGGTCGAATGTTGGAACGGTTATTGGTATTTAAAGAGCTTTATTTTGTCTCCGACTACAAATCAGAGCACGCCTGCGATCGAATGATGCGTGCCGCGGCTCTCATAAGCCAGCCGCGGATTGCAGGCGGAACGAATCGACTGGACATTTATGTATATCTGTTCCGCGCCCGACCCGATCATTAGAAAGTCGAGCTACTTGAAACGCCGAGTTACCGACTCTCGACAAGGGATACGGTTAAGAGAGAATTTCGTAAGAAACGGCGGGAAAGGGATTTCAGGCCTCGGACGAGCCGCCGTAAGCGGTTAACACGAAGTTCGTGTCGACTGTGCTGCTTTTCAGCCTTCGAACGGAATGCACTTGTGCAAGTATTTTTTTTTTGTTTATTTTTTCTTTTTACTTTTTTTCACCCGTGTCCGAGCAACGCTGTACGCACGGACTATCGAATATAATGGGGCGGCATCGATGTCAAGGACAGCCTCGAAGAGACTCCGCTGGTAATTAACAGATCTTCGTTCGGCTCGTGTAATTAAACCGCTCGTTTGTTGTAACCGAACTAGTTTTTCTCGATCACGCTCGAAATTGAACAGCGAAAAGTGTCTCAAGTCTTCAACGTATCAACCTGCGAATCTTCGACGCCCCAGCTTCAGCTTTTGGAGCCAAGACCGCTACATTTTCAACACCTAGGTTCAATTACCTACATTTTAGGTAGATTCGACCAAGTTTAGTTAGCTAGACTCATTTCTTTAGATCTAAGTTTTCAACGTTCTGAATTCAGTGACCTTGACAACCCAGGCTTTAATCTTCAACCCATAGCCATTCAATTCTTCAACATCCTAAGTTCTACATCTTCAATGCATTTCAAAGTTTATTATACTTCAAACTTCAAAGTACTGGTCGTCGAAGACTCTCCAAGATTCTAGATTCTAAATTTTCAACGTTCGCTAACATTGAATATTCTAGATTCAATACTCTTCAACTACAAACATCGAAACTCCAAAAATCTTCAACGTTTACGATTCGCGACATTTTAAATTCTGTATTCAACGATCTTCAGCATCCCGAATTCAGAATTGCAAATCTCTCGAAGGAGATTTCTCTTTATAAAAATCTTTAACGTCCTAGATTTCTAAATCCGCAATTTCTCAGTCTCTAGAAACGTCTGAAGAGCCCTTAACATTAGATTTGAAGAAGCTTCGACATCCCGTTCGCGCGTATTCCATCTTCAATATTCCGCAACCGAGCCACAAATGCAGCAACCCAATATTAACATTTCCAATTAGCTCCTCCCAGGAGTGAAACAACGACTAGCCACGTGTTCGGTTTACCCACGGATGATCCTCGATCAGTGACTCTGAGTAACGGTGCTCGCTCGTCGGGATCATCAGTGGCAAAGAGGAAAGAACCGTGGGGAAATCCTGCGTCGAGCGAAGAGCCGATGTCGAAACGTATCCTGGGGATTTCTCAAGAGTGTCATAGACCGATATCTACGATTGTACCAGAAGTTCGCGAATAGATACTCGGAAACACTAAACGGTGTTAGATTGTCGAGCGATGTTTCATTCTAATAGCTTACGTTGCCCGTCAGCGTTCAAACAAAATTCTCGACACAGTACCAATCGGAAAGAGTAATCTATTTCCGATTGTTAATTGTGAAACCACCGTGCGCCAGGTGCGTGTACGGTTAAGATGATTCTATCTATTCAAATTTCGAAAGAGTGTTACTTTGTTGCTCGATTGCCTATCTGCTCGGCGAAGAATCGTGTACATCGTCGAACCAACGTGACGACCTGCCAAGAATGGTCTCTCGACGAACAGTTTCGCCATCTTGGCAGTTGTCGAGAAAATAGTTGGACAGATACGATCGTAGATTAAATTTGTTACACTTTTATGTTGCAGACCGAATCAACCGGTGCTCAGGAGATATCGAGTCACTTGTTATTCCACGTGAAGCCCGGTCAAGACAGACAATTCTCCACAAACTGTTCACGGTCCACAACTGTCCACAACTGGACACTATGAAAGACGAGAGTTCTCGACTTTCAACCCCCACGAAAATAATTACTTCCTGTAACGACTACTTTAATAAGGTAAATCCGACTTTTCTCGAGTTACAAAGTCATTCTGTTCACCTTGATTCCGTTCTAACCGTCCCGGAACGGTCTGGATTTGTCCGGGAACTTCAGCAACGTACCAGAGTACGTTCCGCATGTTCTAATTTCGATCGAGAAAAACTTTCATTTATTTAATGATACTATTTACCGCGTGAAAAGAAGTTGAGTGTAGACATTCTTATAAAAATTGTTTCAACGAATAAATTAGCGTTTTCATGGTAGTGTCGGAGAAGAATAGATTTTTCTGTCGGCTGGCCGCGATCGGAAAAAGCGGCCATCGGCAAGAAATAAATTCCTGGGGCAAAAAAAAATGGAAGATCATTAGACCGGTCGAGCGTGGAACACGCGACTCATCGTTTAACGATTCAGGTCCACGTGCGCGCGGGTAGCCGCGAACGGCTCGAACGATGTCGTTTAGTGAAACTCTCCATTGTTTGCGCTGACTCCGCTCTGGTCGATGATTTTTATTATAATGCGACGCGCATACACGGTCATAGGGGCGGGACACGCGAGAGTGTTTGTCATTCGAGGGCCGCATGCGCTGCCGCAGCGGTACGGGGCGGAGGAGTTGCGCTTTTCTTCGTTAAGCGTTTTGACGTCACCGGTGTGGCGCGTGCGTTTTCGGTTTAACGGTGGTTAACGAGCTTCCTCTCGTTCACCGATCTTCATCTATGCCGCCCGCCAGCACGCCCACGCAACGCTTATCACCGGATCCTGTACCGGCACACCGGTACACACAAGCCTTTCACATTTCTGTCGGTTACTTTCGCGAAATTTTCTATGCTGTCACGCTCGCGCGCGATTCCGAATCTCCCTGCGCCTTCAATCGCCAACAAATTTATTTCTTTGCGAATACAGGAAATGTTGCACTCCCTGAAGTGTCCCCCTAAACGATCAATAATATTGTCAACTAGCTGACCAGACAGACGTTGTCCTGTTTTGTGATTTTGTGAGAAGCTATTAGAGATGTGTAAACGTAAGAATGACAAAAAACCGTATTTTTCAGTGATCATTGTATCTATTAACGATTGTGATTGAAATCACCCCTTTGAGGGAAGTATGTACACCCTGTATATACATAATACAAAATGGCTAAAAAATGTAATAAAAGCAGATTTGTTATTTTTTAAAATTAACGTAAAATCGTCGCTTTTAGCGACTCCTTCGATCTCAGGTATGATCTCAGATTGGAGCCTATAAAAAGTTTGAGGTCTCTGCACAAACACGAAGGAGTTTTTATTTATGTTACGATTGCGGTCATAGAAACAACAGAAAACATATTGAATGGAAGTCTCGTTCTCGCAGCTCGGCATATGCATAGTTATTCCAATGTCTGCGTCTCGTAAGACGCAATGAATTAAACGGCACTGCAAAATTACGCAAGCGACAGACATGTAAAATTGGTTCCATTCGCGACATCTGTTTCAGAAGCACGCTGTCTCTTTGTGCAGCCTCCGCGTGCGTAAACAAACTTGCTGCACAAATGCACGCCGCATTTATTTGCGTTTCATCTCTGGCAATCATCTTCTGCATCGTTAGAATTTATTTTCTACTAGACCCCGATCACGCAAGTGTCGTCAAGAACAAACGAAGTGCTATTACGAAAAGCATTCGCACTTCGTGACTCGAATGGAGAAAAGGAACGATAAAAATAGAAGTGTTATATTTTAAAGTGGCCGTGTCATTAAACGGTACTGTAACATTGTATAGTTACGTTTCCTTTGTTACTTACACATTAAAACCTCTTTGATCCTTTAATAGTAAAAATTATCGAACAAAGGAATGTCGAAAAAATTCGATGAAAACAAAGATTTTTATTTGCTCTCGCTTCTAAAAAGAAACCAAGTCGCATGGTCCTATATAATCTGTATAAAAAAAGAATCAGTATGCGTAGCGAAACTTTGTAATCTGTTTTAGATAAGTAAATAAGCTGGGAAATTGAAGAACAAGATAAGCCTTCGCGTTTCCTCCCCAATCGCCTTTTTGTTCTGTCGGCAGACAGTTTGAGGCGGACGGGACCTAAAGAAGAGAATAATCCTCGATCGAAAATCACGATAAGCCGTGCAGACGGAAGAGGAAATCGAGTTTAACGAAAGATGTTATCCGCGGATCGATCCTGTGCTCCGCGAGTGGAATTTTATGCCAACTCCGACCATCCGCTAAAAATATATTGTTGTGTCAGACTGGATCCTGCGGTTTTCGTATTCGAAAGAAACTGTGACCGCGGATAATTTTCGAAATCGTTTAAATAAACCGAGCATTCACGGCGGGACAGTCTTGCAACATACTGCGTCTAGTATTCCAAGAACATTCTACATATTCTTCAAGATTGTTTATAAATAATAACAACAACGATTCGAATGCAGCTCGTTGGAATGAGTCAGACATTCATCTCTTTACTTTCGGCATTTCCTAGGAACAATTTCCGCAGGAATTTTCGAGTCAGGCAGTAATCTATTTACTTTTAGAATTTCCTAGAAAGAATTTTTTAGAGGAATTGAAGATCCGAGAAATGAAATTTTATTTTCTTTATTGTTAGTAACGAAACAAGAAGTTTCCATAGATTTGAATAAATAATGAACAAAAAGATATTTACAGGGTGTCTTAAAAATGTTACATTTTCTTGAAAGCAGCAATTCCTCCTTCAAGAAAATACAACATTTTCGAATCCCAAGACTTGGGATCTCTATTTTTCCTGTCTTTCTGATATATATTGCTCCTAATTTATTATTAAATTGACCCATGATTGAGAATTTGGTTCATTCCACTAATGTATAAATATGAGAAACTAGAAAAGCAATCTTGCTGACGCTGTTTGCGTCTTCTAAATTAACACTCGAAGCATCGACAATTCAGGATAAATGTCGGAACAAAATGGGCGGATTCTTCGCGACTGAACAGCAAAAGTGAAACAACAAAAAGCGAGTAGCGATATAAATGACTATTTTAAGACGCTCGACCGGTTTCCACGTGTCGGAAGAGGTTCCGATGAATTCCTTCATCTGCGCCATCGATTGGTCTCAAACCGGATCGACACCTCTCTTAGTCGACTTAAATTTCGAGTAAGAATATTTAAAAAATATATACTGTACATTTAAATATATTTAATCTCCGAATAATCATGCTGAACGATCATTTAAGTGAATTTTTATCACGAATACCTCTCCCTCATTCGAGTGTAAAGTACTTGCTTCACGAACGATAACGATAATTCAAACAGGCACTTCGGTATGTTTGCAACCTGCAATCGCAAAGAAACATCTACAAAATCTATTCTTTGTCGTGTTTGAATCGTACTAGAATCAATATTAACATATTCAAATGTCCGCTTGTTTGCCAACAAGCTATCGTCTCATTACCATGAAGAAGTAAAAAACATTTTGTCTACGTTAAAAATAGGTCGATCCTCCGATATAATACAATAATAGTTATTAACCCATTAATTATTGCCGTACCATTTTCTTTGCAGTTACAATAATTAAAAACGGCTTCGTCCCCCAAAAATGTTGTAGAATAGAAAATCAAATCTATATTTCTTCTGTATGGCTACATTTATTTCAATTCTTAAACATTGATTACAAATGAATAAAATATTTGTTAGACTCTGCTTCAAATTGTCATCGCGAGCGTGACTCGAGAAAATACTGCAAGGGGTTAATTAGATTGAAAGAAAATTTTATTTTTCGTTGTGAATGTGCAATCATTCTAGGCATTCAGAACATATAAATTTTCTTTTTTTTAGCAAATTATGAGCGATAAAAGAAGCAAAGCTTCCATGGCTGACGATCATCGAATCATCATCGGATCATCATTCCCGAGGCATTTACCGGTCTAATGATCAGCGATCGAACTAGGGTCAGTAAACGAGGCAAATGGAAGGAAAAGCCAGGAGGAAAGAAGCGAGGACACGCGGACGTATCACGGACGAGAGTTCCCAATTTTTCTGCGAAGGGTTGCGGACGCGCGTCCCCGGATCGACCCAATTTTCTCGGGCAAATTTTCCTCGTCAGCGGGAAAAAGCTGAGCCTGGCCACCGAGCCGGAGATATCTTTTTTCGGGGAACAATACGTTCCTGCAAGACAAAAACCTCCGGATTCTTTGAGTCGCCTAACAGTGCGCCCTTCCGATATACAAAGGATGAATGCTCGTTCTAATTGGATCACTTTGGATCCCATTTTTTTTCAGGAAAAGAAACCGATGACGTGAAACTACGTGTTCCTCCGGGAGGTTATTGTTAAAATCTTTAATTTGCATGATCGAATTGTTAAAGCCACCTAGCCAACACTGGATTCTTATGTACTTCTTTATCGACAATAAATATATTTTCCAAGCTTCATAGTACATCCATTAACAGTTAAGGCTTACCTAGATTTAAGACCTTAGACTTAGTTTTAGGTAAAAATTATTCAAACCAAATTGCTAGATAGTGGAAACTAGTTGCAATGTATAAATAATAAAAAAAACTCTTGAAACCTCGGAGAAAATTCACGCGACAAGTTTGAAGTTTCAACAATCACGGATATTTTTTCAAAGTATTTGCAAAGCTCGTCACTGGTGGCTAATGCTTTTGCAAACCGTTCGTACTCGTTAGACTTTAGATTGGAGACCAATCGCGATTAGAATGCAGGGAAGAGACCTCGCGATTTCACCAACTCTATTAGTCACGACTTTATCCGAGTGTGTTTATGCAAATTCGCAGCTTTACGGATCAGCCAGCGGATTAACTTTATAGGTTAAGATGTTATTCAGCTTTTTATTTGATTTCGCTTTGGTGAATCGGGGCTGCCGTTATCTGCGCGAAAAACACACACAGCCTAATTACAAGGAAAACACGTTGAATTTCTTGGATCTAGATATTACATTTATTAAATGTTTATTTAATATGTATGAAATCACATACATCTCTCCCTAAATTCACTGTACACGTGTACGAGTATACACATCGTTGTGTATCTGTATGGTGCTGGTTAAAAAAGGTAATAAACTTTAGGTCAAAAAAGGCCTTACCTCCTCCGTATGTTTCGTGCATTCCGATGTACACTTCAACAATTATTATAGATTATTATTTATTACAGACACTATTTCGATATTGCACGGGAGAAATATGGTTGCCTAAAATCAATCGGAAACTCTTATGTAACGCGTATCGCGAACGACCGGCAAAATGCGAAGAATTCGCCGTGCGAAATTTTCTTGCGATAAGCGTGCGAAAATGATATTTAGCTGAGTCAATAGGAACTGTTACGAAATTCTGCGATAATTCGTTTTTATTGACGAAACAGGTTGGAGGTGTACGTAATTATACTCGGAACGGCAATGAAAAGAAGAAACGATGGAAAGAGAAAGAAAACTGTGCTTACTTCGAAACAAAACGGCTGAGTAATCAACCGGCGAAGGTTACTTTTGTTATGGTAATTAAATGTTCGAACCATCGCATCGGTATCAGGTGATGCCGGTAACCATCGAACGTCAATATTGATAGACGTTCTTAGAACGTCGCTATCGGGCATCCAACTGACGAACAGACGAACTATTGACACATCAATATTTCCGTCCGTGTATAATAAAACGGGAAATGTATCAGGCTTCGGGGAATCCGATAGTAGTTCACCAATAGAGAATACATTTTCCAGACGAGTCTATACGTCGGCCATAAACAAATGATTATTTTCTTAAATCGTCGTGTGCGCGTGCAAAGAGCACAGTCTAAAGATAATAGAAAATACTCCGTTTTGATGGATGCATTCATGCTCAGAAATAAAATTTTCGATGTAACGAAAAATTGTTCAAAATGCATATAAAAAAATGTTGTCCACACAGTTTGTTAGACATTATAATACCATACAACTTTGGACACGGAGGATATTAATTTTTCGAATCGGCTGTGTATGAAAATAAGAGATTGCCGTGCTCGGACGTGTATCTGTATCTCCGCGAATAATTTATAAATATTCATACATGTCGCGAGCCTCGATAATCAACGTAAACAGAAGAGATAAAGGTGTACAAATTTGATGAGGCCGGGGCATCTTCATCGACGTCGTTTAAATTGCTTGTACATATGCGTTCGAACAGAGCGGCGAACGGAAGTTACACGGTGCAGCTTTCGCGACCGCAAGACACTCGGAGAAATCGCGCGTCGATCTCGTAATCGGTCTTCAGAAAAAATTCTCGCCTCTTTAAGAAATCGAGATGCATCGAAGACCGATGCCGCGCCATGAATCAGAGGAAGCCTGCGCGCTTCCGGTAATCCTTCGTGTTCGTGTCTGCACGGTGGAGATTTGTCGATAAAGCGAAGAAAGTGCTTTTACTTATCCAAGAGAAAATATTTCGAATCTTACGAATGCGATACGTAAGCTCGTCCGATGTGACATCACCGTTAACGGGTCCAATGGAAATCACAGACTACAGATTTTGACCGACAATAACTTTGGCCGTCAACGCCCAACGATTTTAGATTCGTCGTCGGTCAAATTCGTTTTCGGAGTTATTGTCGGTCAAATCTGAAGGCGGTGAAAACCGTGTCGGGGAAATTTGTGTCGGTGATTTCCATGGGACCCACCATTAACACGGTCGCGAAATCGATGCAAACTACCCTTCGTGCTCATTTTTACGACAGATTCACTGAAAGAATTCGATTATCGAACAGCGTCGTTATAAAAAATCGTATAAAACATTCCACGAAATGCAAAAATATTAAAAAATTTGACAGGAGCAGTTTCTTCCAGGTTCTATTCAGCGTCGTTATAAAAAAAAATTGATGAAACATTCCACGAAATGCAAAACTATTCCAAATTTTGAAGGAAGCATGTTTTTCTAGGTTCTATTCAGCGCCGAAAGTGTTTGTAGAAACATGCCGTCTAGTTATCTCAAACAGTAATTACAACTGTTTGAAAACCGTCGCGATTACTCTGGATTATGACTTCAACCTTGTCTCGTCTAAATATTTGCCGTATGCACCTGTCTTATAATTGTTTACACGTCTATCGTAACAACGCCGACGTGTATAACAACGCGACGAGCAACAATAAAACCGTTGGTTATTTTCGTGTCGATAGACTGTAAAAACGCGAGTTCATTTTGCACGTGAAATGTAATTACGTTTGTAGATGGTAGTGAAACCTCGAAAGCAATTTCACCGTTGTGCGAATCATTTCGAAAGAAATACCGCGCTTGAAAAACGTTCAAATTGAGACATTTACTTTCTGCAAAAAGATTCTCGAAGAAGTATTTATTATTTTATACACTTTCGCGTTTAGGAGTCGAGAAGTCTCGTTGCTGTATGTGAAAACACTGTCCGCAAGAAATCAGCTTTCTTATTACGTACATATTTTATTTTACAAAACATTGTGTCAACGATTTCTTTGGTTTCTAATTGGTCCCGTCGAACAATAATGCAGGAGAATGTGATGAAAGTTTTTCCAAGGCAGAACATGATTAAACACACACACAACTATTATGAAAGCTACGTCGGTAAAGCACAATTTTCTTCAGGACAAGTTTAGAAAAAGCTTGGACTCGGTATTCCTAGGTTAAGGGTGAACTCGTACGATCGAGTATATGCTGGCATATATTTTTCAAACAGGTGTAGTCGACGCCGAAGAAAGGCCACGGACGAAGATAAAAAGGTGTCAGTTTCAAAATGATTCACTAGCGTAGACCACGGGCTTGGCGCGTAATTAAAACGATTATCTTACTTGTTACGAAAGAAAAGCGTAAAAACCGGTCCAGCTCGTATGCGAAACAAACCTCAAACCTTTTTGTTCTACATAGAGACAGGCGTTGGCTGTTGTAAACCGGAGATCCTATTAGTCGAGGTCAAAGCAAGCACACCGCGCTTGACCTCGAACGCGAAATTCGCGGTTTCGACAGGTAAACCGTCGAAATTCAATGCCACGAGTCGCGCCGTTCGAATTTCCCGCGGGAGAGACAGAACAACACGTGGGTACGAGATACATACCTGGTGACAGAGTCAGGTACGAATATATTCCACCACGAGGGTCTCTTCTGTCTGGCCTGGGTGTAGAGGCCGTCCGTGCTGCCAACTTGCGTCGGTACACCGGCGATGCCTTTCCTCCTTTTGCGATCGAGTTTCGGTGGTTTGGCGAGCGGATGCCAGGATTTTCTGCGGCCTTTCTTCCCCTCGAGATCCTGGCTACGCTCGTCCTCCAACACCTCTTGGTTCTCCTCCAGCAGATCCTGCGACACGTAGAAAACCGAGCCGCGCCGACCGCTGTCGCTGCTCCGTCTCTTCTCCTTCTGCACCAATTTCGCGTTTTCTTTCTCCTCGACGACACTGCCGCGTCTCGCTTTCTGGAACAGGCTGTCTCTTCGCGCCTTCAAGTCCTCCAGCACGCTGTGCCTCCTTCCCTTATTATCCCGAAGGATCACGCTCGAGTCTCTCCTCTGGCCGATCAGCTTCCCGAACGAAGACTCGTCCTCCATCATCGAGGGTATCGAGTTCGTGGACGCGTACTTGGTGGCCGCGTGACCATTGTTGTGCGCCTCGTTGCTGATATACATCTTGGTTTCCATGCTACGGTGCAGGACACGTACCCGGTGACACGATATTACACCTGAACCTATCCGACACTGTTTTACCGCCTCGTGCAAGAGCAAAAGAGAACACCGAAAACCACTGAGAACCTCCAAAACCACGGAAGAACAATTTTCTATGGAAGAACGACGATGAAAAAGAAAACTCGCGATATATCACTGCGGGTTACACACCTGTAGGAACGCGGATCACCCGAGGCCTGGGATCATTTTCACCGGGGACTCGGTCCAAGGGAAATACGGAAGGTACGAGTTGCGTACCGTTAAGGCGCGATCGGCATTATTCCATTGCCGGTGAAAGCAGCCACGGCGGTGTACCGAGTGACCGCCTTTTCACTCCTCGTGAAACGTGCTCTCGGTTGTGTTGCCTGCTGGCTGCCTTAGCCTGCTTGCCTGCTATCGGTACACGGACACGGACAGGTTCCCAACAGCGTTGTATATCGTATCGACCGGACTTGTTCCGTGCAGGTACGTACCGAGAAACGAACCACTCCAGAGATCCACGAGCAGATCGTTGACCCGGGGGGGAATCGTGCAAAACCGGCCAACCGAGTCTCCGAGAGCTCACACGCGCGCGCGCGCGATACCACCGAGACTCTTTTTGCTCGGACGTTTGTTTCTTTATTTTCAGCTAGGTCGAGCCCTTGCTGGGAAACCCGTTCCCGGCCAAATAAAGACACTCGGTTAACCGACTCGACCTTTGCCGCGTCCTCGAACCGGGATAGGTCCTAGCCGATCCACGGAAAACACCGTTTTCAATTGTTGCACACGTTCGAATAAACGGATCTTTCACCGGATCGCGAATCCGTAACAACGGGGATTCTCACTCGCGATTCTCTTCGCCTTTGTCTCGCGATTTTTCGAAACGAAGCAGAGTCGTCTGCCTGGTGACGTTTCGAGGTTAACGACTCCCGTCCGATAACCGTATCGAGGCACCGCACGTTCAGGCTTCTTTACTCAACACTGCACAATCACCGCACGAAACGATCGAGAGCCTGGCCCATACAGGCCGGCGAACCGTGACATTCTTCCGATCTCATCACAACGATCCGACCTGTCGCGAACCTGCACGACCGAATTCGTCGTTACAAATGAAGAGGAGACACGACACCACACGACGAGACGCGAACAGACGCGTAACTGTTACCGTGGCTTCGCGAGCGACTGAAGCGGCCGAGCGTTTCCGTTGCAAGAAGAGGGACCGAAAAACCGGTGGCCACTTTCTCTGACGGCTTCTTTTCTCTCTCTCTCTCTCTCTCGCTCTCCTTCTGTCGTTCTCTCTTCTTTTTTCTCTCTCCTAGATACTGTCTTTCCTACCGCTATTTCTATGTCGACCGCGGCTATTAGATCGGACCCGCGCACAGCGCTGTATACGCGATAGCCAGTTGCGATAAATCGGTATCGAGGCGCACTCGAATCGACAGGCCGTCACCGAGAATCGAGTATCGCAGCGACTAAGCGAGAGCCAAGCCGACTGCTTGTATTTATACACGTCGAGGCACTCGGCCGAGACTGTCTCTTCGGGCGCATCCCCCACCGCCGCGCCGGACCAAGTACCCAACAAGAAGAGGCACGCGGGATTTTGCGGTCTTGTAAATTATTGCTAGCGTACCTGATTTATACGCTAATTCTTCGACAACTTTTTACAGATTTCCTTGTTTTTGGAAACCGGAATATGCACGGTACGGTACTATTTGCGAACCATCTCTTTGCACTTTTACTTAACCCTTTAACAGTAACCGTAACGCATACAAAATCGGTTAAATATTTATATAAATAAAAATCGAATGCTGTTTGTCGGTGAACGCATCACTTGAGAACGGCTGCGCCGATTTGGCTAATTTTTCCTTTGAAAATGTTCCTAATGGTCTATTGTGTAAACAAAATTTTATTAGGCCTCTCGAGGAGTAAAAGCTTAGTATTTTCGTTTTTGAGATTATGAACATTGATTGCGGAGAATCAATGTTCGTAAACTCAAGCGAACACCATAAATCTTTACGTTGCAGGTTCCGTAGATTATCAAATGAACTGTTTTGATTTCAGCAAATTTTATAGCCTATACAACGTGTTCAGTGTAAAAGAATTTTTGCAAGTCGGTTGCTGGGTGAAAATTATTTTGAAATACAGAGGGAATAGGAATTGCTATTGACGACGTTAAGACTGAAATGTCTACCTATTTTATTATTTGCTTATTTTATCATTTATCAACTGCAAAGTAATTATTTTAAGTAACTTTAAAGAAATCAGCTGATGCAGTAAACTAAAGGCGATATCGATGTACTATTATATCTGTAATCATTATTGTCGAGTAGCAACAAAGGTTTTCGTTACTATCGTTTCACGTTCGACAGATTAACGATTATCGTTAGTCGACAAAGTGAGTAAGTTATTCGAACGATCCTACTACTCGAAAAGTGACAGTCGATAATAAATTATATGATGAAATTGATAATATTTGATACTGTTATCGCAAACTGTGATTATACTCTGGTGAATAATATCAACGCATACCTCATTGATCCACCGTGTTTATGGAAGATCAGAGAGGCGTATAATGGTGACAACAGGCAGTCATAGCTGAATGATAACGAGTGTCGTTTCTGTTTACTCGAAACAATAAACACTAACGTAACGAGGCATCGCAAACGAGTATTCCCAACCGTTCAGCTTCGATGAGAAGTTTCCCCAAAATTTCGAATCTTACTGCTCCTTAGCAACGAGCAAAGAGACATGACGTCGGTGCTAAAACGTCTGAAAAATAATGTCACCAAGGTCTTTCGTACCATTGGTTCCTCCATATCGCGGTGTATATTTTTAGACACCCGGATGGCGAACAGTCATTTTCATTTTATTCTAATAGACGCAGCGAACGCAGCTGCACTGTCCATCCACTTTTCATTCGAAGTTCCTGTTCCATTTGACATTTAAGTCACAAGTGGTTGCATTTTTAACTAACAGTGTCGTCGATCATACAGCTGTTAATCAAGACAATTTACGAATATCGACATACTATTTTTTAGCTCGTTAAAATTGTTGAACAAAGAATGAAATATTTATTTAACTCCTCTGTTTTAAGCAGTCGATGCAATAGACAATATCTGAGCAGGGTGCCATAGGGCCCCGAATTTTAAATAAATTTATTTAATGTGTAACGGTATGAAATTTTTCTTGCAACTTCCATTAGAGGGCCCCAAAATTTTTACCGCTTGGGGCCTCCACTTGACTTGAGCCGCCACTGCAGTGAATGAGTCTGATCCGTCACGCTCCGAGGCGAAACGCTATTTTTGGGTAAACTCGGGGTAGCAGTCTGGTGTGCTCAATATTGTTTTTTCTCTTGCAAAGAAGGTTTTAAGGATTTTAAAAATTTGTTGGAATAACACAAAATTATGGATATACGGAAAAGTCGTTCCGAGATATCTAGAGAACCTTCTCAGTTTGAAAAGCAAGACGGTAGCGGTGTAAAAATCCCCTGAAATCCTGGAAGCACACAAATACGCGGGTCCGAACGTCCGCGAAATA
Source organism: Lasioglossum zephyrum (assembly GCA_028455615.1). Taxonomy (NCBI): domain Eukaryota; kingdom Metazoa; phylum Arthropoda; class Insecta; order Hymenoptera; family Halictidae; genus Lasioglossum; species Lasioglossum zephyrum. Next base: position 961,601 of record CM052324.1, on the reverse strand, counting down.
AATTTTTATGGGCTCCTCTCGGGTATCTCGAGCAGCGATAAAGATCGTCGGTGATAATGACGATAAACACTAGAGGATTAGGTCTGTTCCAGAGGCAGACTGCATCGAGCAAACAATGGCTGGCGACGAAAATGTAGGAAGTCGCCGCACACGGCGCAGAGCACCTTTCCAAACTCTATCTATCCAATCGTAACTCATTTCATAATCTAGTTCACTTAATGGCGCGTTCCCCTAACTGTTACTTAACTCCCGCCTGATGGCCGCCGGAACCACGTTCGTTACTTAACACCTACGAAGATTAATTTCTTCTCGCATTCGGAGACCGGCCCCCATTAAATTCCAGAAACCATGGGCCACGAATGCTCGTGAAACTGGCCAACTCGGCCGAGATACATATTTCATAATACGGTTCAAACGGTTCTTCGACTTTCATCGAAGCCGTGGAAAAATAAATTTTTATAGACGATTTTATAGCTCGAAATGTTAGGAATGGACTTTCTCTATTTCGTAGCAAAGTTAAATATTTTCCCATTCGGTGTACGCACTCTTCCTCAATCGTTCAAGTCATTAAAACAATTAGACAGCGGATCTTTGTGCAAAATAAAATATTTCAACCTGAATTGCAACAAACTGGAGTGAAATAGAAATTTTTTTTTTCTCAATATTTTTAAATTCTTCCAATGTTTTTACTGTATTAAATAACGTCTATTCAGTTTTCTCATAAATGAATCAAATCCGCTGGCTACTAATAATAAATAAAAATTGTCCAAGACGAACGAGACAGATGGAAGCAACAATGTTCATGATAATCGCATAAAATCTGCAATCTAGTTACAATATTCCGACAGTTTGTGCAACTATTTATTTACTACCGTTGTATCTACATAACCAATTTCATTATCGTCTTCGTTATCGCTGTTACCATATATACCTTCACCGTGTCGTGTATAAATTAAAAAAGATTGCAGAAAAGACTAAAAACTTTTGCATACCCCTAATCTATACAGCCGGATCTGGTTCTGCACGTTTTTACATAAATAATTTCGTCACGGGTTTCCAGCACGTCCTATTTGCTTTCATATATTTCTCAAGTAAGGTTCTATCGACTTCTGTAATTTTCCGATTTATTTTTCAGCGCGCGTACGAGCGTAATGTTGAGACTTAAGAAATTTTTACATTTCAAAGTTCATTTGTATTGTACCCGAGACCCAAGATTAACAAGTTCCCTCGGTAAGATAACTGTTTCCAGTAGTCACAGACGATTAGTTTACGCCCATCATTCCGTGACTATCTTTCAAGTTCCCCGAGTGTGTCGTATCAATTAACTTCAGTCGAGACCCTCTAAGACTCAGCTGATCGCAATCTGAGCATCGTCTAACAATACGTTTTATCGCTTACGAAACACTGTTTACCTCGAGGTGCGCAGTAGGTTTCGACACGGTTCGGGCCTATCCGGGCCCTTGTCAAATGATGAACAAATAACCGGAGAAACTGGAAAACATCTTCACACTACGACTGGCAATCTCAAAAACTCCACAAAACAGATTAATTTCACATTAAACTGGTCGAATGACATGGTTTTTTAATTTCACAATTATCGGAACCATAAATCCACAATCTAGTAATCATCGTAGAGAAATACTGAGTACATACAACTGTTCCTCTTCTTCCAACAAATTCAATAAAAACAGACCACACGGAACATGGAGGACCTCACGGACGCTGAACGCAACGGTGGAGCAATTTCGCAGGCATCACGGGCGGTTAGATCATCGTCTCGAAAACCACAGGGTATTCGTGGCGATCTCATCGCGGCTCGGGGACGAAAAATGGTAGTTTTGGTCTGAAATCATGCGACGCGTCGTCGTTCTCTTAACGAAGCCTCGGGGTTAAACGGAGGCGGACGTGCAAACCAGTGGAAACAATTGGCCAATTCGTCCGCGCCCAATTAGAGAATTGCAGCGATGAAAATACCGGCTACGCTCTTAATTCGATTCAGCCAATTAGCTGTCTCTCTCCCCGCAGGGACAGAGGCAGTTTCGCTGCGAGCACGCAGGAACAAACGATTCCGCCTCGTTCGGAAAGCAAAACACAAACGGGCGGAAAACGGGCCCGGTAATTTTCGAGAGAGAGAGAGAGAGAGGCACACGCCGCAAGGAACAAACCGGCCGAGAACACCTGGCCTATTTCGTCCTGCCGAGCTTCCCCTATGAATTAACGGCGACCCAATTCCCTTCTAGGAAGCTATCGGACCGACCATGTCCGACAGAGGTACCACCCTACCTTGTTCCACGCCGGAATTAGGTCAAAGTCATATCGCGACGAAAAAACGCCTCGTGACCCGGCCGTGAATTGAACGTTTCAATATCCTCCATTGCGTAATCGTATCGAGCGCGATGACAGAAGGAATTGGTCGTCGAGCGGGAAAACGAAGATCCGCCATTTTTAATGAGGTCGACGCGTTCCGTTGCGCGCCAATTAGGGAGCACACGTTCTCGGACTAGGCACAGGGACCCGTCCAAATGATGCGCAGTCGGACAAATGGGCAATCTAGCTGGAGAAAAGTCATGTCAGGAAATAGATACAGTCGGTCTCATAATTGATGGCACACTTTAAATCAGAATGTAACTCTTTTATTAATAAACCACTTCAGCTTTTCTGCCCAGCCGGATTAGTTTACCGAATGGTGTGTAATGGAAATGTTTGAAACCTTGAAAATTAGGTTTACGACATATGAAGGTGAAAATATTTAACGGTAGGCTTTTCTATTTAAAAATATCGTGATGACCTTGAAATTGATAGATACGAAACACTGGTCAATTTAACTCGATAACGACGCAGTCGGTTAACATGCGGTACTTATTGTTAGTATAACTATAAGTATCGCTGTTAAAAATTTGTGAAGTTCGTTCGTCCAAAATGCAAGTACAATAAAAATGTAAGAAATCGCAATCGGTAAGAAACTATAGAAGAGGTTGTTGAAGATGGTACTGTGTCACCTGAAAGAGGACAGGTGCGAGTCATGGAGATACGAAGATTCGCAATTGTAGAGAGTTCCAAGACAAAGTGGAATAATTTCATCAGCTGTAAGTAGATGTAGGCACTATTATCACAAGCGACTTTATCAGGCAGTCTCTTATCACCGACCTCATGTCCCCCGGGACAGGTTTATAGCTTTAGTTACGGGAACTGCGGACGACTCTATCTCAGATCACCTCGAATACGCTCGTTTCGAAGTATCGTGATCAGCCTTTTTTCAGCTAACCGCAATCTGATGTTAGCAAACGGCATTACAAACGCAAGAAGACAACAAGTGATTCTATAAGACGGCTTGCTGCTGACTGGTACGCGGACGAATCGGCAGCGTTACCAGCTAGAATCGAGACGTGTTCTGGAAACGAATGATCGTGATCTGCAACCTTGACGAATTTCTTTTCCGTTCGTGACGCGGTCCACCTTTTCGGCCTGTAAACCCAACAACGATTATTTAACAATTTCTTTTGGGACAGCAGCTTAAAAATTTGTAGCATTCAGAATAATGAAAGTAAGTGTAAATTGTGGGATATTAAGTACACAGTATGATGGTTTAATCATTTGTCGCGGAGCTCTATCTTTCGCGGAACCTCTGAATTGACGGCTCCGAATGGGACTAATGCCATGATTAAATTCATTGGATGGCCGGTATCGCGAGAGGTTAATACTCTTAGAGCCCGGCGTTAGGCTCGCAGATACTGACGCCCACGATTCCGTAATTACAACGCATTATTCGAAGCACCTAGCGTTGCAGAACACGGGTGTGTCATTATCGGAGCAAATGGACTCTACACGGAATAACGCTGTGGTGGCTGCGACTTTAAAGCGGACGAAAGGGAACGGTAACGAGGAAATTGTCTTTCGCAAGCGACCCGACCGCGATCTGGATCAAAATTCGCTTCCAAGCCCCGCCGTTAAGCCCCGGCCAATTTTCGGAATCGCTTTTAACGATCGGCCAAATTGCCGGTTACGCTCGCGCCGATCGAAACGGCCTAACCCTCGCCCAGAGGGTCCTCCTTAGTCCCAACGATCACGAGGATTCGATTGTTGCGCAATCTCCAGATTTTCAGGTCATTCAAGGTCACTGACACAGTCAATAAATTGCGAGACCACAGACAAGAAAGCGAGCTAATAAAAACGTGGTAAAAATTGGCTTTATTTCACCTTGAAATATCGAAATTACTTTCTTGCGAAAGCAATATGAGGAAGGTAGACCTGCAGTTTCACCCAGGACAAACATCGACCGTACTCTTCGACTTCTGATCCCTCGAATGAATTGTCCGCGGTATCTGGCGATATCGATGAACGGGAAGGCTCCCTGGTCGCGAGGTTATCGACAGACAGCTGTTAACGCACTGTCTGACGGGCTTCGGGGATAATTTAGAGTCTTGACAACTCGCCAAATACTTGAATACTGCGATCAAGTGTTCTCGCTAATCCCGCAAATCAGCGTTGAGTGGACTGTGGGTGCTGTTCCTTGGTAGAACTATTTTCCAGAAGTGGTAGAGAGTCATCCCCTTTCTAAAGAATTTCCTTCCGCTTCGTATTATTTATTTATCATCATTAGACTGCGGATCTTTATGCAAGAAAAAAATGTTCGCATGGATTTCAGGACACAGGAGCCAAATTGTATTCTTCTTTTAACTAGCCTATTGAAACTAATACATTGATGTCCTCACATACTTTTAACATGCCCACTGCTTTAAATTCTACGTGCCTATTTTTATGATAAATGCATAAAATCCGCAGTCTATTCATAACGATTTCTTTAGACAAGTGAAAGAGTAGTCTGCATTTTTCTGCATTTAAAACGGTGTGAAATGTAAAACGGTGAAAGACGAGAAAGATTACGAATACTGTAATGCTGTTTTCAATGTAACGAAGAATTACGAAGAAGTCTACAAGTGTGTAAAGCTCTAGCGATTTTCTGGAGGAAGAAACTGGTACGTTTACAATCTACAATAAAAGAAAGCGGTCGTAAACCCCTTTCTCCGAATGCCGATTCGAAAATTGTCGGAATCCCGTTGTTTATCGTACGATGCGTGTTAACGGTGAATAATTATCAGGGACCACGTGCCAGCTGACTCCGTCCTCCAAAAAGTCTGTGCGCATAATTAATTGCGATTCTAATCGACGTTGACGACTCGTAGAAGATAGTGTCAACAGACGTCCCGGTTTCTCAGAAGATAATCAGCCTTTTCACACGAACAAGAACAGTAATCTGGCTTTCCTACTAGCTGGCTATAGATCATTCAATTGATCTATCAAAATTTCTACGAATCCAGATCGCTATCGTTGGTATTGATCTTTACAAAAGTCTGCTTTATATTTTACCATGCGTCGCTTGTTGTTTTTGTTGCGCAAGAGGCGCGCATTCTTCCTGCACGCATCGCACAATCGAATGGAGACGGTCTACGTGACCATCGGCACATTCTCAATCGTCAAAAGAAATTATGTATTTGCTTTTCCGCTACTCGACATATCGAGTTGAGACTTTTGTTATTACTAGAATGCGAATTTAATGCGTAACAAAAATTGAAGAAATCGATTGCCAGCAATAGGACATTCGACAGAATTCTCACCGCTCGAAGATAACTTCTCCCTACAAGTTTATGCACCGCTGTTTTTGTCGAGTGAACGATCAAAAGAACTTTGTACAGTTCAATGTAGTTATAATTCACTAAATTAGATTAACATGACACATCTCCGAGATCGATTAAAGCTGTTCGAACGGTTATAAATAGAAATGAAGCTACTTTCAGGTTTCGATAGGAATCTGTAAAAACATCGCTGTCTGACTTTGCTGGGGATAGATAAATCATGATTCAACGCGCCTGTATCGTGGAAACGTTGTCGATCGATATTTTGAAGAACAGATTAGTGAAAATACTCGAAATATTAATCGATGAAAACATTATTGTAGATAATAGATGAACAGGAACTCGAGAGCAACACAAGCCTTCAACCAATGAAAACGCCTCGAGACGAGACAAAATGTAGAACCACCGAAAAATGTTTACAGGAAACGGTTCAATAAAAATCCACATAAATAGTCAATGTAAACTAACGCAAGCTCGAACCAGACTCAAAACAACAGTGATAAAAAGTCGCACCGTTGAAATAATTAGCATAACTTAAGACGTATAAAGACGTCGGAAATAGCCATAAACGAGGACATTTGAGAAGAAATAAAAAATTCTGAAGAACGTCATCGTTAGTCTCGCGACCAACTGATACAGACACAAATCGTGAAACTATAAAAATGTCGTCGGCAGCCGCAGCGCGGAATAAACGAACATAGATCAAAATGCAAATTCATGGAGACGTTGGCGATGGTTGTCGCAATGGAAATTTTAAAACAAATAAATTAATCGTGGAAAACGTCACCGACAGGTGTTGCGTGCGACATGGTAATACCAACATGAATCCGCGAGAACGTCACCGATAGTCACGCTGCCGCTGTATAGATTAACGGCGATGCAAGATAGTAATCGGTAATAACGTCACCGATAAACGTCCCGAACGATTGGAAACACGAACGGCGCGTGGTAATTGTCCGATACCGCGAGGAATCCTCGAAACCCAGGAAATACAGAGAAATCCCAACCTGACCGCAACTTTTCCCCGTGAAATGGGGATCTCCTTTTCGCGTCTGAATGCAGCGTTTTGCGATCCATGCGCCAATTATACTCCATTCGACATACTTCACATCGGAACTGCGTCTAGGAAATAGAATATATCCATCAGCGACTATAAAATTAATTGAGTAATATTTTTCATTTTTTTGAAACCTTCCTACGGAGTTCTAAAACAAAAATCAGAAGATTGGTCACCAAAATGACTTTTGTCCATCTAGATTCGTAACACTGTGCACCAATACCGTAGAAAATGAAGGGGTGCAAGGGGAAAGAACGCGCAAAGAGTTCACCGGGTAATGATCCTGGCGATCGCGGAGCGATTGTTTCGTTGCGTAATTAGAGAGCCAACGATTGCACGACGGTGAAAGTCGTCGACCGATAAAAAAAAACGAATTATTTCGCATCGGTGCGTACAAACACGCTCCGCGAGACGAAGACGGTGATCGCGATCGGACGATCCTATACCCGACAGGTTTATCCAATTAACACGTCTTGCTTCTTGCGCGCCGCGATTATCTTCGAAAAATGTCTGACCGCCGACGCGGACATTTATGCGTACATTCGCGACAGTGAGCGGCGATAAATGATAGATTGGCCAGGCTTGCTATTCACCGCGAGTCTGGACTTCCAATAAAATTGTGCCTATCGCGCAATTTAATAATATTCCTGCGTCACTATTAATAGACACCACTGTCTGCGACGTCGATATTTCTGTCCACTTCTCTGTTTTATAAATAGCGTTTCGATGCAATGTTACTGCCCGACGCCAGCACAAAATACTGGAATTGAAATATCTTCCGAACTAATGGTTCGCCGATGGAAGTAGCTTCGGACCTTCGTAACATGGAAAAAGCAAGCTGGAGCTACTGATTTCTATAATTAAAAGCTAATCGGTTTTCGATTACAGGTACTTTAGTCTTTTCTGTTGACATAAACGGTTTAGAGATTCTACTGTGTTTAGCACGGTGCACAGTGGGGTATCTCCACGATCCAACTGGACAAAATTTTATTTTCATAATAATCTAGATAAGAAATTTCCTATTATAATTTCACAAGCGATACTGTTCATTCCTCTATTGTACCACACGTTGGGAAAAAATTTTCCAATTAGGAGAACAATGTCGCGCGACAAACAATAACAGAGAATTCTCCGCGCAGACGTCGGTTTTCAGTGTGGAATAGTAAATGCAAAGGTCGATTCGTATCGCGGAGCATTACACGGCTGAGGGTATCAATAATTGCGGACTAATTCCCGCTTCAATCATTTTTATAAATCGAGGATCGATCGAAACAAACGCATTGCACGACCGATCCCGAAGATTGGACGCGCTCGCGTTCGTAAATGTCCGCATTTTATCGGGAGATTGCAGCATCGTGGACGGATTAAAGCGTTGCACTTTGCTACGATGCGAAATTGTCGGTAATCGTGACGCGCGGACATTCACTCCGGGAGAAAAATAATGGTATCGATCTTACGAGGATCGCGGAAAACTGTCCGATATCATTTTTATACCACGAAACGGCGGTAAAAAATCGTACTTATAGTTTTAAGGTGTCTTTGCAAAGAGGGGGCTTCGATCTTCAAATCTATGGAAGATTGATTCGGGAACAAAATTTTTTAATGTTTTTACGGAGGTTCTAATTTATAGTAGTTTCGAAAGAAATGGGTCTTTAGTTTCTCATCTGCTACATCATGTTAAAATATCTTAATTCTGTTTTTTCACTTTTTGTACATATTTTTCGAGTAACATGTTCCCTGTAAAAAATTGAAGTGTACGTAATTAACAAAATTGAGCGATTGAGCAAAATATGTCTTGGATTTCGAGTGGCACTCGATCCACGTTATCGATCGGCCTCGATATTGATCGCGAACAATCAGGCGGATGTCATCGTCTGATGTGTGTGACAGATAATAACAAGTTTCCAGAAAAACTTTATATTTATATCGCTTAATAAAGGAACGCTTTAAGCTTGTAAAAGAATGATCGAGTCACATGGCTCAGATTTTTATCGATCATGCATGTTGGGCGATTATATTTTCCCCTATAAATAATTCTTTATAGATTTGGTTCAGCGTTAGATAACAGTTCGATCGTTGGGAAAAATACGTGCAGTTTTTGATTGACCTCGACTGTCCAAAATCAAGATGGCGGACTGGGGAATATGGTATAGATCGGTTGCGACATGTTTGGTTTGCTTCGGACGAACCGCGCACGTTTTTCGATTCCAGGGCCTTAGCCATATTCGTTCATGCGAGTTTTCAATTCGAGTTTTGATTCACGATGCGTGAACAATCGGTACGTAGACATCATAATTAATAACTCGAGTGTTGACGGCCGCCGGGTGGGCTGGTAAGTCGTTCTGGGGATCGAAAAGGAGAAGGAATTCTACTTAACACATTACCGACCGGTAATTATCGTATAATTTTGAAAAATCTATGGCACATGGTTCATGTAACAACAAACACTTTCTAATGGAACCTTCAATAGCAACAGCAATTTTTATTTTGAACTAACAAGTCTAAATTAATTATAACAACAGAAAAGACAAGATTTTTGTAATTTTCTTACATCGTATAGATTCCAACAAAATTGAAAATCTAATCAATGCTTGTCGTCAAGTTTGATATAAAAATCACGTCGCCAATTTCCTCTGGATTTTCTCGTTTTATTTTTGCAGTACTTTGGTTCGCGCGATGGAAACGGCATTATCATTATTCTTCGGAAGAACGTTCTGTTATTAATATCGTAATAGAAAGTTTCGGTTCCACTGCGGCAAGTTAATATTCAACTTAATTTCTTCGGGCCGGCCGAGTTCGAATTATTCGTCCGGCCCGACAGCCGAATATCGAAAATAGCTTGGAGGCGTTCGAGCGATAGATGAAACACTTCACGTCGAACTTTGACACGGGTTCGAAATAAATTACTTCCGCTAACGAGCCGCCTGAAATATTAACACACGGTTGAAAATAGCGCGAACGCCGTGCCGCACCGCGTTGCGACTCGCGATAAATAACAGTGGAATGTTGCTCGGTTAGGACGCGTGCAACAAGAACGAGCAAGGTGCACACGGCTATCGGCAAACGATCGTGATTCGCATAGCCGACGCGGACGATTCGCGACTCGCATAATTGACCCGCTTCGTCGGAGCTTACGAGGAGACGAAGCTGGGGAATCAGGCACAGATAACTCGTGTACTACTAACATTGATTAAATTCCATAAACTAAAAAACTTTTAATTTTCTCCACGTTTTCAAGATTGTGACGCAACAAGCAAAATACGTCATAAGTAAGACATTCGATCGAGCATATCCGAAACGAATGATTCAGATGGTCTGATTCACTATACGCAAATACTCCACGAGATGCGAATACGATTCCTGGTGCTCGGTACTTTCCTTTTTTCCACGGCTCGCTGAACATTCGTTTATTCTACTGTTTATGGGCCCCGATGAATCATGTCGTTTTTAGCGGCGATCCAATTCGCCGTTTTACGCTGGAACGTTCTGCCGTTCGGCATTTGTATTTGATTGCGAGCGAAATAGGGACGTATTGTTTCAGTATGAATGGCCTCTCCGGTCCAAGAGGAACAATAGAAGAATGGGAGATCCGCTGATGGAGCTGCGTCTTTTCGACGCCATTTTCTTCTCAATGGAAGCCTAAATATTTTTTAACCATCGTATAATGGATCTCAGTACCTTGGCGAGCCCTTACGTCTTATGAACCCTTCAGGGACCACACCTGTGCGCCATACTGACTCTAACGAGCGTCTTAAAATTTGTCCTATCCAAATTATGTACCTAATTTTGTAGCACCTGGGCGACATCAATTTCACGTCTCATTTTTGTACATTTTTGCTTTAACTTTAATTCCAACGTTGACGGATTCTTTTATAAAAATCAGGAATGAGGAATAATCTGAACTCATCAACAAACAAAATTTCTTACGATAATCGTAGAGTAAAGATGTCATTAACACTTGTCACTAAATACGCGTTCTAGTATTTTAGAAATGGAAAAACACATACATAAAGATCCGCGGTCAATTGATTGCTTACTTGAATTTTTTGAAGGACAAAAAACTGTGAAAGAATCAAATTACTTAATAAAAAAAATAATTAAATAGATGCGCAGAGGTAAAAATGTACCTTGCGTCTCTGCAAAGATTTTTGTGTCAAGCTCGATGAAATATATTTCTGGAGGCGATATAGTGGACATTCCAGAGTCTCTATAATGGACACACTTGATCCGCATTCGCTTAGAGCTGACAGACTTAATGGAAGAAGAGAAAAATTACGGGAAGGAACGTGTTTTTCATCGTTCGTCTTTTGTTGGTGGAACGTCAAAAGCTTTCAGCGGGAACGGTCAAGGAAGTAACACATTCAATTAATTTGCTGGTAGTTCGCGAGGAGTTCCGTGTGGGGATCGTACGGAAACACGATTGGATGGTCGGGGCCCGCAACGTGGCGGGTCGCAACTTTAATAAAACACAAGGCAATAATTGCCCGGTTTTCGTGGCTCGACCGGCAAACTTTCCAATTTGCGACACCGTCGACGGAACGGCCGTCCGGCCACGAAGCCACGGCAATTGAGAAATTCACGCGTCACGAAGCATAATTCATAACAATTTGCGGCGACACCTTCCGCAGCGTCGCGGTGGAATTTCTGTTTCGCGTCCACGCTCCGCGAGATCTGGGTCGGAGAGGCGTGGTGTCTGGCTCGTTTTAAAACAGAAAAAAAGCAAAACAGAACAGCGAAGGAACAAATTGCACGGCGATGTTACTATCAGCGATCGTTAACTATTGTTCGACGTCAGATAGAATCGCGAAATACCGCGTTCTATTTCAAGGCATTCCACGCGGGTCAGAAGAAATCCCCTTTCGATTAGTTCCGTTGGTTATCACTCCGTTGCGGATCTTTGCGCGATTGTGGCAGCCGCCATTGTTCGCTACGCGGTGTCTCAAATGTACGGTGTGTCGGGAAAAATCACAACTTTTAATTTAGAGTGAAGCAGGCTGGATGCTTATTTGAATAAAATACAAATCTGAATTGATTGGTGAATATATATTTTCATTTGATAAATTTCGATGACCTTGTTTATCGTTGAATGTAAATCACACCTACTAATTTTTGGATTACAAAACAAACTGGAATACACAACAGCTGGATTACAAAATGGAAAAGCGTGAATTTTGTGCTGTGCGACGATAACATAGAAGCAGCGTGGCACGGGACCGAAAATTCAAAATTCAAATTTGAACGTTTCCCGTAAATCATTCGAAAATGTGAAGGTCCGTTTATATTCCAAGCTTAGGAGCACAGTTTGATTTGTGTGGTGTGCGCCCAATAATAAGTTACACCGCTTGAAAATGAAACGAACCACAGAATTCGCAACACACATATATTAAATGACATTAATTATGGAATAATAAAGTGAGAGCGTGCAGCGAAGAGTGTGTACAATAAAGTTGAGCACGCTAGTGAGCTGTCGTGTTCGGATAAATATTGCCGCTGGCCGAATGTAATTGGGCCGAAATTCAAATGAAATTAATTAAACTGTGTACAGATGATATGTGTTTCAATTTCTCCGATGCGGACGATTATTAGCAATTAATGTCACGCGGCGAATTAAGATCTCCGAAACGATACGCGCCTGTTAATCAAGCTTCGAGGTAGTCGATTAATTTGTTCGAGAACTCGTAAACTGTAAGGTATTCGATTTAAATATTCATTCGAGTTCCGTCGCTGCTTTATTTCGGAAAAAAACCGTGGAAAAATGAGCTGCTAGAGCGAGCCGCACGGATCCATAAAGCTTGCAGCGTATTTTGCAAGTTAACTCGCAATTAAGCAAATTCTTGCAGGTTGAATTCGATATTTCGTGCCCGTGCTCCGTCACCAAACGTTTCCACGGTGGATGAAATCCAATGAAACGAGAAATTCAGCACGTTCGCGGTCGGCCGCGGCGGGAACGACGAAATTTCGGGAGCAAACATCTATTACAATACGTTAACGCGGGTTTCTGCGGTCACCAGCTTCTTCAAGTTGCCGCACGAATAAAGATATTGTGCAACATACGTAAGCTCGAGTCAATTGTGGAATACTGATCGTAAGGAAACGGCGAAAATTAGTACTGTATAAATTCTTCGTATAAATACACTTGTATAAATTTATATTAAAACAACACTTATGAACAACTTTTGAAACAGACAAGAATCGATATCTTATCAGTGGGTGTCTCACATTTCATGTTCAATATATGCTTTTGTAAGTGACCCAAGAATTACTTATTTCCGTAGTAAATATTAGATTCACCGAAATGATTTTACTTAGTAATAATTTAATTAGTAAACTGCGGATTCGAAGCATTTATTTGTTGATTGATCGCATCCCACGACTGTTGACGCAGACTCGCGTTCCCGTGGACCAATCTGCCGAAAGGAAATCAAACAAAAGCTGGTATGTATTCATCGGTGAAAATTTCATTTCCCCGAAAGTAAAACAAACTCTTCAACAAGTTTCACTTGAAATTCATCTTTCTCGGGTTTCGGATAGCAGCCGGAGTCAGGAATGCGCAAAATCGATAGTCTCATCATTACGATTCACCGACGACGACGACGTGGGTGCAAAAGAAGCGCCGGTCGATTGTTCCCGGCAAGTTTTTCGTTTCTCAGAAGAGAGTGAGAAAGGGAGAGACGAGAGGTGGAGGAAAGAGAGAAAGAAAGAAAGTCGGGGAGCGGAAGAAGCGGAAAGATCTGTCTGCAGTTTCCTCCTCTGCCGGCATTTCCGCGGACACATAAAAGTATTTTTGAGGCGGAAAGGGAATAGCGAAAGAGTTCTGAAACGCGGCTTTATTCGACAATGCTTCGACCAAGGATTCCTCCCATAATGGAATGTCAAGTTGCATTTAAAAAAAAGGAAGTAGAAAAAAGAGGAAGATGAAAAAAAGGGAAAGGAAGCAGAAGAGAGCGTCGAGGAAAATGGTCGCATCGACGTGAAACGAGACATCTCGTCCGTTTCTTGTTGTCCGAACCGGAAACAAATGACGAGATGGAAACGTAAGAGCAATGCGAGAGACTAAAGCTGCTCGTTCTCGCGAGAAATAAAAAGATCTCGAGAACCGTCTTAGTCCGTTCTGAACGTCGAGAATCGCGATACGAGGACCGGCTAGGACAGACGATCGTTTGTATTTATCAGGGACGACGCCGAGCAACCTCGGGAGCATCGGTGTTTATCAGACGATTCACGGGAAACAGCGTGGAAAAACGACAACGCCGTTCCATCCGTTACCGTTCCGTTCGCGCTCTTCGAGGACGAATCCCCGAGTGGAAAACTCGCAGGAATATCGCATCGACCGAGAAAAAGGTGCACAGCAACGACACGCTCGGGTGAAAATGTAAAACCGTCCTGTTAATAAAGGATTATCGTGTAACTGGTCCAAAAATGAAACTCTTTTTATTAGTACTGAAAATGCTTTTCCAAAATTTCATACATTTATGAAGAAATTGGTCGGGCGAAATATAAAACAGTACATGATTTGAGAATATTAAAATGTTGTTTTTAAAGTAACAATCTTCGAATTAAAAATTTATTTTAGTTGATTTTTGTTATTTTTGTCAGAGTTGTAATATAATCATAGACATCGATTTCCCTTTCAGTCCAATTTTTTTGTCTAATTTTTCAATGCATCTGTGCACCAATAAAATAAGAAACTCCTACAGCTGGTAGTTTGCTCGAGCAAAAACTTCTTGCTTACTCACCCCTTAGACTTTCCGAAATAGAAATAAACTAGAACTTAACCGCGTTTAAGAATTGATCCGACAAGTTAACGGGCGAACTAGATTACCGGCAAAAGTTAGCCATGTACTTCGTTGTACCTCTTTGTTTTACCTTATTTTTGCGTCAGGTGTGTTTTAGATGTCCGCGGTTTGTTGTTAAGTAAGAACGGGGTCACCGTTTTTCTTGAAAGAAAAATACGAACACGAAATGTTTACATGTATTCGGTTTAATGTACAAGGTTTATTCCTTCAGGGAACCGGGGGAATGACAGAGAATTCCCTAAAGAAAAAAATGGGGAAAAATGGTATAAGTAGGCGGTGTGAAAAAAAATAGTTGACCCCTTTAGCCCAGGACCATCTCCATTGTCCACTAGCTACGGGATTGTCAGGAGGAAGAATGTTCACTCGTAGCGCAGGTCACAACAGACGACAAACGACTCGATTTGTTCATTCGAAGAGTCTGACAAGTCGAGAACTCGTCGGGATTGCGGGGCAAAGAGCACTTAATGGCGGAAAGCGATTACCAGAGGATTAAGGTCAGCTCGTGGTCTTCGAGGAGAAAAACCGGACTGCGAATCGTCCCAAAAAAAAAGAACGCCGTGCTCACTGGTAAATTTAGACACCGACGAATTGCTTTTCCCGGGAGGAACCAACAACCCCGTGAGGCTTTCGGGGTATTTGTTTTCGATCAACGCGTCTGGATTTCCGGGGACCTGGACCGGTCGTTCGACATCTTCGTCTAAAAACTCTTTACGCGTGCGATCGTGATTTTCTACGGTTTCGTCATCGTCGTTTTAACTTTCGCCTTTCCTCTCGTTATTATCGGGAAGCATCTATTCGTTCGGATATTATTAGACTGCAGGTTTTATGCGCTCGCAATAAATGTGAATAGATCGAATGCGAAACAGTGAATGCCACTAAATTGTAAGAATTAAAATTTATTTCTATATGCAGTCGACCGAATTTATGATACAAATCGATGCACAATCAAATGCATTTAATAGTCTCGCCCATGGAAATTATTTCGAGATCCGATGAATGTTTACGAACGTTTTGCAGAGCTTACAGAGATTTCCATTCGTTTTTAAAATAGATATTTACGTATACTATATAATTTGAATAGATTGGCGAGGAATGCATCGAGTGTATTTATAGGATAAGTGAAATACATGCAGTGAATACGCTGAATGATTATATATGCCTCCGAGCGTGCAATGTATAATTAGTTTGATTATTAATTATTCGACAAGAAAGCGGCGAGATTATGTCAATGTATAAAACGTTTAGCCATGAATTAAACAGTCAACAACGTGCATGCGACATATTGTAACGTAGTACTACGTGCCGGCGTGTCGTGAGATAATTATGTTTATGTAATTAAAAATATAATTATTCTATACGGGGCACATGAATATTCTACGAACGAATATTCTACTATTCCTAGGACCTGTGACGAAATTCTGATCTTGAAAAAGTTTCTTTCCAGGTGGAATCGGCCCTTGAAAGTCTTCCAATACAACGATCGATGTTGCGGAAGACGGAATACAGTCCGGATCTAATTGATCAGAAAAATCCGCGGTCACCCATCCCAGTTAAGTTCGTGAAACAACTGTTGTTCGGAGAGCAACTTTTCCCTACTTCTCGAAACTGTTTTTGCCAGTTTATTTGTTACCGATCGATCTGCCAGCGACTATAACCGCTGCATAATATAAAGGTGCTAGTAAATGGACACTTTATCAATTTATCGGATCATAATCGATAATTTCTTCCATTAAAAGGACTGTTTACTAATCGCAGTTACGAAACCGAATTGATTCGCGTTCTAACCTATTACATTCGATCGCCGCGGCAGGGTCACTCGTCTTCGGGTCAATGGAAATCGAGTCTTCCGTATCGATTCATTGATGTTCATAGAATTTCGACGATTTTTTTCATCATAAATTGAACCGCATAATCGTGGCTGAACTCTCGTTCGCTAATGGGTTTCCCGTGATCTTGGGAAAGAGATTTAAAGGATTGGGAACGCTTGATCGTTAAATTGGAATTGCCTCGCTCTGGTTTAACGAAATCTGTTTATCCGCTGAAATGTATGGACTAAACAAGAGGCTACTTGATCCTGCGGTACACGTAACGTTCTCATATTATATCAATCCTGAATTCAAAGGAACGCTGCAAACATCGTTACATCCTTCGATCAGGATTATACTCGAACTTTTCCGTGTGTACGTTAGAATGGAACACAGGACTTGGGCAAATGTCCAGGGCCCCAAGCAAAAGAGGGCCCCGAATACAAAGCAAAATCCAAGATGAAATTTTACGTTTTTCCCCAGGGGTACTGAAATTCTACTTTGCCCAAGGTCCCAACTAGTTATAACGCGTTACTGCACAGGACGATATTGATTCCCGTAATTTCTAATTTTACGCTCTACCTTGAACTTGCCAGTGTGTTCGCGGATAAAAGCAGACCGGTGTAATTTCGTTAGAAAAAATTATTTTCGTTTCCCGTCTATATCGGAGATTTTACGAGACATTCGCGGACCGTCGCGGCCAGAGAGGATATTTTCAATTTTGATCGCCATCAGCAATAACAGGACGACAGCAAATTTTCACCTCGTAAACCGATGGCTCGCGTAGCAACCAGACTGCAGAATCGTTCGCCAGTTTCGGTCCAGATATCCGTGTCCGGAATTTCTTTGCTAACGAAAATACCGTTGCATGTAAACCGACCGATTTGCATGAACGACACGCGCTCCGTGAAAACAAGGAAAGTTTATCCAGAGATACGTTTCGGCCAGCGTTCCAACGCTGCGCCGCTCGTAAGTCTTCTTTAACTTTTATCGACGAGCGACGCATTTTTTTGTCGGCCCGGTTCGTCAAAAACGTTACGCGGAACGACGCGCCGTTATTCTTTCGGGTTTTCCAAAAAACGCGGAACGATCAACGGGAAAGAGAAACGGCGGGACGTGTCTTTGTCCGGCAAAGCCCCGATGGAAAGCGGAAATTGAAAGAGAAATTAAAATTGCTAGCCCGAGCGCTTTGCTCCAGCTGCGCTCGAAATTGCGCGCATATTCGAAAGCACTGTGTTCCTTTCTATTGTAAATTTTGACTGGTAATTATTCTTTTGCTCTTTTGATTTTTGGCGGTGTAACATGATTGGTAATTCTTTTGTGGAAATGCTGACATTAATGTTTTTACACGAAAAAAGATAATATATTGACATTCTATTTACTTTTGATAATTAGCTATAGGAATTATGTATTGGAAAAAACGATGACTTCAAATAGCTCGAAAGTAATTTGTTAATGGGAAAAATTCTTCGAACAAATGTTGCATGGTTTCTAGGAGGACAAACGATGCTGTAGAGTGAATGTATAGAACGTTTACATTATAAGCTAAGATTAATTGCAAAACTCAGTCCGGTCCATAGTATTTATCAATTTACAAACTGTTCGGAAATCGATATTCGAACTAAACTGTACGTGCCTCAGAAGAAGTCTGGAGGAAGAGAACTGTAGTACACTCAACTAGTTTTTCAACATGACTTCAAATAGCTCGAAAGTAATTTGTTGATGGAAAAAATTCTTCGAACAAATGTTGCATGGTTTCCAAGAGGACAAACGGTGCTGTAGGGTGAAAATATAGAATGTTTACATTAGGCTAAGATCATAGCCACGAGGCTGAATAAATAAAGATTATTATTACACGAAATATTTATATATCTACTCTAGTTACTTCGATTTCCAGTAATTTGGCATATCGTGAATTTGCATGCGATCCTTTACACACAAACTCTGTACTGTCTACTATCCTTTACTTTGGCAAACCACCTTTTTATTACTGCTCTCGCTGTGTGTTATCGCGAGCAGCGGTGCACAGGGCGGGGATTACAAACAAGGGCATCGTTCCCGAAGGATTTAGCAAGGGAGTGACCAACGACTGCATGCCACTCACCGCAGAATCTCCTAGGAGCGCGCTACTGTCGCCGGAGCACCTTCGTATCTCAGCAAAATTTTTCGACGTGTGTACTTACGTGCCGGAAAAACCTTGAGCGCCGCCGAGCTTACTATAGGAGATAGTTTACTCACCTGCAACAGAGAGAAAAGACAACGATCGTTAAGGAAATCTGTTTCTTGTCGTCGCAGCGACGAGAGGAATGTATTGTACAATCCTGCGCGTCGCGTCAGCCATTTTATGGCAGACGTATGGCGAACGTTCCCCGTTTTATCGTTCGGAACATGGCTTTGTTTATGCGCGCATCGGAATCGCCGATTGTTAGGATCCGGAATGGAGCGGATGACGAAGGGAGAGACCGGTTCGAAGAAGTTGAAAGTTTAACGAACGATTTCGGCGAACCATCTCCAGGATAAAAATGGACGATTGATCGCTCCTGTTCGAGGCTTCGCGCTGATGGCTATCTATAAATTTCAGTTTCGCTTCCATTTTACAAAGTCAGTTGTATAAGTAAGTCTAAATTTTTCTAAGTTTAGTATATAATTATATATATTTAATTTATAATTTACAGACGCAATTTTAATTTGATTCTCTTGAAAATGATCTAAATGCAGATCGAAACGTTGAGAAATAATATTGTGCTAATTTGCAAATAGTGTTTTGAGTAACAATTGATCGAACCTATGCGCCGATATCATTAATTTATGATTAAAGCAATTTACGATCGATATTATTTAATATTTATTTAACACAAATAATAATGTGAACAATATAGTTAATAATGCCACAGCAAATTTTTAGCTGTGCTTCAGATTTTCACAAGGAAACATTTTCGGACATGAATCGATGTTTGAAACCGTATTGGAGAAGCGGCTCTGTAAGCTGACAGAATTGATAGCGCCGGTACGCGACGTTCGCAACGGGGTCCGTGAAAGGTCGCGTCACCCGCGTCCACGATTGTTTTCTTTCTGTTTCTCGCGTGTAAAACATGCGGAACGCTTTTCAACCAAAGCGGAGCGAACAGTAAATCGCGGAAACTCGGCGATCGAGAAAACGCCGGAAACCTCGCGACCGTTACGAGTTTATCGAGCAGCAGTTGCCGCCGCCGTGCCGGGGGTAGAGACGTCGCGGGACGTCCTCGCCGAATCGACGGCCGCGTTCGTCGTGCAATCACGTCGCCTTCCATTGTTTCCTGCCGACCTATCGAATAATGCGCACGTGTCTTGAATGCAAGTGACCGCGGCTGCACCGTACAAGCGTGTTTCCTCTCGAATACGACTTCTGTCCAGCTCTGACCGGCGAATCTTCCAAATACTTCCCCGAAGCTGGATGACATTATTTCGTTATACCAACAAATCCACAATCCTTCCATTAACCCTCATCCGTCCCTAATGTCACGAACTGAATCTGTCCCTCGTTTTTTTTATTAGAAAATCTCATATGAGATTTATTTCAACATAATTACAAAAAAAAATACGCCACATACAAAACAGATTGTTAAATAAAGATTGGCGTTCATATTCCCTTCCGAATGAGCTAATGAAACATTTCCAAAAGTTCACCGAGTCAACTATTCGGTGAAACCAATTATGCAGAAATTACCAATTTATATTTTTCAGGTGAATGGCATCGCAACCATGCGTTTTAAATGAAGCCGTAAGGTATGAAATCGTCGCTCGTTACTTTAAGATTTGTCAGTCCACGTGTTACAGGTTCTCCTCGTTCTCTAGCGTAAATGTAATTTCCGCGCAGATTCCGATGCAAGGCTCCCACACTCGCTCGCTACCCACTGATGACAATGTTCTGTATTCCGCGAGCGACTGTCGCATTCGTGGAAACGCGAGTAGCCGACCCGGATTTTTCCGAGTTCAAAGTTTCGCGAGGAAAACCAGGACACCAGGACGAGGAGGACATCGGGAACGGCTGATTCCGATTCCCAGCGTCCTTTTCTGCTCGCTTTTGTCGCGCGCACGACCAACGCCGCACGGTGGGCCGTTTCTATGAAATAGGTGGAATTGATTAAAAAATGTTCACGTTATTTAAAATAAGCACACGTCAGTTTATTTGAACAACCAATTTCAAGTGAAATTCCAACAATTTTTCACTTCATTTTTTAATTGATCGAATAACTCTCCAAAAATCCTATTTATTATTTCGTGTGCTAAAGGACCATTTTGAAAGCGAACGCAGCTAAATCATAAAGCTGTAATCATTAAGCTACAACAAGGTATGTATTAGTTTCAGCTCAATAGGAAAATTAAAAGAAGAATATCATTTATATTTGGCTCCTGTGTCCTGCAATCAATACGAACATTTTGCATAAAGATTCGCAGTTTAATGATAAGAGTCCGCAGCCCTTCTGCTTCCAATCGAGAACTTGCAGGCCATAACATTTTCTTATGCAACAATTCTAAAAATACAACTAACGCCGTTCTTTCTAGTTACAAGATTCTGACACCATTCTCTGTATTTAATTATTTTTTATAAGTCAAACAGAGCATTTATCTCGTGGCTAGTTCTACCGTTTCATTGGGTTAGAATGTCTTGGAGTTCTAGTGGGAGATCTCTAAAAATAAAAAGACACAAGCAAATCGGAGTAGCACCGGTGCAAAGAGTAAGAAAGAAGTCACGTCTGGACGATGAAGCTGATCCAAGCCAGCGTACGTCTAACAATCCCCTACATCCGTGGACCAAATCGAGCGAGGCAAAGAACGATCGACTTTTCTGATCGGCTTCCGGGAATTCTATTTATAGTTAGACACACCTGAATGAATGACTGCGCGGTACGCGTCCGCAGGGTTTCAAACAGGTTCCGTCGGGTTTTACGGGCGTCGGCTGATCACGAATGCAAGAAAGGCCGGGTTGTTGGCGAGAGCCGGCTAGCAAACAAACCGATGCTTTTGTCCATGGTGATCCGGGGGCCCATTCCATCGCGCCCCGCCGATTAAATGCGCAGCTTCGGCGCTTTGGTCCCCAACAATTAACACTTTATCTTCCTCCGTTATTTTTAATAGCGAAGTTTTTCTTTGTGACCAATTACACATATCCTGAAAATTTCATTAAATTAATAAGTTGTCGTATCTTGTTATCCCCGATTGTACTACATATTGTACAAGAACGAGCGAACACGGTCTTTATCTTTATGTTTCATTACGTCGAACGCCGGTGCAGGCGCATAAAATCCGCGGTCGAACAACAAACGGCAATATTCGGCCAAGTATCCAAACAACCGGCGCGGCGAGTCCGGTTTCCGTTGCAAGTATGAAACATCTGGCGGCTGGTGGTGCACCGAAAACCTTGAAACTCATTTGTACAACACGATCGACCACTCGACTCGTAAATTCCATGGGGAAGAGAGCAGCCGTCGGATTCGTCAGACGACGACGACGATGGAACTGAGATAGACGGAGGCTGGAGTGGCGGAACGGTGAAGACGAAATCGACGTCGACGTCACGCACCTCGTAAACCCGCGACGAAATGCGCGAGAAGAGATGAAATGGTAATGGGATTGGGGTCTAACAGGATCGGATAAACCGAGCAGTAAAGTTTGAAAAAATGTTTCGAGCACCGACCGAGACGTCCTCAAACGACCGACATTTTGATCTTAGAATTCCTTAGATGTTTAGCGATCGGCAGCTTCATTGGATCAGTGAAAGAGCCTGATCCGTCACGCTCCAAGGTGAAACGCTATTCGGATAAACTCTAGGGAGCCGAGTTTTGCCGTCATAAGGTCATTTTGTTCAACTCGCCTCCCCCCAGATTAAATCCTGGGTGCGCCACTGGTCGCTAATGACCTTGTTGTTGATGCGACCTGTATAAATAAATAAAAAACAAAGTATTGGTTTCTTCCTGTGTATGGTATAAATATTGATGCAATTCGATAGGAAAGACAATGTTATCTCAATAGGCGCACGTGAATTGTATCTGAATTATACATGGCAATGGTTCGCTTCCCATGAAACTAGTATGTATTGCCATTGAATGGAATCGAGGATCCCGTATCTGTCAGGAAACACGAGTGGTATGAGAGACCGGGGGATGTCTCGAGAAAGATGAACCTGCCAGACGGCGGACGGGGATGTCGAAGGTGGATGGTATGACAAAAAGTGGGAAAACAGAGACATAGGACACGGAACGACGACGAACCGGTCGAACCGCTCAAGAGCAACTGCATTCCTCGAGGCTTCTACGTCACTGTTTCACTCTGACAGCCCTTTCGATGTGTCTGCTCGATCCTCGACCAGGATGATCCTTGCTGCAGTGTTATTCGACCGTGAACCACCTCGGTCAAATCGTAATCTGCTGTATTCCTGCGCTGCAGACTTGTCGGCGACGTACTCGACACGCAAAACCAATATCTCTGCGCTTTTCGAATCGATATCAAACTTTTGCTTCCAGATAATATCTCGCTGTAAACGCAAATCGTTAATTCAACGCTAAACCTACCAAGCAGAAAATATACAAGAGTGTATGCTTCACAGAAATGAGAAGATTGAATTTACTTCAACTTTGTAGATGCCAGTGAGCAATTTCGTGCGTGAAATGTAACACAATTACTGTTGCCATCAGAGAATATGAACTTTTAACCGTAAATTGTGAATTTTCGTGCGTGAAATGTAACACAATGACTGTTGCCGTCGAATAAGTCATTAAAAAGTCTTTATCCATGAACATTGAAAAATCACGAGATAAACGCAACCAGATAATGCGTTAAAAGAGGTGCAAGTGCAAATGTGCCTTTGATAAACATTCTTCGCAATTAAAGTTCACGGGGTAACGGACTAATCCCAAGTACGAATTCAATTAACAGAAAGTACACAGAAACTTGAATAAAATCCAATGAAATCTCGATTCTATCCGACACTCGATTAAACGCGAGCAACAAGAAAAATATGCCCGTTGGAAGCCGGAGCTTGCAAGCCAAGTCCGCGGCAATGTAAACCGATCTATAATAATCGTTCTCGACCCCTCTTCCCCGAAGATATTCAACACGCGTCGAATTAAACGCGGAAGAAATTGTAGAACTCTTGCTCTTCTCCAGAACACTGAAATCGGAATCCGGTTTAAAATAAACAGCTGTGCGCGTCTTCTCCGAAGTGGCAAGTACCAGCAACGTTTCGAGAACTTCAAGATGATTTAGGAGAGGCGGTACCAACGAAATTCCAGGATCATTTTCCAAACAAATCTTTCGGTAGCGCGTTACTCTTTGATGTGTCTCCGTTTTAATCACGATCAAACAAAATCGTTATTCATTCTACGCGGAGGATCGATCAACGTTCATGCAAATGTTTTTCTCTCCACCACCACTTCCTGCTGTCGATTCTTTTCCCCCTCCGCACGTAGATCCTTTGGTTATCTTTCGCCGATGAAATTCACGGCGCCCGATGTTTTCAAAGAAAATCACGGATGTTATTCCACCGACGGCGTAACCGACGAGCTTTTCGTCTTCTTCGCCGCGAGACTCTTCCACCGATACTCGTGTAAATCTGCGTTCCATAACAATCGCCATCCTTCGGCACGATGAGGTTATCCGCCGGCTTTCGTTTAAACAAACGGGTTTTCGGGGTCGACGCACAGTGGGCTATTTCCACGTACTAGCTCGACGAAATTCAACTTTGACAATGATCCAGATGTACGAATGTCCGTTTAGCCAGGAAATATAAAAACGCAGTTCAGTCGTTTTCTCCATTCCGAACTGTGTAAAGATTCGCAGTCTAATCGGAACGGGATCGAAATTGTAGGTGGATGCTGTACATCGAGTATAGGTGCACCAGTCGGTGAAATTCAGTTTTCGGGTTGCTATTAGTCAAATTGTAGCTCTCGTGCTTCGAGGAGCGCGATTTTCAGGTTTCTCTCGGCTCGGCCACAATGTATAGCAATGAATGCCGCCGAGTGTCAGAAACAAAGGGACAACTCTAAATGAGCGGCGATCGATAAGGGTGGAGCGATTCTCCGCGCTGGCTAAATTGGAGCATTAGAACAGGACATTTTGATCCAGATTTCGATCCACGATGATTCTTAACTCATGCTGTCGCGAAGGTCGTATCCTTTCTTCTTAGACGCTTGATCCGTAGTCTAGTAATTATAGGACAAAGTAACGAGCTATTTGAAATAATATTTCGAATAATGTAATTTCTATCTGCCGGCCGTGAACGAGAGGATCGTGTGAAGTTCTGGCATCACGTGCCACGAGTTTCGAGGGCGGATTCTCCTTGGAACGTCTCTCGCGGGAATGCCTAAGCCCGTGGAAACGACTAGAGGCCCGAAGGTGTCGAAGATTCAGCGTCTCGGACAAAGCAACGTCGCCGTAAAACTATTTTCGGGAGACGTGACACAGTTTTGTAGACGCGAATTGGAGCACAACGCTTCGATACCATCTCGCGAATTCTCCCACCGGGCACGTACCTCACGCGTCGACACGAGACGACTCGCCCTTTTCATTATTTTTGGTTGGTCCTTGGACACAATTCAAATTAATTCTATTA
Organism: Lasioglossum zephyrum; assembly: GCA_028455615.1. NCBI lineage: Eukaryota > Metazoa > Arthropoda > Insecta > Hymenoptera > Halictidae > Lasioglossum > Lasioglossum zephyrum. The sequence goes on along the minus strand of CM052324.1, from coordinate 936,720 downwards.
GTCAGAATTTTAAGAAATTTGCTCCAGAGTATAGGACTTACATATGGTCTAAGGGTGGTTACATGTAAAACGTTGGATTTTGGAATGCGAACGTTCTAAAACATTTTACTCAAGAAACATCATTAGAATTTACAAGTTTAATATATGCACATCTTTTCAAGGCAAGAAGCTGTTCGTTAAGGTCGTCTCTTCAATTTGAATTTAACTATTCAATTTTACTTTCAAATTATTTTTACTCCAATGTGACTCGATGTGATTATCGAGTATACTTTCTATGCGAGTGGAAAGATAACAATATCGACGATATCATTACGCGATAGTTGCGTACAAGAAAGATATTTCGTAGGTGGAAGAAATTCGCAGTAATTACACGAGTGGTGGATTCCAAACAGAAATGGCGATTAATTAGAAGCACGCTGCTGCGTTGTGACGCGTTACGCAACCGAGCCCGTCTCTTTTTCGCTTATTTATTTACAGTCCCGCGGGCACCGTCGCCATTTCGTTGGAACGCGAGCAAGACCACTTCAATCCTGCCGTTGCATGGGATAATCCACAGTGGTCGGATGGAAAATTCGTCGAGCACATGCACTGTTCTTGCCATTAAACCCGTTTCGAAATAATACGAGCCGCTGTTCCATTCTATTAAAACCTGCGTTTCGAATTTGTTTGAAGATACCTACATTAGTCACTTATATTTGTAATTTGATAAACTCATTGTTTCTGTTGAACATAGTTTATTTAAACTTGAAACGAGCAGCATCTTCGAATAAAATTATGTAAAGAGAATGAACTGGAAACTACAGTATTTTATCCATATAAGTCCCCAGCACGGGTCCGTCGAGGGACATTTATGCGCCAGGGACAGCATTCTTTGACTTTTACCGAACGTAGAAAAGGACAGCCGAGCTTGTATATGTTTCAATATGAATAACTTCGGAGTGGATCTATCACGCTGAAAATACAGAAAATACCGCAACGTCAAGTATTCCGAAGTTCGGTTCTTTTGAACAGCCTGTATACATATACGCGGCGTTCGCTATCGCGGTCCAACCGAGGATCGGAAGCCGTGCTTTCGCCGGCGGTGCTTTCTATTTGCACAATCCGTTCCGCATATGTTTTTGTGCACCGCAGCAGCTCGGAATTATTATCGCGTGTCAAACCGGGCGCACCGACCCGACGAATTAATCCGTCGGGTTCCCCCGAGGCTGCCGATCTCGGTTTCGTTTCACGCGCGACTCGCTCGCCGCGAATATTTCAACGCGTCGCTTCCCATTAAGGCTTCGTTAACTCGGGACGCGTCCGAATGACTTTCGATATCTCGGTTTTCGTCCTCAGCGTCGGGGGAAATCGACGACGGAATAGAAAAACACGTGGCTCGCGGAATCGCGATGGAACGGAGACCGATTTTCAGCGAACATTTTTAGGCGAGCCAAGAAATAAAGAGGGGAAAGGTGAACAGTTTTGTTCTAATAGTTGATGAAAGGATAGTAGAAAGTAAATTTGCACCGTTGCCTATAATTTGGTGCCTGTGGAGATCTGTATGAAAAACGAAGATCAATAGTCGATTTGTAAAAGAGAAAGGCGGTTGCCGATTTTTCATTGGTCGGGCCTTCAATGTTTCTGGCTCGGTTAAAGAAAAAGTACTGATTCGCAATCTCGTTCGAGGTGTTTCCCTTAAACGAGCCCGTTCGCCGGTTGACATTTCTCGCTGGATCAATGTCAGGTTCGCCACTCGACCCGAATCAAGCCCGATCTTGACTTAAACACCCGTCGATCTCATCGACTTCCGGTCGACTAACGACAGAACAATTTCCCTGGGAATATCGCGGAGACCTCCGGGCTTCCACTTACCGTCGCTTTACGAGCCGAGCCGAGACCTTTTTCATTCAAATACGGTCGTTCCGTCAGGAATTTGTCACAGTTACCGATATTACGCTTAACGAAGCCACGCGACGGTGAGACCAATTTCTGATACTATATTTGCATCCTAGGTTGAACCTCAAGGAACCAAAACCTTTGAATTACTTTTAATGTAAACCTGCACATTCTGACAAGAAAATGCCGTGAATTCCAATTTTATTTCTAGCAATTCACTGGTTCAAAAATTATGCTTGTTTAAAGTTCAGTAATTTTCAGCGTACAGAACCTGTACTGACTTAACGTGTAAAACATGCTATAAGTTGTGTTCGATGCTAAAAAGACCCCGGGTGTGAGTGGGGTGGAAAGACTACGCTTCCAAATCTACGTTATCGATATCACCAACATGGCGACGCCCTTACTAATCAGAAACTCACAAAATCGCTGAGCTTTAAACACTCACAACTTTCGACCCAGTGGATTCTTAACATTAAAACCCGGAGTTTCGTCATTGTCTTACCAAAATCTACAGGATTACATTTAAATAAATTAAAAATCTCTGGTTTCCGGAAGTGAAGTTTACCAACACCTCTCTACAAACTTGCAATACATGGACATTTGATCTCCAACGATTCGTTAGTGTTCCCCCGGTTTTCAAAGAGATGATTCATGAAGTACTGTGCTACGCTGTATTCTTGATTACCTATTGTTCGTGAGTGCTTCTGTCGCTGTCATTCCATGCAGGTTCGACGAATGTTAACGAACGCCAACTGATGTTGCATGGTATACGTGTAAATACGACGCCATTAATATTAACGTGAAAACTGCGTGTCAGAAGTTCTTCGTGTCAAGCGTTCGAACACGGCGATAAGATAAGTTTTAGCGGTGTATCAATTCTGGCTATTGTTTCCCACTTCCTTTTCAACCCCGGACGGGCTTCCGCGAAGAAATCGATGCGGCTTTGAATTCGCCAAGCTTTCAGAATTTCTCTGTCCAAGGGGTAAAAAGTGATAAAAGTATTGAATATTTATTCAATACTCGTCGAGCAAGGGTTGCAAGGGATTATAAATTCATGCATCGATAAATGAATTGTAATCGCGAGGGTACAACGGGGCTCATCATCGAATAATTCAATTTTTAGGGTAAACGGGAACTATACTCGCTGGTCCAACGTAAAAACTGGGGGCAATACTATGAAAACGTTCTCGTAGAACGATCGCTCGTAAAAACACAGCGGGTGCCGTGATTCCACGGTGTCGCATTTATTTCTTCGTTTTTACGCGACACCATAAAGCGAATAAAGACGCGGGATTACGGGTTTATTCGCTGGAACATACGCACTTCGAGTATTTTTTCCCGACGACCTTTTTATAGCCGCACCCCGAGATCACCGGATGAACAGGAGACAACGAGATGCCTTTAAGTAAACAGCCGGCTCGATCGGAGCTCGCTGCGTTTAATTACTTTCCCTGCCGGCCGCTGTTTATTTATCGCAAGTATAAATTAACGCGTTGACAACCGCGCTGGTCATCAATCACTGTTAACTCCTTGAAAAGCCGTCGCGAGACTAGTTTGGCCGAAATAAAAATTATTTTACGATGCGTTTAGGCCGTGAGCCTTTTCTTATTTTTGTTTCCAGCGTAATCGTAGTACACATATCACCTTCCAAAATACGTATTACAAAAAAGCGAGACGGATGAAGCTGGAAAATGATGTGTTTGTTAATGAAGGATTCGAAAACCAAAAAATATAAAATATTATGAATATTGAATTACATTGTGTAGTGTACGAAAATAAACACGTTAGTGGACTATCGATTTTGACTTTTGTCTCTCTCTCGTAATAATTATAATCAATAGACAGTGGATTTTATGCAGTTACGACAAAAATGATTAGTTGTAATTTAAAATAGTATACACATATTGGAAGATATTGAGAATACTGTTATATTATTTTCAACCCACGAAACATATTCAGAACACAGAGATCAATACAAAACGTATTTCTTAAATTTTCAATATAGACTCACATAAAGAAAAGTTAGAGAATATAATTTTTAATATTTTCTATACAGTTCCGACCAATTGCAATGTTAGAAAAAATTTCTTTTTACAACAGTCAACAAGTTCGAATCGTGTATAGACCAATAATAAAAAAATATACTTTTTTATTCGTAAAAAACGGATTTTGTTACGTGTTCGCAACTCGCGCTTGCGGCTAGAACGACGTCCACGGGGATTCCGGAATTTTCACTTTACTTCCAATTGAAAATCGAAGGCTGGCCAGGAATTTGCAAACAACAGAACGGGCTTGAGAGGAACGTTTCGTAGAATCCGATGCGAAAAGCAATTTAATGAGCTCTCCCGATTACTTCGTTGGTGCGTTGGGAATACGAAGTGAATATCTCTTTGCGAAAATATTCGACAGTATAGAGTATACAGTATACAGGAACCGATCCGATCGAGATAAGTATTCATCGCGGCCAACAGTTGTACTGTTAATTCAATGATGTAGCGAAGATCATTCTCTCTCTTTCTGTCTCTCAGCTCTCAGACTTCCTGGAGTCGAAAGTTTTTCAAACGGAGTTTAGTCCGGCAGCCAATTGAATTGTAAATCAATCTAATCGGTCGTGTTACTGTTGAATACAGAATAACAAGGCGGGAGGTGAGAACTCGATGATCGAGTTTAACAAAAGATCATTCTCCCGTGATCGTTAATATTCATGCAGTGAGAACTTCACTTACTCGGAGCTTACGTAATCAGGAAATAGACTACAAACTGTTTCCATCAATTAATTAGCGTGGTATGAAGGAACTTGATCTAGAACGAGAGATAAAACTGACTAATGCAGAAAAGTATATCGTCGTTGTTAGACTAGTTCTTCATGCAAAATGAAATTTTTCGATAATGGTAAGAAACGAGGAACTGGCTGAATTAGATATCAGGTTCTAAATTGATTTAACATGATTATTATGCGAAGGAAAATGTTATAGAGTGATAATAGTTGTTTGAATACGATCAAACTTAATTATTTAAGCTATAGGAGTATGGTCTACCTACGGTTATGTGTTTCATCGGGTTAATAAGATCTCCGAGAGAGCAGTTATCTATTCAGAAATTAGACAGAAAATTTACGTAATCGGTTACATTGGTGTAAAACGTCGTAGGCACGGCCGAGAAGATTAAATCGAGCGAAACGAACGAGAATTTGATCGTAAAACGCTCGTCATCCTCGGATGCGTTGCGCAGCGTTGCTATTCTCGGGAAAAGTCGATGTCGATTATGCTCGTTCGCATGTCTATTTTGCATAAATATGTGCGTGGAATGTCGCTCGAGGAAGTGAGCACCGTATGAACGGTGAGAAACGGCGGACTTCGAGTGTTCCTTGCACGTTCCGCGGAATGTCGAAAGTGGACTGACAGGCTGCGCTACGATGACATAATGGAAAACAATTTACCGCCATGATAAAACCGTACTTGTCCCTATTTGTTCATAGTTTTATTCAACGTTGCCCCCAATTTACAAACGGGTCGATCAGTTCGTACACCTGGAAACTAGAGCTCGGACTTTTACCCGGGTATCTCATAAGATATAAGTCATAAATGATTTCGTGCAATTTAAAACAATAATGAAATTAAAAGAACGTTGATATATTAATTTAAATTTATTAAAATCGTTCAAGAGAATAAGTAATCGTAATATATCGTCCGCTTTTTCCTATTGATGCAAACATATAATTTGTGGATAATTTTTGTTTACCCGAATACCCGAGTACCCGGGTATCTCATAAGTCACAGTTGTACTGGAAACACGCGAATCCAAATTTTCCATTCTGTTATCCACGAGGATTGGAACGGGTGGTTGAAGTCATCCGACTGTAACTCGAGATTTACAGCGCAAATATACTTCGCCAACAGCAGCAACGCACCCCGATGGACGAATAATAAACGAGACTAACGTGAGGTGCATGAATCAAACCAAGGAATGTGTGCCGTCAGTGTTAGTATAGTTAGACTAAATTCAAGCAAACCCGTCGAGGAGATTTTCCAGAAGATTAATCACTTTTCGACTACGTGATTCCCTTGTAATTTACGGACACCTATGAGTATATGCGCGCATGTCGTTGATTAAATTCAACAACTGGAGGATATTCTATATTTTTATCTCGTAAAATGGATATTCGTTATGCCCGATCTTTATGCATCGTTTTGAATAATTTATAGGCTGTGCGAGTACTTCGTAGACTTTCTTCATAATCTTTGGAATAAATGCGAAGTCATGAACTAATTGTTGGACTTTTAAAAGACATTATTGTGCACGTGGATGTAATTGTTTTTAACAGAGCTTATGGAAAATTTTGGTCATTTCGAATAACTTATGAAGTTTGCAAAAAATCGTAGAGCTATTAAAAAGATTTTGTAGTTATGGTAACATTGGCGATCCATGAAATGTCTTATGAAAAACTCGTTAAGACTACAAAATATTATAGAGCTTTAAAAAGCAGTGGAGGTACAACGAAAAACTGTCAAACCTCGTGAGGGCTATGAAAAAAATGTGGTGCTTTTTTAATAACTTATGGAGCCTGCGGAAAAATGTTAGAATTGACGAAAGAGGTGGGGGTGCCCATAAAAAATTGTGGAGGGCCCATAAAAATTTTTGAAAGACTTCTAAGGCCTGTGAAAAAAAAATTACGGAGCTTATGAAAAGTTGAAGAATTGACGATAAAGTCGGGGTATACATGAAAACTTGTAAAGCTTTAAAAAAAACAGTGGAGGACTCACATGAAAAGTTTTTGAAAGATTTGCAAGGGCTGTGAAATTTTTTTTTGTGATTTATGAGGGCTGTGACAAAAATTTATGGTGTCTATGAAAAGTTGTAGAATTGACGAAAACAGTGGGGGTGTTTCTGACAAATTAGAACTTTAAAAAACGTGAGTGGCCCATGAAAAATTATAGAGCTATTGAAAAAATTGTGGGGACCGCGAGAAGATTGGATGAAACGGTCTCGGTAGGAATAAGTATAAAATCCTCGGGCCGACGATAACCCTTGAACTCGATCATGAGAACAGGAGTCAGCATCCTTCCGATCGTAAAGCATTCCGCGCGAGTAATGCGACGAAGACGAATGGTTGGGAACGAAGGTCTGTATCACGGCCCTCGCTCGCATGGGCCAATCAGATTTTCGGATCCGATTCAAGGATCCGTGGACCGGGCGTACTTGCTCCATTCTTGTCCCTTCTTTGTTGTTATTAACTTTCGAAACGGCGACCTCCAACGTCCACTCCACAACGTCCTCGCCGCGGTTGCCCCGGCAAGACAAGGGCAACGATCTGTCTCGTCCTCTTTTATCGAGATTAATCGAGAAAAATGCTCGACGAGATCTCCGGCCGGTCGCCTCGACCTTCGCGCGGAAAAGTGGACGCGTGAAGTAACGAATTAACATCTCAACGTGGCAACACGTAATCATATCTCCTTTATTCAAACACCTCACTTACCGTGCAACCACACACATTATATCAACCAACAACTTGCATTACTCTTTCGAAATAAATAATATGCCTGTTACAAGCCGAGGGTTAGGCAGGTGATGCGTGACCAAGGATTGTTTGAGTTTACGGGCTTTGTCGTAAACTAGCCTGTTTCGCCACATGATCGCCTTGTAGGAAAAAGGATGGAAACTGGACTTACCCGTTTCTGTTCTAAATTCATAAAATCCGCACCAAACACATTTATTATGTATACTATTAAACTTAAAGCCCTGCAATATTTCCAAGAAGGGCGTCCAGCAAAAGTGGGAATGATAAATTCAAGAGCAAAGAATTTAATTTCTTTCTGCGCGCGATGGCGGACATTCGCAAGGATATTGGATTTACCAATGAAACATTCGCCATTCCTGCTGGGGAACGTTGAAAATAGGAAGATAACACTAAGAAAATTCTCTTGTCAGTCACGTTTCCAGCGATTCGTAGTTTCATCAGCGTCGCCGCGTCGTTATTTGGAAAATGAAGAAGAGGGAGGAGTGGAGAGAGAGAAGAAGAAAAAAAAGAGGTGAATGAAGGATCGCTTGATCCAATGCCAAGTGAAATCCCAGCAGGGTTTCGCAGGTGACTGCCGGATGCAAATGCGGGAATCGACGACCTCCTTCACCTCCTGTTTCTTTCGTTTGCGAAGACACGGGTCATAAGGTCCGCGCGGGAAGATAACGCAGAGACGCGAGCATAAAGAAGCCGTCACGTGGCCGGGTTAACGAACACGTTACCTTCGGCTAACAGTTTTATTGTTGCACGAATAGGTACACAGAGAGGCGAGAATGCATTAGCTACCGGTCGGTTTCTTTTTCTCCGGTTTCCTTATCGACGCTGCTTATCACCAGGGAAAGCGTCGTTACCTTTATAGCTCGCGACTCACCTTATCGCTGGAACCGCTCGACGCGGCTCGTAAATTCGACTGTCAACGGAATTCGCGCTCATCCAATCGTGTCTCGCACCAGAACCGTCTGGTTAACGAGCACGCTCGCAAAACAGATTCCTCCTCTCGCCGCGCTTTCATCTTTCGCCAGTTCAAGCGATGCGATGGAAAGTTCGCGAACCTTGGACCAGCAACAAAACTGCCGAGTTCGTTGCCTCTTGCAGTCGCTTTTTCCTATCTGGCTTGATAACTGCGTATTATAGGGTTGAATGTGTGTATGTATACGCATTAGTAGACAACCCTGTATATAGTTAAATTTATAAAAGTAGTATAAACAGTACTATTTTGTCCTCTATCATTTTTGTCTAAATATGTACTGAACACCCTGTAGATATTTTTAGTTATTTATCTTAATCACGAATTTCAAAGAATCCCACATTGAAATTTTTATGGCACCAAGCTGAAACTATGTGGAAAGAATTTTAGTAAAAATTTGTCATATTTTTTTTTAAGTTCGCCTGGAGAAACGAATAATTTAATTCCAGGCCTGCTGCTGTGAGAAGGAGCGGAGAAGGATAATACTAGGGCACCCGGTGGAATTCCAGAGATTCCTCGAGCCCCGTGGATACGAACCTTTACGTAATTATTCTACGAGAAGCCATAACCGCGTGCAAGGAAGGCGTGCACGTGCACGCGTACGCGCACGGTACGCGTATTTACGACCGCGGGATTACACGATGCCGGCGATGGAGAAACGCGCACCGGGACAGAGTTTAAACTAGTTTAATGCGTCCAATTAATCTAATCATGGCCGATCGTTATTCGTCCCGCGCGAAACTGCATTGCGTAACGCCGCCGATCGAAGTTTCCATCGGGACTATTTAATGCGCCTGTAAACACCCTCTTTACGAGGCGGCCCGGCCGGTACCATTGAAGCAGGAAAGACGCGCTACGCGACCGTCGTCTTTTGCGGATGTCGAGTCTATCCAGTTCCGTCGATATTAAGCTACGTCCACACCGATCAGCAATGATACCTACGTCCTATTTTAAACTTTTAACCTATTTTAAACTTTTTTAATTAACTCGAGGGATAGATGAGAATTAAGAATCGAAGGTAACCTGCAATTTTTTCAATTAAATGTTATATAGTTGTTCACATTATATGAAAGCGTGTATGAAAATGAATTGAGTGTACCATTCAAGATCTCGAGCCACCCACAAGGTCAGAAACGGACGAAATATTTCGAGTACCGAATACAGATCTACTTACCGGTATTTCTCAATTCAGGTGATTACAAGTCGTGTACAGTATGACCTCCATTCGAATGTTTCATCCGGTTCTGACCTTGCGGGTGTCTGAAGGTCAATGAATAATACAGAAAAGCAAATGAGCATGAACACAACATTCATAATGTAATATGAACTAATTTATAAAACAGTAATTGAAGAACCAGAGGACGCAAAGGAAGTTAAAAGTCGATGAGACTGATAGAATATAGAAGGCGGAAGGTGTCAAGGACACAAAAAGCGGAAGTCGCGTATTTATTACGAAGAAATTATCGAGCCCACAGGTGGAAGTCATTAGCAACGATCTTATCTTTATAGTTTATTTCATGCGGTTGTGTATATTAATCGAAATCGAGAATAAAAATTAAATTACGCCCGATGGCGGTTTTTTTTTTTGGCGGACCGAATGATTTCTCGAGCCAGAAAGCACGAGGAATATTGTTTTACGAAAGTTTAATGAAACCTTTACGTCGACAAGCAACATAAATAATTCGTATAACTGTCAACTCGACGAGGTTTATTGCGCCGTTATAAAATAATATTACCCAGTTTTATTGATCATGAACCCTGGCTCTCGTATAGTCATGACCGGTGGTACACGCGACAGCGAAACATTTTGACTCGAGTTGCAAGGATCCGTGAATAAAACCAGATCAAACATGATAAAACGTGAATGGAGGATCCCATGTTTGGGAAAACATGTCGCAGATCGACCACGCAGCGCTCGGTCTACGAGCCCGTCCCATACTAACATGATTTTCAATTACCGGGATAATTGTCGGCCAGTAATTCGCTTAATTTTCCCATTAAGTTGGAGATTATGGTTCAAAACGCTTGTACAACACCCGATAGAACCCGCAAGAATGCATACCGACAACACAGGGCGCCGAGGTGTAATAAAGAAAATTAGATAACACCCCGCACAAGATCAAGTAATTACTTCGCGTTACTTCCAAGTTGCACAAAAACGAATAAAATACTTTAGACCAATTTTGTCTAGACAAATAATCTATTTTTGATAATCTGATTACAAATCGCAATTTACAAAATAAAAATAAGAAAACTTTTGTTTGAAAATTAAGGTCATTTCGAATGTTACATATTTTTGATTTGATAGTACTGTAGCTGACGTCAAGACACATCCAACGATTTAATATTCTTATTTCTTCTAAATTTATTTTAATTTAGAATGTATTTATTAACATTGGTTCACGAAGTATTTACGTTAAATTGGTTGTTAGGGATGTTTCTCTCTAAAATATTTTCTTTCTAAGTGTTTCTTCTTGTATCCCTACTCTCTTTGCTCTGATTTTAAATCTTGAAATGACGCTAAAATATTTTAGGACAGGTTTTGGGACAATACCTGATTGCTCGTTGGGTCGGACCGGTTTGTGCCCGACTAGTGTTGAGTTTTAGTGTTGAATTAGCTTTGAGTTGTTTCGGAGTGGACTGTTTATGGAAGCGGGTCTTAGAGGGAGACTTTCATTCGCCGGACATCGGCCGAGCCTCGAAATAAATCACGGTGTACCGCGAAAACGTGGCGATTCAATGTCAAGATTCAGAGGCCGGGTCCGTGACTCGTTCCTCCGGCTCGGTGATTTGGGTCAATGACGAAAACGAAATAATCGCTTCCCGTGTCCCTTTGATCGAGCACCACCCGAGCGCTTCCTGTTCGGGAGAGTGCCCCGTCGAATTACGACGCGCTCCGATGCTCCTGATCGATGCTTTGATCGCCGTTCAGGAGGCAAAATCCCTCGCAATCTCGCAATTCGTCGTCAAAATCGTCGTCGGTCGAAGTAGTTGTCGGTCAAATTCGTCGTCGGTTAAAGGCGTTGTCGGCCAAAGTAGTTGTCGGCGAAAACCGTGTTGGGGAAATTTGTGTCGGTGATTTCCATGGGACCCGTTTATGAGTTGGTTGACAAACGTATCCAGTGTGCGCCACACTACGCGATGGTTTTTCGGCCGACAATGCAATCATTTTCCTCGGGAGATTCCGCGCGTAATTTTTCGCCGCTTATCAGTGACAATTTTAACGGTACTAAACTGACGTAACCGGCTAGCGAGAAAGGCTCTATTCTACGTTGTATCTATCGAGAAACGAGCTCTCCGGGCATTACAGGGGGAAGCATTACGGGACCGGGAGGGTGGGACGAGGGGACGGAGGTGGAAGGAATGAAAGGTTTCGTAACATCGATAGCGCGAATCCAATATTCCTCCGGTTTCTCGGCCAGAGAATATGCTTCGTTCCGAGGCGAGGGAATAACCCGCGCGCCTATTTTCACATTTTCGACCGGGCCGCGCGGCAGATTCCCTCTTCCTCTTCCATTTCTCAGCGCACGTTCCGCGGAGTGCGCCGAACACCGTGTCACGCCGGAGGAATTCAAAAGAGGACAGAAATTTCTGCCCGGAAATTCTCGGTCGGGCTCCCGAGGATCCTGCCCGATCCATTTTACCCGTGCGCGACGATTGCGAATACAGGTGCACCCTCCCACCCCCGCATCTCCAGACGCCACCCTCGTTTCCAGCTTCGTGTCTGTGGGAATCTCCGTTCGAATTCACCCTGTGTCCAGAACCTTTTTATGTCATCTTCTCGCACGATCAGCTAAATGTCGTCGCTATTAAAGCTATCCTTTCCTGTTCTTACGACCACAACTGGAATAACGCGATGGCGGAGTATTTTGGTTAATTTACAGTATCTAGAAACAGGGAGTGTGAGGAATGACATCATTAAATATTTTTTTAATCTTTCCACAATTTTAAATTTCACAATTCTGCTATAAATGCACAGAAATTCACAGTCTGATTCTAAACTACGAAAATTTATGTGCACATTATTCCACGTTGCAACTGCTGTATAAAATATTCTGAACAGACGTAAACGGAGTCGAAATAATATTCAAGTTTTATTCTCACTTGCGAATAGTCGCATTATATGTAGTGTCGCTTTATTATAGTGCCGCTTTATTACACCCACCACTGGAACGGTACAATGAAGCAAGATTAAAGAGATGTTAGCGAGCAGACATAATGGATAGTTAACACGTTGATAGTGTCAATCATACAGAGGTGACACACTTTGTTCACATTTCAGAACAGATTAAAATAGAACTATATTCTTTTCCACGGTATTTTCAACCTACTCGAACTAGGGTTCTTATATTGACGTCTACGTTCCAATTTATAGTGTTTCCACAGATAAAATTTGATATGAAAATATTCATCCATTCGAGAGTTACGTTTACACTGCAGACTTGCATTTATGACAAAAATGGGAACGTACAATGAGCCTACAAAATTCCTAATATTTGTGAAATGTTTAACGTAAAAATCTAGATTTGCTTAAGCACGATCGCGCGGTAAATGCTAAACACAGGAGCATTTGGGAGGCTCGTTGGAGAAGTGATTGAGGCAACTACATAGTTAGATCCGCGTGGGAACAGCTCAAACATTTGGCGACGACGAAGGGCGTGTGCGGGCGGCGAGTGTGCAGGACCAGCCGTGTCGATTGTAAACATTTAGCGGAGGCAAAAGGTGCGGCCGTAATTAATTAAACGTCCACGGGCGGCGCTCGGAGCAGCGAACACCGAGCACCGAACACGCGCGCGCCCATAATTCATAAATGAGCACTAGCACGTGCGCCGTCCGACTGCAACCGTCCCGTGCAATCTGCATAGCTAAGTGCACACGGTGGAGTACCTGCGCGTCGACTTGACCCATTTACCCAATGACCTCGCGCGGCCGAGACATTTTTTGAAGAGAGTATCTACCTAATGGCTGGGGCCAGACTTGTTTCCTCGGCTCGAGACCGCCTCTGAATTCTGCTACCATTCCCCACCCCTCCAAACTTTTTCCACCGTCTTTCTTCGTACACATTCTTCCGGGAAACAAAGGTGATAGTCGGATGAAAGAGATTTATTATTTCCGAGGAGAGGAGAACGTTGCACAGCGTGCTCCTCCGACTCGGAAACTTTCATATTCATGATACGCGACGCGGACCCCAAGGAATTCGCCCGGAAACAAGGGTTCATCCGGCAGCCTGGACATTTTTGTCTGTTTCGCTCGTCGCTGGTTTTTTCAAGTATTCTTTAATTTTAGAAGCGCCACCATCTGTCCGAGGACTTCGGAAATCTGTTGAGGTATGAGGTTCGCTTATGGGAAACGAGCTATATTTATTGAACACTTGTAAACTCTCTGATTTATTATAATATACGAAGAGTATAAATATATATATATATATGTATCTGTATATGCCATGTTTTCTATGTATGTTCACCGATCACGCAGAGATGGACCAATCGAAACGAAACCACTTTTGCATCTTGTAGAATATGTGCCAAGAGTGGTTAAAAGTGTTTTTTACATTTTTTCATTGTTTATGATTATAAACTCAATATTTTTACCGTAGAATAAATCGGAATATTTTCGAAGTACATGGTAATAAATGTGGAAAATTTGAAAGTTGTGTCTCCATTAGTTTCCGTGAAAATTGGAGAAGTTGGCCTGAAGAAGTACAGAAGTGCAGAAAGTTGCACTTTCACAGGAAACTTGGACTGATTCCTCTAGGTGATGTTGTTATTAAAAAATGTTTCTGTCATTTTTCCTTGAGATGAATGAAAATCCGTCATTTCCGGTGTGATATCTTCAGAACAATACGTTTATGTCACATTTCTCAGCCATTGGAGTGATATCGAGAAACAAAGAGCTTACAAGTGCAGCTTGTAGTAGCATGATGCAACATCGTGAAAAAAATGACTTTCTACCGCACGGATAAAATACCTTATCAACGGTTGAAAAGTTCCATCATTCTCTCAGTAAATCTCGATAGTATTTATGGTATTTAAGAATTTTGTTAAAGAATGAACGAACCTTTGATTTATCAATCATCGTTCCTAATAAGGTTACACTTGTTTCGAAGCAAAAACTTATTGTTAGACTTGTGCTTAAGAAGACACTTGAGAGATTACGATACAACAGAAAATTATTTAGTTATCTCTAACGTTGTGTTACTTCAAGGTTACACGTTTGTTATTTATATTTTTCAAGTCTCACTTTATCGTTAGTGTCTATTCTTCCACCATCCCTTTGTTACTAAAGAATGTAGACTGATCTCGTAATTTTTCAAACTCGATTGTATTATACGAATGTTCGTAGCAAAATTGAAAAATAATTTGTAGTGCAAAGGGTTAGGAAGATATTGCTTCTTGTGTACGAAGCTGTACTTTTAGAAGTCCATCACACGAGTGCGCAGAAAAGGGATCGAGAAACATATGAAACCGGCATTAGTAAAGGCTCTCCTCTCAAATCCGAATATCTCGTATCTTCTATCTCGCTGTAACCAGCATTCTCCACGTGTCGAGGCTAATTCGCGGTGATTTACGTTTGCCCTGGGGTCCAAGACCCCAGTTCGGGGCAGAAAAAAATATATCAAACGCCATAAAGCCTCTCGGTATTTCGCTGACAGCGATTCCGCTGGAAACGTATGCAGATCGAGCGATAAAAGACGCGGAGCAACAGAAAGAGAGCGGCTCGGGAGACAGGCGGAGAAAGAAATTGAAGGCAGAAAGTCGAGCGGCGCGGCGGATAATTTACGAGGCGGCGAGAGGCTGGTCCGAATCTCTAGTCGGCCATTTACGGGAGTCAGGGTCGTTCAGGGGGGCACAGGGTCAACGTCCTTTATATAGATGATGGTCGTTCAACGACTTTCTCTTTCACTCCATGGAAAAAAATCGTAGCACAAAAATGCGATGAATGAAGCACTCGTTGAATCAATGCACTATTTTCAGGGGATGGTGTTTTTCGATATAACAGACGCCAGACATCTTCAACAAGTTTAACCCCTTGCCGTACCTTTTCTTTTACAGTTACAACGATTAGAATGTCTTTATGGACGAAACTGTCGTAGAAGGGGAAAGAAAATATATATATTTTTTGTATGACCACGTTTATTTTAGCGCTTCAATATTGATTATAAACGAATGCAATTTTATTTCATCGGAAATGAAACACGTAACATTCATATTTGTTCGACTTTATTACAACAAACCTTCACTACGAGTCTGGCCTGTCAAAGTACAGCAAGGGGTTCAGGAAGATAAGTTTCGAACGGCGATAAACAACCTTGAAAGACCAATGAGATCACCTCGAAATGGACTTACATAAATACAAACATACAGTCCCATATAAAATGATGGAAGGTCACCTTGAATTTCGAAGCACCTGCGGAGGATGTGTGACCGACATAATTGTAACATCAAGTGGGATTGTATAGCGTACAATTCCGTCTATGGCTGACTGTATAAGGGATGGATCGCACGAATGAGATCACGTATACGTTTAAAGTAATGTAGAACATATAAAAAATAAACTGTGAGAGTAGCACCGGTCAGATTTTACGAGAAGCCAATAAACGCAGAACGGAAGCGAAGGAGGACCTTGGAAAGACGATCTCAATGATGTCGGAATAATATACTGATAAACTTAATGGGTTTGTGCTATATAAAAGTTTTCGCAAAGTTGTAAAATGCGAGATTTAATCGAATCGACTGCAGTTACAGTGGAAGAAAATAATTACAGTTTTTAAGCTCCGAGCAATCACTAGTGAGTTTTGTGAAAAAAGGATTTGCGAGGAGCATTTAGTCTCTCCTTTGAATCAACATATTGTTTCTGTGCACCGTGATCGTGCACGGGTGTCAAGGAAAAAATTAATTCGACACCGGTTTCGTCAGGCGAGCCGTAAGTGGCGCGATCTATTTAAGGTTGTTCAGGTTCCCGCAAGAAACGGGGCAATTAACGCCGAATGTTTGCAGAAGGGAAAATGAAACCGTGAGCCGCGCCGCCGTCGCGTCTGGTCGGCACAGCAGGACGGAGGAATGGAATATCAGAGAGGACTGCGAAAATCGTCTGTCCCTTTTTGTTCCCCGAGCAATTAACGGGCCGCGCGAATCGCGGCGCGCTTTAAGCGAACCTGTCAGGAAATTACTTTGCTTGAGAAACTTGACATAAACCATCGTCCCCTGGCCGCCTGCAAAGAAGCTTCTTTAAAGATCAGCGTGGAAATTTCTGGCCGCAACGAAATTATCTCGACGGGCACAATGCGCGTGGAATAATGGACGAAGAAAATGGCAACGATGCGTTCCAGGGAAATAATAATCCGCCATATACTTGTCGGCTCGCCGGCAAAAGCCGAACAATAATTGTATTTATTAGCGAATAAAAGGGAAGGCGGGTTTCGCGGATAGGCCAAACAATTTTTCACCGGTGAACGATAAATCTTGATCTCCCCTTGAACCTCCTAACTAACGATCAGCGATGCAGTCGTAATTTAATGGGTAAATTTATACGGGCCACGGAAATCGCTTCCACTAATGACAAATCGATAAAACTGTCAGCCAATTAGCACATCGATACAATGAACAGGCTGGTTCGTTATTTTTCGGTGATGTTTCGACAATTCGTCATCTGGCAATGCAACATGGCGCACCTGTCTTCTAATTACTCCATGATTGAATCTGCAATATTCTTAATACTACAATCTTTTTTCAAATTACTTTTTATTGCGTATTTAAGAGCAAAAGCGTCTTAATAAGTTCAAATAGGGTACCCTAATTATAACCCAACCAAATCGCAATCCTCTGCATTCGTAGAACCTTAAATCCCCACGATTCCAAACAATGGTGGCTATCTGTACTCGTAAGACCATTGAGAATGGAACCCTTTATACTCCTAAAGCCCTTCAAATGGGTATGCATATTCCTAAGTCCCTTGAAACGGCATCCATTGCATTTTCCCGAACCTTAGAACTGTTACGTTCCAAAGACACTTGGAATTATAGCCCTCGGCATCCCCGTGACCTATAAAAACTACGACCCTTTGTATTCATAAGACCTTCGGCGATGCTACCCTTTGCATTCTTAAGCAACTTTGAAATTTAGACCTTTGCATTCCATGGTTCTCGGTAAAGATAAGTTATGTATTCGCAATAACTTTGGGGTGCAATCCCCCATGGAACCTTAAAGCAGAATTAACCCCTTAAACAACCAAGAATGAAGAGATCACGGTAATTATTTACATTAGGGGCTTCCTCACCGATTTTGATGACCTTAAAATATTTTGTCAAGGTACAGAAAAAGTAGTAAATAAAACAAGATCCAGTATTATCTCTGCAATTCCAACCAATTACAATTGTTCTATCTTCTGAAACCATTCCCAGTCGTATGATCCGATATTAAACAGTTAGTCTCCCAGTATAAGTGTCCGAATATTAGTGTAACTATATCGAGAGGTGATTGTGCGACTAATAACGAAAGCGTTGATAATAACTGCGTAGATTTCACGTTAATTTCCGAAATGGTTCGAGGGACTTCCGCTTTAAGGATGAAAAAGTGTTCGCCAGCGAGCGAGTGCCGATCGATTATCGATATAGGGGTAGCTCATTGTTCGCTGGTCGCATGCCGAATGAGGAACAAGGCCTAGATTCGTGGGCCGGCGACGATCAAGGCCACGCACAGCGACGAACAACGACGGCGACGGATACATCGGTCCGTGTAGCTTCTGGGCCAATCGAAAACAAAGGGACCATCCTAGCCATTGTGTGCGAAGACGTCCGTGTGCATGCATCATGCACCGAATCCGAGCATGTTCATCGGATACCGTCGGACACAATTCCTCCAGGTGCGCGTATCGATTCCACGGTCGCATTTAAGTGAACACGCACACATGCATCATACCACTGTCCAGAAGGTGTTCAAACATTTCTGGATTTCCGAGAGAGAGCCGGAATGAAAGGAACCTTCGCAATCACCTCGAAGACCAAGGACTCCTACGTATTCTAGCCCTTAGTACTCGAGTGATAATGAATAAAGGATCACAATTTTGAACGGAAACCTGAATTGCAATAATGAGAGCCAGCTGAGAATAACACAGACCCTTCTTCCATTGTTTTATTAAATATTAAATAAAATATTAAAATAGATCCAGATACCCATTGAAACGTTGATTATGTCGAAGTATTTCATTGAAAGAAATGTGTCCATTGGGTGTCGCAGCGGAGGCTAGTTTAGGTTCGAAACTGTAACGGAGGGTGTGGGGGTGCGAGGATCATGTTCCCAACGATTTCCGGCACAGTTCATGGAAGACGTCGCCCCGGAATCGGATACAGAGGAACTCGCCTAGATACATGGTCTCACGAAACTAGGCCATCGGATAATTATTCTGTGGTAAACGACGCGACGCGTCGAGCTGTCTGTCATTTCCCTCCTCTTCGCCCTCCCTCCGGCAACCTTCAGTATTTTTTCGCGGGCGTCGCGGTTCGTTCATCCGGTGTGTTTGTTTCGACTCCGTTACAGAGGAAGAGGGGCGTTTAGAATGAAAATTGAAAACGGTGACCGTCACCTTCGGGCGAAATGACGTCGGTCCGACGACGACGCGACCTCTCTCTCTCTCTCTCTCCCTCTCTTTGTGTGTGTGTGTCTGTGTGCATGTTGGTGCGTGCTCCGCTGTGTGTTCGTGTTTGTCGCCTGTCTGTGCCCTCCGTGACACAATTCGAGGAACTAGAGGCCGCCCCGTCTATAGACCAGCCACCCCTCGTTCCATATTCTGCGCAGTCGATGTATCGATACGCGGCCACGTCCGCCCGTCGAAACGTACCTATCGAGATCAATACGAGCGGCCACCGTTCGACGGAAAATTAACTGGTTTCGTCGGATCGGCAAATATTTTTCACGGTGACTAAATCTCGTTATCGTTCGAAACGAAAAGTTTCGTCTCGGCTCCGCTCGTCGAGCGTCCGCGCGTGCACGCGTCCCCATCAGCCCCTTGAAGACCGAGATGAGCATCAACTCAGGGCAGGGGGAAAGTTTCGATGGATTATTATTATTAGACTGCGGATTTTTGTGTACGTATAGGAACATTGAGTAAATGTTCATAATTGTTAGAGAATTTCAAAGATTCAACATCTGCGGTAATATACGATTTCTCCTCTATTAAAATCATTAAGGAAAGAAATAAGGGATGAGAGTTTACGGGTCCCGTAAAGTTGTCCGGCAGACCATAAAGTGGTTGGCCGAACAGCGATATCTCTCGTTGGGAAGGGATAGGACTTTTGCTTGCCACCCTTGACCAAATTAGGATGGTAATCAAGGATTATGACTGGAAGTCCATTTTGACGATGGAGTCGTTCATAGCAGCCAGAAATAGAGCTCCGGAACTTGCCCCAGTTGCTCAACAAGCCGTAAACCTGAAGAAGGCTCTAGTGTCTGGAAGAGGGAAACACGGAGAGAGAAATTTTTATAAAGATAAATATACCCTTTATCCGTGGATCGGACACCTTGCATCATCGGTCATAATTGACGCATCAATAAACACTGCCATAAATAATAAAGCGGAAGATGCATCATGACCAGACTGCGGATCTTTGTACAAAATAAAAAATGTATGCAATGATTGCAAGACAGAGAGGCGTAATAAAAATTTCATTCTTCTTTTAATGATTTGATTAAGCTGAAGCCAATACGCTGATGTCTTTAAATCTTTTTAATACGTCCACTGCTTTGAATTGTGCTTACCCATTTTCAACAATTTTTTCAATTCGAAAACGACCACAGATGAACGAGACAAGATCAAATTGAGATATCTTGATTGTGAAGCATCGGCCACCCACGAGGAGGAAGTTTGAACAACAAAATGTCAGACTTGTTAGAAGAGTTCAACGAGTCTCGCGAAGCCAAGTCTGTAAAGGTTATGACTCCCACCAAAGAGAAGACAATCAACCTACCCCCACATCAACATCCCTCAGTGTCCCTTACCGTCTGACTATTTAATGATTTCATTTTTTCGAGCACCTTGTATGAATATTGCAATCTATTAACGACAACGCCATGGTAAGATTGGAGAGATGGTCACCGGCTGTAGAAAAGCTGCTCCACGGAGAGTCACCATGAAATTTCGATCGCGGAGCCGGGAAACGCTGTCGAGGTTCCATTTCGGGTCACAATGGGTCCCGTGTCGCCGGGAATTAAACGCGGTCCCAGTTGCGAGTTCCGTGAAGTAGATCGAGGCGATCGGATCCTTTTACGAGCGACTTGGGAACGGCGGGAGAGTGGGAAAGGAGAGAAGGAAGGAAGCAAGGAAAACGCGACACAGCGGAAAGAAAAGTTGGCAGCTCGTTCAAGGGAGGCAACGATTGCTGGCTTTGCTCCCTGGTAACGAACAACACGAACCTGGAATTAGGGAAAGACGGTGGCTCGGCGATGGCGGCCCCAGGGCTCCATCGAGAAGGGAGAAGAGCCGAGTTCTTTTAACGGGATCGAGATAACTCGGACAGCTCGCGGGACTGACACGCGAGCCGACCGAACTTTCTTGATTAAATTATCGGAAGCACGTTCGGCTCGTGCTTCCTGAGGCCACGCTCGGGGCACAGTTGCTGCGCACATCGATCGACCCGACCGATTTGCTCGACCGGCTCTGCTACCCGTTCCCTCTCTACCCGCTCACGGTCCTCGCCGAAAACTGCCCGAGGAAACGACCATTTGACACCGGAACTGCCGGCTATCCGAACGACTTGTCCAGAATTTCTTCCGGATACTTTCAACCCCTCGAAACGTGCCCGTTTCTTTCGCAGCTGGGCTCATTAGGCGACTTTATTGTATTAAGTCCGAGCGGCTTTACCCTCCACCAGAGGCTGAACGAATTCGAGCTTCTTGCGAGGTCTCGATTCGCTAACGATTATTAGGAACTGCGGATATTTTTGCGAAATAAATGTTTGCGTTGATTGCAAGACACAGGAGCTGAGAATAGTACACTGATGTCCTTAAATCTTTTTAATACGTTCATTGCTTTAAATTGTACATACCTATTTTTGTCATAAAAGCGTAATTGTTAATTCTACCTCAAGATATTAGAAAATTTTATTTTACGTAACGATACGGAAGACGATGAGGAATAATGCGTGGGAATATTGTATAGTGCTCTCTGCGAATACCCCCCCCCCCCCCATCAAATATCGCCACAAAGTAGCCATTTGGAAAATAAAGTCTGCAAACGGCCATTGCCGTAGCTAATTACCAATTACACCGATCTGCGTCACCAATTAGCGATCGCCGCATAAACTCTTCGCGACGTTCGAACAATACACAAGGAAGAATAATGATGATGACGATGATGCTCTTGGTAGGCAGGAAAAAAGTACACCTTTAACGGCGTTATTACGAAACTGTGAATATTGATGCGAACAGGCTTTATTACATTAGAATTCCTATGTATTCCTACGGAGTTCCTTTGTAACGGTCTGATGCGTGGGAATCTGATGTTTTAATTTTTGAATTTTTTTTGTACACGCATGAAAATGAAAAAAATTAAAACCGTCCAAAATATGTTGATTTTTAATCAATTACTAAACATTCGAGATTCGAAAAAAAATTGCACTCTTACATACGAGACATATCAAAAGAGTATTTTTCATAAAAGCCAAAATATACCACAAAACTACTATTGTGGCTCGTTCGTGCACGGAATCCTTAATTTTTCAAAAACACGTGACTGCAACAGCTTGAGGTCTTTGTTCAGGTCAGAAGTTCTCGTGGCCGTCTCGAGGATAGCCTCGAGCATGTAGGTTTAATCAACTACGGCTGCCATCTACTGATTGCGCGGCGCACTCCGAAACACTGGCCCGACGATAATGCTTGAATTATTGCCGCCAGTAATTAAATTGAACGATATTGCGTTCCAACCTGTGGGGGATTGTGTGTGGTGTATCGTGTTTCCATTACGGCTGGGTGCGAATGTTTTCCCGGAACTGGAGAAATATTTGCCTGCGATCGATCTGATCGGAGAGCGCGCGGTCCCGAATTTACTCGGAAAAAAATTGTTGACTGTTTACTTTGTTTCCGCGAATCAGAGTTGCACAACATTTGTGGGAAAAATATTTCGAATGCCGTTTCGAATAATCATTGCTCTACAATTCAAATAAAACACCGCTATGTATAAATGGTAAAATCTCCGCGGATACGATACTTTTATTTAGACAATTCGAAACATAAAATAGAGGATGTTTTTATCTGTATCTAAAATAGAATTAAGCCATTTAAAAACGTTGTCCTGTTACTTCAGAGCCATTAAAACAATTGAGTAAAGAAACCAATACCGATGTAGCACTTTTACTTGCAAATAATTCAGACAACTTTTATTTTGCATAACAATACGCAGTCCATTAATTGAGGGAGCGGAAAATTCGTGTTTTCATATCTATACTTAAACCATTTAAAAATACATTTACCTCCAACCTATTAAAACAGTTACGTAAAGAAACGAATATCTGCGAAGCACTTTTTCTTGAAATTTATTCGGGCAATATTTATTTTACATAACAATGTGCAGTCCATTAATTCAAGGAGCGGAAAATTCATGTTTATATACATATGCATACTTAAACCATTTGAAATTGCCATTGTCTCAAATCTATTGAAACAGTTACGTAAAGATACGAATACATACCTATAAAACACTTTTTCCACAGTCTATTAATTCGAGGGGTAGAAAATTCGTGTTTATAGAAAATAAACGTCGGCTATACGATAGAACGGTGTGAATCTGAATTGAAAAGTAACCATGGTCACCAGATCTACTGCGCAATACGAAGCTAAGTGGTTCGTAAGTCGCGTAATTAGGTTTGCTAATAGGACCGGTAGACGCGACTCTCCTGTCCGAGCGAAAGGCTAAATCTCTCGGAAAAAAACGAAAACGCGATTCGCGAGGAAAAAACGGTCGCCGCCTTCGGTGTGACGGTAGAATGTATGCCGTGCAATTTGATATTCAAAATTCCGCCGGAAACAGGGCTTGTAAACGATACTAGATAAAATACGGCTCCCACAGAAGGCAACTCCATGGACAAATGTTTGCGGATACTAAAAATGCTTATAACTCCGGCGATCATTTTTCCGCGACCGGAGTGAAACAATGCACCGGCGTTGCGCCGATGACAATCAAATGTTTTCCGAAAATTCGCTTTCTCTTCTCTGTTTTTTCCCCGCGCGGTCATTCGAAACGAGCAAACTCGCGATTGAGTTGGAAAAAAATAACATCCGACTCGATCAACGATTCATCTTTAAAAAAGTACATCGATGATCCAGTTTTCAATGATTTTTCGATAGAGATTTACCGCGTCACTTAATCGTATCTCGATCCACAGAATATGCGAAGCATAAAATATCTGAAAAGAGACTTTTTCATGGAATTTATTAGTTCTAGCGTTATAGACTGCATTATCATGTTCGATAAATTCTGAAGAATTCTATTCTCCGCGAACGAATACGTTAAAGTGGAAATATGGTGCTCATTGTCGGTTGAATCGAAGATTCACTTAAAAGAGTCCCCTCTATCATATGCGATAAGCTCGTCATACGAGTTCTATTCTTCGCGAGTGAAGACTACGTGGTGCTCGCTGCCAATTGAATCCACAATGTACTCTACGAACGTATTTACCACCGGGGACAAATTCATGGCTCGATTCTCTTCGAAAACGAGAGAGATAGAAAGAGAGAGAGGAGAGAGAGAGAGAGAGAACATTAAACTGATAGTGCTGTCTCTGAATTTTTATCCAACTTCGCAGGTTCCTCTATAACGACACCATGAACGAAGACTACGCTTGGATAACGACGTTGCCAATTGAATTGTAATCTTGCTCTGAATATTGGTCCATCAAGCTCAATGAATTCATCACACGGTGCTTCGCAAAGGAAAATTGCACCGGTGATAGTACGATTTGTGATACTGCTGTCATTTTTCAACGATTTTACAATGTCGATGAAAACATAGTGTCGACGAAAGTTACTGTCGGTCAAATCGTGTCGATGAAATGAGTTGTCGACGAACCCATGGTAACCCAAAAAGTTGACTTATCGATCTCGATCAATTACCACAGTGATTCGTCGTAGAGTGAACAAAAATGTGAACTCGAAGTAAACAGAATTCGTGCTGAAGATTTTATCCTATGCAGTTGGAGATCAAGACTCACTGACAGCTAAATCCTCTAGGAATACCTTGCACCTTTCGAGTAAGCTAAACTCATCACACAAATTTATCCAACGCAGTTGGGAATCACGATTTTGCTCGAGAAATTCGTTTGTTCCTTGAGAATGTGGATTAATCCGTAAATCATGATGCTCACTGTCAGCTAAATGCTTTAGGAACACGTCTATCGAGTTCAATAAACTTATCACCCAATTTGATCGTGGGACGATGACTGCGGGGTGTTTGTTCTCGAAAGATGGGGGATTAATCGAGGAATTTCGATACTCACTGCCAGCTAAATCCTCCGGCGATGCCTTCCCGCAGTCGGTCCTTCAGGCTGCGCTGTCTAGAGGGCAGAATGCTGCCGACAGTGTCCTCGGTCTTGACCGGTGGCGGTTGTCCGTTTCCGCCTCCGGCAGCACCGCCAGCTCCGCCGCCGGAAAACATTGCCATGTTCCTTCGCCGGTGATCCTAGAGCGTCCGGTTACCACGTGGACCACCGATCGTTCCGATTGTCCGCGACTGAGGGTCCGGGCACACTCTAGGTCGCGTGTCGTGCGAGCATCATTCGGGATCACTCGCGAAACACACGACCGACTAGCAACTCGCAACTCGCGGCTAGCTCGACGATCTGCACACGCGTCACTTCCGGTCGACGGGATCGCACGCGCAAACCTAACACATTCGAGACCGATGGATTAGTCAGAAATGATCGGAGATCGGTTACGTCCTTTCCCCAGAACTCGATCGTGACCAGCTAATTTGAGGGTGGAACACCTCGAAGCTGTCAACGATTCGTTTCAATTCAATGCTTTCAAAACGCCCAATTATTTTCAGAAGGCTGATGCGTATGATATGTTCGATTTCTAATCGAAATGCTATAAATCGTATTATTACTTTTTATAAATGATAAAGATGTGATTAAGTTTTTTATAAATAAACTTTTCCATTTGAGCTTTCCGTTTTGTACATTCGCGTGAGATAAGTACATGCTGAAAATCTCATCGGAATTTATTCGATTGCATGAGTTACGAACGATTGTTTTTCAATCTATTTTTACCGTTTTATAAGAGTCGCATCTGTTTAATGTTACTGTTCGAAGTTGGATATTTCATATGCAACAATCTAGTAGATATAACATCCAAGAATCACATCATTTCGTTCTAGCTAATCCGCGTTTATATTGTGTTATGAAAGATATCAACGCAGAATAAACGATCATTCTGAATTCTTAATGTAATTGTTCCGCGAATGAATAAGGCTGTCTACACTCGTAGACTCCAAGTCGCAAACCGCGGTGTATTTCATAGAATATTTGACTAGGTTCGGAAGACATGCACCATTGTAACATCAAAAGCGGAGTCTAATTAGAATCATGATCTCAGCTCTGTCTTGCGACTATTCTGGGGACTACCATAAATTATTCTACTGTTCACCGCGAATTCCATCGCGTTCTACACGGAATTTCTGCTCCTTGCTGCGCTGGTAGAATGTATATTCGCATTTACGACGTTCGTATCGTTCACCAATGAAGTTGCAACATTTTTGAAAAACCGAAAAAACTTGTATAATTCTTCCAGCGAGCATGTTTCAAGGCGAAATACCGTGTGTTTGCACAGTTGATAAAAGAGATACACGCGACAGAGGTAGAACGTTTTACTCCCGAGAATGACTGTTCAGAACGATGAGAAAATCATCGGCAAAAAGTAAGGGGAACCGTTTAAAAAATTCTTTACAGCGACTCGTACAATACAAACACCGTGTAAACGATCGTGTTATTAAAGCGTCGAGAGCTTTAACGCGAGGTGAAATCTCGCATTCGATTAATCGATAACGCGAATTTAACCTTCGTCCCGCATTATTTATAAATCGATGGTCACTACACTTCTTACTATCGGTGTTGTTGCACCAGCACTGGATTCCGATGAAAGATAGAAATTCTCGTTGCCAAAATCATTCGATTACGATTCTCTCGAGAGACGACGCACTGTATCAAACGAACGGGGCCACTTTGCATTCCGAAGATTTCAGATTGTTCGACGAACGTGAAGCGCGCGGGAGGTTGCGTGAAACTGGTCTCGGTTATCTCGACGAAAAAAGAAGAGTTCAACACCGGAGTTACTGATAACGTAACCAAACACAGCCACCCGGAAATCGATCGCAGACGGTTCTAATAGCTCTCTGTCTCAGTGCGCACGCTACGATCCCAGCTGATTTTCTAGGACCGTTCAGCCGACGCCTCGTTGATGCTCGTTAAAACGTACGACGATCGATCATAACCGGCTTCGTTCTAGCGCGAGAGTAACATCCAACAGTGCACCACGGTATTCAAATACATCTACGCTTAGTTTCAATGTGGCAACAATTATATCAGGTTGTTGCGTAATTCATCATTATAATAATAATTATTATTATTTATTATAGACGGGCAGAAGCCATTCTTACATAAGTATTTACAAAGAAAAAAAGAGAAAGATACAAGACTACTTATCCAATAAGAAAGAAGGGACATAAATACAAAGACAAAGAAAAAAGAAGAAAAAACGAACAAAATGATACTGGTACAATCGATAGGTTTCTCCGAATAGCGTTTCATTTCGGAACGTGACGGATCAGACTCATTCACTGCTCAATTGCGTACGTGGCGCGCCTAAGGTAATTTTCTCTTTAAAAAAATAGTTTAAAGAACGTGTTTGATCTCTAAAGATTATTTCATTTTGAAATAATGTTCCTAAAAATATCTTGCGTTACAAGTTTGATGAAACGAGTCACGGAGAATGCTGCAGCTCGGGTGACAAATATTTCGTTCGCGTGTCGAAATGGATATTTTTGAATTGAACGTCTCGAGTGGTTCTCTGACAACAAAGTGTGCAACGACTCCGCGTAGACAGCAGCTGGTCGTAGCAGCGATAAGTCTGGAGCGATAGAATCGACCTTAACAACCTCAGTTAAATTTCATTACGTTGTTCGGGCCATAGCGCGTCGCTCAAGGTTCCAGCATGCGATTTTAATTGTGAAAAAACGAGCGCTGTCGCCGTGATCGTTGCTCGACTTGTCTGATCAGTCAATCCTGCAAATTCTTTCTTTTCTTCGCGCAAACAACAAAACAACATAGAATCTTTTGCAAGCTGAACAGTTCGTTGAGTGTTCTTTAAATTTGCCATACTATCCTCTTTATTTTCTCAATTATTAAAGAGTTAGCTTCGGGATAATAAATTGTTTTGTTATTTTTTTCAGATAATAACGTCGTTAATCAAGATTGATTCACTTTCGCGACACGGTTCCACGACGTACAAATTGAATTTTACTGGAGAATTTAGACTTCATTAAAAAAATTCAATTAGGATGTTAGGTTAGGTCAGCGTTTGTTAATTTTTTCCTCATTCCAACTGAGTCGACAGATTAAAGAATGTAATGTTCCACATAAACGAAGTAGTTGACAATGACAGAACGAGTTGTCGAGCGAGTTAATATTCGCGGAACTCGTTCCGATTTACAAAACGGCGAGCGGTGTTCTCCGCTTGGTTCGATACGAAATAAATATGCCGTTGTCGAAAGAAAATCCATCTCGAAAAGGGTGACATTCGGTGACCCCGTTACGCGGTAATTACCTCCGCGCAAAAACTCAATTAACGGGATAGAAAAAATACACAGAGAGAGCAGTTGCAAAAATATGTCAGGCACTCGATGCAAGAGTGACCTGGCATTTCGATGTGTATTCGTGTTTGTCAGGGTTACGTCGATGGCGACCGATGAAGGAGCCGAGGATGTACCGAACGGTTCGAGGAGAAGAAATCGTGGACATTAAAGGAGAAATTGGTTGGAACGAACGGGGATCGTGCGCCGACGGAAAATTCGTCGAGTCCCGCGGTGGTTCGAAGGGTGTTGGCAAGGCTAAGGTCGCTGGCAAGGTCAGGGACTCCGTAGTCCCGATTCTCGTCGAGTGGAGAACGCCAGCCTACGCCTCCGTGTCGAAAGCCTCCCAGTATTGATCCCGTTTTCGCCCGGCAAACTCGACCAATCCCAGCTGGCACATCGCATGGTAACCAACACGCTCCGACACATCTTCCAGAAGAACTGACGCGCCGATCCGACCCGACCCAACCCGACACACAAATCCGCGCGCCAGTTTGGCCTCGGGCCTGGCCTGAACCCGACGGAAAATTTCGTGACAACCACTAATTAACGCGCTGCGATTACCAGGCCACGCCATTTACCCTGTCGGAATGATTTTCTATCACGCAATTGCGTCCCCAAAATTTCCGCCTGACGACTCAATCCCGTCGAATTGTTCCACTCTATCGGCACTCCATTAACCCAATGCACTGCAATGTCTTTACAGTCGATAAATGCCTGCGCATCAAATTTTATTTTACATTGTTCCATGGTAACATGTTGTTTCACTGTTTATAAATCATAGAATCACGTGTGCTGCTATGAGGATTGGAAACCGTTCTGTATTTAACATAATAATATCAATAATATCAATTAATAAATTCGCGAGTAATGAATGGACATTCAGAGAAATTTTGTGATAGTTTTTAGAGGAACATTGACAAATTGTTGAAATAAATGCAGTAAATTGGTACCCGATTGACTACACAAGGATACAAATCCTCAGTCTAGTGAAAACATTTGATTAAAAAAAAAAGCGAGTGAGGGTTAAAAATGAAATGTAAGACTTTGGGGGAAGTTGCGATGAGCTGAGAATTATGTTGGGCGAGAGAGGAGAGAGCTAATAGAAAAGCATAATAGAGAGCTTCCTCAAAGCTGGAACGCCTACATACTTAGGAAAAATAAACCCATAAATCTTCCCTACATCTTCCCTACCCTTGGTGTTGCGTGATGTCTCGCAAAGTTCAAGAAGCTGCGACGTCGCCGAGCCCAGGAGACGTCGTCGTAATTTTTGCAATGTTGCCAAGCTCTTACAACGCGGACCCATTGTTATTAAAACAAATGAAGAAGAACGAAAAATTAATTGTCTAAAATAAAATTGTCTGGAAAACTGTCTCGACAGAATTTCGATCGTCTTCGAATACAGAGGTTCGGAGCAGATTCTAGAGGAACTATAGCCGAAGATATGGCCTCACCTTCACCCAGAAGTCGGCCATATTGGTCGAACCTTTGTCGAAAGATACCGCGTAGCCACATGTCCTTTGATCTCCGTCGAATGCTCAGCTTTTCCCGTCTCTTTTGAAGCACCGCCGAGCGTGCTCGTTAATTAGACGCGAATTCATGAAATTCACCAGTTGCTGGGGTGTTAAGGAGGACGCCAGCACAAAGCCGAATCCTCGATGTTTAAACAAGACCCCGGGATTTTTGACAATTACCGATAGACAACCTCGTTTCGTCCTCTTTTCAATACACAGAGACATTCATATAATTATAATTGAAGTAATTGATGAGCTGTGTAAAAAGAAAAGAAAACTAGATTTCATTCTG
This sequence comes from Lasioglossum zephyrum, assembly GCA_028455615.1. Lineage (NCBI taxonomy): Eukaryota > Metazoa > Arthropoda > Insecta > Hymenoptera > Halictidae > Lasioglossum > Lasioglossum zephyrum. The sequence goes on along the minus strand of CM052324.1, from coordinate 906,724 downwards.
TAAATAAATTTATATAATCTTTTTAAATCTTCTCTTAAATCTTAAATCTTTTTAAATCAATACTCTTAGCAAAAGTGTACCTGGATTTCTTGAAGTATCGGAGGGAGGGTTCAAGGACAAGAATCATTCGGAGACAGCACACTAACGAATGGTAAAAGCGGTCGAACGGCTGTTCCTATGTCCAGACAACGGCTGTCTTCGCGGCTTATTTGTAATTCATGATATCACAGGATGCTAGGAGCCCTTTCTTCGGCGTGTTCTTGTATGTTTAAACAGGGTCGGATCGAATCGATTCAAATCGCTCACAGTCGCGCGGGTACAGCGATTAGTTATGTGTGTCAGGGAAATGTCGCAGCGCGAGACGACGTGCTTTCCCAAATCGATCGGGAAAAAAGTCAATCGATAATTGTCAAGGCTTTTTCGCGAGTCGACCGCCATCGACGCAACGAGATCGAAATGTCCCCATGCGGGCTCTCCGACCGTTCTGCGCGGACTGGTACCATCGGATCGATTCTAATGACCGCTCTTCGAGCCGTCCTTCGTCACGCTGAGATTTCGTACGACCGGTACGACAGATAATGTCACGGATGAAAGAATCATTCCAGAGTTCTTCCCACGCGCGGTCACGAGGGACATTACCCGAACGGCTCCCTATGGTCCCGATAGAGCCGACACGGGGTACAAAACTTGGAAAAATAGTTGACACGTTCTTCGCTTAAAGGATCAAAAGAAACTTTACATTTCGAGTTGAAGACCGTGCTTGGCCGGGAAAGTTTTTCTGTTGACTTGTAGTAAAATCTCTCGTGTAAACAGATTCTTAAAATAATATTTCTTTTAAATATTTATAGTGGACTTTTCGCTTCAGATACTTGCAGCCAACATTTCGAATTTGCTTACTAGATAATTTGAAGAAATATGTTTATACAACACTGGAATATTTGTTAGACATTGAAGAGAGGGTCAGTTTTATTTCGAAATAGCAGAAAGAATTTTAGAGAAGATTGCCTTGTAATTTTCTTTTTATAATAAAAATTGCGCAGTTTATTTGCCCACTCTCGTTGTAAGCGTCTCCGTAGACCCGCTTACGCAAACACGTAACGAGGGAACGTGATAATTGTTACCGTCTCTTGTACCGACTGAATTATATGGAACTGGTTCTATAATTTCACCGTTTACATAGACAATTTTCCAATTATCTCAGTCAACGTGTACACAAACGTCTATAAATGTTAGCTCCGTTAACTGGATCGGTTTCCGGAAGTTAAACATCCATTCCCTTATTGAGTCATTAATGTGTCTCGACGTAGTCGAGAAGGAAGTTAATTAATAATTAATGACGACGGAGGAAAAACCAGCCTTCGAGCCAATCAATTGATTGTCGTGGATGATGTAATGATAAACAAAGGTTTCACATAACGGATCTTTTTTCTTCTCGTTCGAGGACTTTTTCAGCCCTAGTGAACAAAATAATTTCAAATATAATTACGACTCCGCTGTACTTCGTCTCTGGTATCGCGGTGAAGTTTTCGTCTCCATTTTACTTTATACAAAGTAATATTTAAAGTTCTGTTCCCTCGTTGAAGAACTAAAGTGGAGATCCAACATTCCACAAGATTTCTGCATGATAAATGCATTCACAGGGTGTTTAAAAATTCTATGTGAGACTTAGTTGCCGTTCACTATTTTAAAAGATGTTCAACCTCGTCCATGAATCACTTAGCAGCAATAGTGATCGTAAATAAGCCGATCTGACTGGAATTACATCCATTGGATGAGTCATTCTGAATGATTACCGCTGATATCAAAATTTCTGTAACTTACAGCAATTAATTTGTTGTTATCGGTGATCATCTCACTGGCGTGATTAATGCACTGTCAGTCTGTTTTTCATTCGTGTCTATTCAGCGTGTTGGCGAGAAACTTTACAAGCTCTTTCTCGCACGATGCCTCAGACACAAAAATGAACGTATTCATTTTTTTGTATTTCTTATTGCGAGTTACAAGTCAATATCTCTTTTCAATCAGAAGTTCTTAACTTTCCTTGGAGCCCTGTGGTGCTATAAGAAATTATTATTTGAATTTCATTTCAGATCCATAATTCGTTATTCGAATAATTCCCAACCCTGCCCGGACACCATAATGAAGACGTTCCTCGAACAAGGCGACCCTGCCGACGACGCTGCCAATGTTAACAACTGTGTTGCAGTATGCAAGAGATTCGAACGTCCACGATGACGTTCCTCGTGTCGCGCTCCGCGATTCATAGTTGCATTAACGAGGTCGATACATCACGACGAGGTTATCTGGAGAATTATAGTGTCGCGTATCGGCGGTTTGCATTCCGCGACGCGAATCGCAAGAAACGCGTCCGCGGCATCGCGGGAATCCGGCATCGAGCGTGCAAAACAATTTTTATCGATCGCTGCCAACCCGCTCGGCACTTTAACTTTTCCACTCCTCCTGCGAACCCCTTCAAGATCATTTTAACCCAGCTCTATCTAAAACGTCATTACTATGAATAATAACGACCTCGGCGTGTGTTCGCGACGAACCAAAGAAAACGACACCCTCGTGTGAAACTGCTTTGATATTAAATAATACACAGCACAAAAGGGTTGCTCGATAGCGAATACTCTGGTATCGTTGGGAACGTCAATTTCTTTTTTGTTTATTTTATACAGTTGAAAATAATGTACCGACATCCTTAATACTAAACCAACCGAGCACTGAAAGCGGTTAAAATGTTTTACTTTAGAAAAATGACAAGGCTCTATTTATTTAGAATTTGTACAATTTTTATCCCAATATGTGGGTGGATAAAGATTTGATAATTTCAATAATTGTGAGATGAAAATATAAAACCGGTCATTCGACCGACAGTGGTAGGTCTAAACCTAATATTAAGGGGGTGGAGTCGTTTCCAGGATTATAAGGGTGCGGGATGCACCTTCTCATTTCTTGATAATGCGAAGATGGGATTTTTCAGTAGTCAAAAGCGCTAGATAAAAGTTCAATCTAGACCAGAATCGCCCTCAAAGGTCCTATTTTCACGTTTACGATTATTCGGCAGCTTGTAGCTGTCGCAGCTTTATGAAACTAGCTACATGCACAGCTTTATGCTTACTTATAATGCAAATTAAGTCTCGTAAACGTAAAAATGGGACTTTTGAGGGCGATTCGGCCTAAATTGAGCTGTTATCTAGCGGTTTTGAGAATTTTAATCTACCGTTTTAAATTTGAACTACTCATTTTTTCAGAAATGCATCAAAACCGCAGTCCAGTAAGTATGAAGCAGAGTGGGGAAAAAATTTATTTAAAAAAAAAATTTGAATAGAATGGGTTTACAACCCCTTTGGAAAAAACCCACTTTATCCGAATTTTTTAATCAGATGAGATTTTTGCCCAACTCTGGTACGAAGGGTGTTGTCAAGACGCGAGATGGCGGTGAAAGTGTTGATGGGAAGAGAAAAAGCTTTCAGAGGGTTCAACAATAGGGGAACGTGAGAGATATCTTTCACACAGTGGTACAATATAAACCAGCAGGTGCGGCCCAGGTAACTCGGCCTCCCGTGCACCAAGGACGCGACGGTTGATTGATGGAGCAAATATTAGCTCGTGAAACTACCCCGCGCCTTGGCCCAATCCTCCCACACAAGCCTGCAATCAACCCTGCGCTCCACGTTCTCGCGAAACAATCACTTTTCTCTGCCATTTTTCTATCTCTCCATCGTGACTGGATCAAGTCGTTAGGCCAAACGAAGAAAAACTGCGACGCTCAATGAGAACAAATTACAAAGAGGATCAACCCCCAGCTAAACGAACAGTTTGGAACTTTAGAGCAACCAATTCTCTATTACCTAGGTATTTACAGTAAAAGAACTTTCCGCTAGAAAAGTTTGTCAACACGTTGACAGCTGCGAACTGACTACCGACGGTCGGCTTAGCAACTTCCAATAACGCCTAGAATGTCGTTAATGTGCAACGACAGCAGGATTAAGCCCCGTGACATATTAGTTAATAACAGAATTGATACATTTACCACGAAAATGAGTAGTCGTAATTGAAAATAGTATACACGTTAGAAGAATTTAATGTTAATATTAAGAACAATTATTAAGAACATAGAGATCTGGAATTATACTGTCAAATTCTTCAATTGATATACTTCATGAAATTTCCGTAGCTAGAAATATCTGACTGTGCGTCGGTCGCAAGTGAAACAAAGTAGCCCGAATAAAACAGCTGGTGGACCGTTGCGGTTCCGCGCGCGTTGCATCAGGGTCGAACGATTATGGTCGGTCGGGTTGTTTACTGGCTACTTAGGGGTTGGAGACGGTCATGGGGCGCAGCAGCGACGGCTGGCCAATCGTATCGGTGAGACAAGAATTTCGGGCTGGTAACCAGAGCCGGTGGTAGTATCTGTGCAATTGCAGGAGACTGATTGTGGCGACCTAGTTCCCGAGACAATCGCACAATGCCGTCGGTGTCGGTGGGGTTGGTTCGACTCGGGAGGATAGGGCCGACCGAGGAGAATGGGGGGCAAGGTGGAATCACTGCTTTCGCTGTTCTAGGTGACGTCAAGGTCGTTGTATCGGGACTCGTAACAAGTTGCCTCCACCTTTTTCTCCGAGCCACCACGTCACCCACCTACTCCCCCGGAGGGTGGGTTTACACCAAATTTGGAGCACGACTGCGACCCGCACCCGCTCAACCCCACAGCCCTCGATCGTCGCAATTAACGAGGTTAAGGGGGATACAGGTGGAAAGTATCGGATTATTCTGACAGACTATTTACTCCCCTGCTCGCCGATCGACTGCACGATTCATGAACCCGGACGTGATCCCTCGTGTTTGGAAACCGGAATTTACGGAATGATAGAACTGCAACGATACAATTGACCGTCGACCAAGCTGAAACACCGACCCACACAGTCCACACTGAACACCAGTTCTTAATCGATGTTCCAGCGAGCTGTTTGAAAGAGTTTGTTTAAGCTATAATTTATCATCTTGGTATTTGATACTTCATACCTATCGGTTTCTCTCGTACTTCACGCGACCGCAGCGGTAAAATAATCCTTCTGGCTATTATTACTCCACGAAACGCAGTTTGATTTCTCGACGATCAATGTTAAGATTGTATGATTTTATTTCGGTCAATGTTTACGATGTGGACGTGTTGTAAATACTATATTTATTAAATAAAAACAATTTTGAAAGTACGTTTAATATTTCTTTTATATATGTGAAAGATGTTTAATAAAAAAAATTGTTCAACATTATTAAAAGTCTGTTGGATTGCTGGTTGCACCACGAAGTAATCTATTTTCTGTTTGAAACGGTACCGCGGGACTTTCTTCTGCCCCGATACCTGCTACTCGGCAGGCGTGCCCGTTCTTTTCCGCTCGGGTATTGAATCAATCACCGTTTCAGTAAACGTAATTGAAAGAGGAAAATTTAATGGAGCACTGTGATAAGAGACCAGGATAAATGAAACGAGAACATCGCCGCTGAATAACTACACTTTCCACCGCGGGACAACGCTGTTATGAATAAAAACACGCGGTTTCTGCGTAAAATCGTTTGTTTTCGTACCTCGAACGAATCTCTTGTCCCTCTCGCACATAACTACGACTTGAAATTCGTGGAAGAGATGTGAAAACCGACGGTTAAAAAATGAACTTTTCTACGTTCGTATTGACAAGTCACTTGATTGTACAGTTTAGAAGATGCTGTGTTTCACGGATCACTCGTTCACCGGCCGATAAAATAGTTGCTCACTGTGCGTCGTCGTGAAAATCGCGAGTTTTCCGTCCCGCACGTCACCCATGTTTCACAGTTTTCCACAGTGATCTACTGTTGTCGCGTGCCGACCTCGCAGCCGTGCATCGCTGCTATCGAAGGAGTTAGGTCGGTAGCACGTGGCTCATATTGGATTACAGTGAATCCTCTTACGATACCAAGCCGCCAAGGTTGCTCCGCGACCTTTTGCCACGACGACAAATCGAAAGGAGTAAGCCATCTGCGGAATTTGTCCGCCGGAATCGCATTACAATAAACACCGTGCATTTTCACGGATGGCAGTGTGTATACTTTAGCGGGAATCTAATCAAGCCGGGACGTCAGAGATCGTTGACGAAATGTCAGAGCTTCTATCTAGGATGTCCGGATCAGTGACGAAAACCAATATTCAATCATTTCGGAGTACAGTGGTACACAAATTTATAAAATAAATAAAGTAAATTTCTAAATAAATAGAAATAAATTTAAAAGTAAATTTCTGATAGTTCAGATTGGACGAGGCAAACTCGTTTCTTCTGGATTTACAGAAATTTGAATTTCCATGCAAACAGTTTGTTCGCGCGCTCGACGGTCCGCGAAATGTTCCCGTTAAATGGTACGTATTGTAGATGAAGCTCTCGTTACACCGGTGATGAACCGAGTCTGGATAAAGACGTTCCGAACCGTTGCGGAATCACGTAAACCGTGGATGCGAGTTTCCACCTGCCCTACTTCGCGGTAATGATACATTGTAGAAAGTTTAATCCAACATAAACCGCGGTGGGAAACGCGTCGCGACAGCCATGCTGCAGACATCGCGGCTACGTTCGGCGTCCAGGTGTTTTAGATCATCGAACTACCGGCAAGTGGTCGGACAGTTATGATTTATGTACACCGGCTGTTTCGCAATTTAACCCTCGCACCCTTTCTTAGGTCGTGTCACCAGATCACGGACACAATCTAATACCAGTCGATAACAAACAAGATTAAACGCACGGCTCTACGTTTGGACTCCTTCGGAAGCAGTGGGTCGAGAAACGCTTGCGTTTTTGGTCTGATGCAACATTCAGAAGTCTCGAAGCGAAAATACAAACGCGAATCTATATTTAGTCTTTTAGTCTCACTAAAGAAGATTAAATTACAAAATGAATACCACTTGCAATTATGTTCTGGAAACAAGATACAGTAGTAACAATATTGAAGCATTTCTTATGGACATTACATTAGGCATCGACTAGTCCCGTCGAAATCGAGAGCAATTAAACCACGCCCACTATACACAAACCATCCAATCTATTTAGTATTCCAGTCTGACTAAAAAAGATTAAATTACGAAATGAATACCACTTGCAAATAAATTATGAGAACAAAATACAATAGTAATGTTTGTCATAAGCATTACATTAGCATTAGGATTGCTCTTCGGAATATGGGAGACCGGGGGACGTATCAACCCTGTATCAACAGGAGCAGGTTGATACAATGTAATTATCTGACAATGTATATGTGTAGCACAGTTATGGTTAGATATTTGAGGTTTGTTAGTTAACGTATGATGGAATTTCCGACTGCATACATATGTATGCGGAAAGTGGAAATTCATGTTGGCTTTTCAATCCATCTGGAGATATTATGCAAAACTGTATTGTATCTAGACAGCGGATTTCATGAATTTGTAACAAAAATGAGTAGGAGTAATTTACAGCGGTGAGAGAGAGAGAGAAAACGTTAGAAGAGAGTTTCAAAATGCTGTTATATTCTTTTCACCCTATTAAACATATTAAAAAAGAGAACAGCTTTCAATTCCACTTCAGTTTGTTGCAATTCAGGTAGAAAATTCTTCTGAGATCGGACATTTTACATGAATCGCGATCTAATAATTCCGTGGCTCCATTATTCCAATGAAAGAGTTAATCTCATGAATATTGGATAGATAGTTAGTTATTAGCGACATTCGAGTGGTCCTATTCTACGATCCGCTGGTATCGGGAACTGACTAGGCAAGAAAACGCTAAGTAGACCGTACGCTAACAAGCGCGTCAGGGATTACGGGTTCTCTCTTCCCGGTAGACTCGCGTCCGCGGAAAGCTCTCTGTGCGACGTATTTCGAGGAACGTGGGTCCTTTGTGTCGAGAGAGTCGCGGAGAAAGCCGCCGCCTCTGCCACCCCCTCTCCGCATCGAGAGATTATACGTTATAAAAGATTTTGAGTGGTCATGCTGACCCAGTTCCAGGGACAAGTAGGTTTACCGAAGCTTTCGATCCGGCAGCTTGTAACCACCGTGTATGTACCTCGATCTTTCCCTTCTGGTTCGGCGACGACGTCTAAGCAGAGAACCCACCCGTTTCTACCTTTTCTGGCAAAATCGCCTCTCCGCGGCGCGCTACAACGCTGTCTTCAAACTCGGGATTGCCGCACTCGCCTCGAGACCTCGAAAATAGAGGATTTCGGGGACGGACGCCGTACATTTACCGGTCCGATAAATGGAGCTCTTGAAAGCAATAATGGAAACCTCGGATCCGGAAAATAGCAATCCCAGACTCGAGAAATACAAATTTTCCTCGAGAATAAGTATCAGGTCAGTTTCGCAATCCTTCGAATTTCCCGATCCTGTTTCCTTCAACCTAAAATTGTTCGTTCGATACTGGTACACCTCACTCGTTTCTCTTTCAAACGTGATCCGAAAGAAGAAATAATTAACCTGTAAAAGCTCGGAACAATTACTATCTCTATATATTATCCGATTTTTTAAACTTTGATTTGTCAACAGAAAAATTATCCAAGAGCAGTGATCATTGTGCCATACTGAAGCACAGGGGCTTCGAAACAAGTTTCATGCTTCATAAGCGTTTTCAGGATCTTGACCGAGACTTCATTACGATATTAGTTTTCGTCTTGCGGTCGAACAGAGGGGGTGAAAATTATTCGGCCGGCATGAACGTAGACTTTGAAGAGTGACGCGCGGTCCTTGATGGAGAAACTGCGGCTATAGAAGGGGGTAGGGCAGATTGAGGAAAAAAGAGAGGGGAGTCCGATTCCACGGGCGAAGTGGGACGCGTTAATGAATTTCCTTATCAAATCGCGGCCTCGTCGTGCCACGAGCCGCTATTATTATCTCTGCCATCGATCAATACGACGTGCGGCCGTATTGCAGGACGACTTGCAAATAACGCGAAAACGTTTCTGCGCAGGACGTGCGAGATACTTGTGTTTCCATCGACGCCTGTTTCGATTGGCACCGTTGCTGATTCGAAGCCGCACCACGATTGCGTTAACCGGACACGTGGCGCGGACTCGATCGTTGAACCGTCGCACAGTGCGGTGCAGCGGTGCGCTTTGGTGCCAAAACGCGGCACAAAATCCGCAAAAACGAGACTTTTCAACTTTGTTGGAAAGTATATTGAAAAACAGACAGACAGACGAGAAATCGAGCTAATAAAAACGAGGTAAAATGATGAAATTCACAGTTTATAATGTAAAACCTCAATCCCACAATCAATGTAAAACATTTTTATTTCGCATAAAAATCCGCAGCGTAGTTTTAATTAATTAATTGAAAACAAAGTGCAGTAACTTTCGTTCGACAGAAAATTATGAAGAAATGAGGAATCGCGTGGAACTTATCGACCGATAACGTTACGAGGATAATTATAAATGAATAAATGTGCAAAAATTGAAGAAGACTTTGGTTCACCGAATGTCGTAAGAAAGGATCGAAAATCTCTCCGAGGAGCGTTCCTTTGTCGTCCGCCCCCGGCCGCGGCAGAACATCATCCCCCGAGCGCTATTAATAGTGTTACGTTCGCGGCGACGAGAACGACAGTCGATGATCGCGGGCCTCTAAGCTAATATCCGCGCAAATAAACCCGTCAGCCTGGAGAAGCTAGTTAAATGTCTCGAGGATTATCCTTCGAAGACTCAATTAGGATTAAAGGGGAGAACGGCGAACGATAATTGCGGCGCAAGTGTCTCTCTCTATCTCTCATCGTCTCGTTGCTCCCCGTTCCTACAGTCGGTTCGCTAATAACTTTTCGAATTTTCCCCTTCCTTTAACGAACCAGGAAAAAAGTCAAGTTCACTTAATCGCGATAACGCTTCTCTTACCAGCCAGACGAATTTACTCTACGCAATTTTCCTGCCTCGAAACATAAACTGTGTCTGTTTTGCCAAAAGAGGCGACAGTGTTCTGCACTCTCTATTCTACGTCTGCTTGGAAGGAAAATGTCTATTTATTAAATTTAGTTCTCAAAAAAAAAATTAAGTTGGACTCTGTTCAATTTTTTAGGATTTCAGCACTTTAATTCGACATACTGTGTAATCGTAATCTAAACGTCTCAGCAAAGACCCAAAACGAAACAGCACAGACCCGAGGGTTTTTCTTAGATCAAGATCACTTCACTCTACATTGTGTCGTCTAAAAGAGGGCTTTTCAAACTACAACACAGAAAATAGATAAAAATGAGACCAAACAGTAACAGCACAATTCCTCTGCTACGTTCGCCACGAGCAAACAGAATTACAACGTTGGAAGCTTCAAAGGACGCGGTCTAAATTTTAATCGAGGACCCTCGACCAAATAAGAATTCCATAGCCAGCAAAAACCGGCAAAACACACACGGAAGAGGAAACAGAAACGCAATGCAATTCGAAGGGGAGCGGGTAATGAACAGTGGAATATTCTCGCCCGCCGAGAAATAATACAAATGTTTGCCAGACCGAGCGCGCGGAATTCGTAATGGCCGGTGTCGAACCAGAATCGATCGATCGATCGTGTTCGAAACGTGTTAATGGCCGGTGCTACTCTTAATTGTTGTGAATCGATGAATAATTTTTTCACGAGTACGCGGAATTGTTTAGCACCTCGGTGTCGAGAAAATTTCATTAACCGCGATCATTAATATTTTCAGAAACGATCAGGAAAGAAAAATTAATAAAATATTTCAAATAAAATTCTCACTATTTTGAAAATTCTTCAAATAAAATACAATGTATAAACGCTAGATGGGAAGACAGGTGAAGAAATTCCGTCCCCGGGCCCCGTACACTGCACGCCGAGTACACTACATCCAAATTTGTGCGTTATTCACTGCCAAAGAGGATGTAATTTCTCCTCGGTTTGAAAATTGGCTCTGTCTCGCCGGACACCGCGGTGATTGAAGTCGTCTCCTCGCGCTCGGTGGATTGTGTCGATTTTTCATCCTCAACGGTGGGAGAAGTCTCCGAGTCCGAGGCGTGGGCTTCTCCCGATGAAAAATCGAGGGCAGGAGTTTGTTCTCGCAGTCTGAGGAACAGGATTGCGAGGAGATCCTCCGGAAAATTGCGGTTTCCGCGCAATCCCGGGAAACAAACAGCGACAAAGTCCTGGCCATTTCCGGGACCGCGTGCATTTTGTTGTGGTTTTCGTTACGTTTACCCGCGCCGTGCCGCACTACCCTAATGGAATTCCTGCTCGAAGGATAGCTGGACTCGCTGCGAAAACCTCGTTTGTTTAATCACCGCAATTAATGCCGCTCCACGGCTCGCTACGATTAATCGGCGTTCAAGCGGGTTCGACGACTGACGTTTTCTCGCTCGCTCGCAATTATTAGGATTCTATCCCGTCCGATATTCAAATTTTAATGCTCATTTTTATTATCGTCTTCTTTCTTTTTACACACATTCTGCTCTGCGCGAGAGAATGCGTGAGATGTAACGATATGGAAATGGATATTGGATGTAGCACTTGGGCTCGTAGATTTTTATAATTAAAGGTTTCTGTTTCGTTCGTTTCTTTACGAATTATCAAAATCAATTATCAATTTATTGTGCGTTTAACTGTCACTCTGTATGTCTATCTGTCTACTTTTCTAAACTATCTAGTCCTGCCCTCGCTCGAGCATATATGACTCACCGAGCTGTACACAAAGCTTACACCTATAAAAATGTTATTAGTCAATTTTCCTTCTTTACACGAGAGAATCTCCTTTAAGCATCTGCTTTCATTCTGCCAACTTTTTCCCGGTAGTGCAGTTTCTCCGAGTCTTTCTGTCCCGTCCGGACACTTGATACGCAATGCCCGATCGTTTCGCCTCGATTCGAGATTCCCCGGTCCCCCGTGTCGCGTCCCCGATCGCAAGACAAGACGGAAGGATCAAGTAAATGCCGGCTCGTAGGAAGCGAGCTCGCGTTCGTGGAACTATAAAGGGGATCGCAAGGGGGTTGTCGATCCTGAAGAACAGCCGGCGACGATCCGCAGGGGCAGGCGGAGAGAGAAAGAGCTTTATCGCTTTTCAATCCAGCCGCGGGTTTAAGTGCGTCGGGAGAAACCTCTCTCCTCGAACACTCTCACGGCTGTTGGAATCCTGCCAGCCAGGGATAATAACCTTCACCCTCGGCCGACGACGACCGAGCACTTTGCATTAACGTCGAATTAAAACTGTACGCCAAGTTTCGGACAGTCTCTGTCGTTCCGACGACTTCGTCGCTTCTCCCATTTATGTACTTCGAACTTTTCGTCGAGGCGTACGACTGCTCCTCCATCTTGTTCTTCTTCTTCTTCTTTTTTCACCCCTCGCCGCATTTCCCCTAAAATGAGCTCCGATCCTCGCGAAATTATATTTACATTGGGCCTTGATTGACCTTTCATTGCCTCGCAGCAGTTTCGCTGATGTTTGCGAAATGTTTGACCGTTCAAGGTAAAAGCAGCTAGACGGCACGAAAATCAAACGGCTAACAAAATTTATATTTTTACGGTGAATCACCATGTCATTTTTCATTAAAAAACCGCTGTAGAAATTATTTTTTTTGTAGGGAGGGTGACAACGACCATAATCATCGTAAACTTAACCATGCATTTATTGTGGACAAAATAGAACCAACGAACGCGTAATTAAATCTATATCAAAAATTGTTCTGTACGACAAAGGAGCAGCTCAATTAATCACAGAAAATAATTATAACTATATATTATAATTTATATTTACACATCAGCTTCCAGCGATTATTCCATTATTCTGAAAGATCCAAGGCTGAAGAGTTTTTAATGAATCCTTCAACAGTAACAGAAATTTCAATTGCGAACCAACAAGTCGCCACCAGCAACGTCATCTAAGAATCTCGTTTCAGATTATAATGTAAATGAAGAATTTCTATGCTTCCCTTTGGTACAGCAGAACCACGGAAAATCCTATTAATAGGATTCCGGTAGGTAATGTGGTAAGGAACGTAAATTATTTAACCGAATGAATTTCGTCTTCGCGACGACAGCGATATAATGCAACGCAATAAGAACACTCGTTGCTGTATTACTCGAAAGCGAATTATTACCTAATTGTTCGTCGGGTGTGCGATCGACAGCGTCCTCGGCAAAGCTTCGATTGGAAAAGAGAAGGGAAATAACAATTTATCGTAACGTCGTTTGAATCCGATGTCTTCGCGGACATGAAAGGAATATAGGTTTCCCATAATAGCGTTTGGCAACGAACATCTGGTCGCGGAAGGAAAGGGAGTCCTTCCTGTAACGACATTCTCATTCGATTCGAGTTTCAACATTCGAGCGAAGAAATGAAATTATTTGAACACTTAATAACAATGAAGGTAAAAGCACTTCTGGTAAAGCGGCGAGTAACGAGACTCCAATACATCAAGAATTTCAAATTAATCGTTTTATAAGTAGAAATATGATATCTTTCAATTACAGTGAACCCTTAATTCAAGAAAAACACTCGGGTCCGTGCTGTTTCTTAGATACTATATAGTTCTACTATTTCTTTGCGACTATTTAAACTGTATTTAGTGAAGCGAAGCTGCACAAGTGACGAATAAAAGGCAAAAAATATTTCAAATTCTGTTCCGTGTCGGCGGACAAAAGTTTCTGATTAATTGAGACGGACGGGACAAGAAGCACCGAACGATCGTGCTTGGTAAAAGCAGAATCAAGCTTGTGTTCTATTCAGTGGCTTTCAGGCACGAGAGACATCAGGAGAAAAAGTATTAAAGATATCGGTCACGAGCGTCTTGAGGGCGAAACCGAGAAACAATAAAGGTCTTTACAGCTCGGGGATCCGTGTCTCTCTGCCGACGGAATTGTTTTATTCGTTTCTGCGGCAGACGCGACGGGCTTCCACTCCGTTCCCTTCTCGCGAGTCACTGTAAAGTTCCAATAATAATGCCGCTTGCCAAATTGGTCGATGTCTCTCGCACTCCGCGTGGAAATTGAAAGTGTTCGAACTCATTCAGAGTTTCGCGCCCCCTTCGATGAAAATCTGAGGGCAGATATTTCCCCGAAACTTTTCGATATTGTTTCGAAGTGTTCGCTTCGAAGTAGAGACCTTACCATTCGGATAACAAATTTCAAAGAACGTCCGATAAAATGGAACTTCACGAAACCGGTGTGTTTCACGACAATTCTTACGGGACTACGAAACTATATTTCATATTATATTTTAATTATCAAAATTAAATTACTTCACAGGAAACTTTTCGGAACAACCTAATACAAATCTTGAAGGAATAAAGTTACCATACTATTCCTTGCAAGTCTCGGTGAATGGGGCGGTTTCTATTACGGATTCATCAACACAATGAAAGTATGAAAACAGTGGAGAAGTTGATGCGGGCAGATTGCGATTCTTTCTTCGTCTCGCTGCGAACGCCCGTCCAGTCAATTGTGCTTTCGACGAAATAAACATTTCGCAGCAGCATCAACGGCAGCGGCTGTCTCGCGTATACAAAGAATAACGGAAGACGAAACCAGCGAACAACCGTGGAAGCGGAGATCCGAGTGGCTAGTAAGATTATCAGTCGCTGTCGCGTACGGGACAAAGGAAACTTTGAAATTAAATAACGGAGAACAAAACCGTGGAAAATGACCCGACTTCCGAGAGTAATTCCACGGCAGACGGGACTTCTCCTGGAATTTCTATGCCCGTTTCTGCAACCTGGCGCCCGAGACGTACGAAGGTGCAATTCAATTCTCTCTACGTAATTAACCGAGCAGTAATGCGAATAAATTGTCGGAATAGTCATTCATTATTCTCCAAGTACATGTTGAAACGTTTCATCTACTGTAATCAATAGACAATCTCAGATTACAATGTATTTCATCGTTCAAAAAATATTGACAAGTCGAAAATAATGTAATAACATTCTTCAAGGTTAAATTCTTCAATTTTTTCGAGGTTAAAAAACATTCGTACCATAATCTCCCTATTTTTCCCATATTCTATGAAGTTTCAGCTGTATGTAAAAAAATGTCAGCCCTCTATCTCATTTCTATTGAAAGTTCTTTGATTTTGTCCACGATTTGGGCAAAAGGTCCCACTGTGCGGCGTTTCGAAGACTGTCATCGTTCTGAGAAAATCAACCGCACTGTGTCAATTAGTAAAGTCTTTTGAAACTTTGAAGACGATGTAAACCTCACGAAACGTGTGGAAATTCTCAGAATCCATTGATCTTTCGGAAACCCGTCGAGTCTATTCAAGCTTCCCGGAACCCTTTGGGACCTACGATACACCTAAAACCTCACTAATCCGACCATGTTTCGAGAAACGTAATTCACGGAACTTCCCGTATCTTCTCGAATTCTTTGAACACAGCCGCACGCTTTATAAATCATTGAAATCACTGACTTTTTTACCTTCAAAAAGACTAGACGCTGTTGGAATAAATCCCGTTCTGCCTCGGTCACTGCTGTATCGCGACTTGTCAAATAGAAATGTGCAGAGATAACACGACGAATGTTCAGAACGCCGTGACACGTAGCAACGTGCGGAATACTAAATCCCGTGTCCAACTTTTATCATTATATTTCCTCTCGTTCGAGAAATTCGTAGCAATTCAATATCGTGTTCCGCGCACACCTTCTGTCAGTCGGATCGTACACGTTAACTGTAAAGAGCTCTCGAAATCGTGAGAACCGAAAAGGTAAAGCATCTACGTGAAAAATAGGTCAACGACTTAAAAAGATTTTTCTTGATTTTCTAGTACGGACAAACCGTTCGATAGATCACCGTGAAGAAATATCTTCCGACGTTGCACCCTGGTTGAAAGAGCACTTGCAAAAAGAAAATTAAATTTGTGTAAATCTCGAATGAAAA
Organism: Lasioglossum zephyrum; assembly: GCA_028455615.1. NCBI lineage: Eukaryota > Metazoa > Arthropoda > Insecta > Hymenoptera > Halictidae > Lasioglossum > Lasioglossum zephyrum. Next base: position 890,867 of record CM052324.1, on the reverse strand, counting down.
TGTGCGGAGATGACATCAAACGATCCTCGGATGGACTGATAATCAGCCTGACGTTTTGATAGTTCCGATAAGAGAGGCTCGCGTTCCGGGCAGCTGAAACAATGATCATTATCGTCCTGGCCGTAGTAATTGCTCGACGTATCGTCGTTGAAATCGTTTTTATCCGCCACGGGCATCGCGTGTAGAACGGCGAGTTAACACGGGACTTAATTAGGAGACGTTTCGCCGTCGGTAATGGCTTCGAGTCACCAATTTATTGCGCGTCGCGGTGAAAAAAGGCTGTGCTTCCGTGGAACCAGGTCGACAAGATGAAAAAAAAGAAGAGCCGAACCGCCTAGCGACTATTTTGCTATACCAAACTAAACACCGAGAGAAAACGAACGGTACGGAAATCCGTATTCTGTGAAGTTAATTTCATCGAAGGACTGGTAATCGCTGGATTGCGAATTTGCAATTCTCCAACGTTCTACGAATGTACAGTTGCAAAATAAACTGTTGGGAACTAGGTGAAACATTTTCTGGAAAACCAGTGATCCTGAAAATTCTAGAAACCAAATTCGACAGAATCCATATAAAGTCATCTCTTGCCCTGTGATAAGGAGTCAGACCCGTAAATAAAATTTAAAAAAAATTTACTACAAATTCTGCCTTCCTTTTAGGACAAAATTACATCAACATGAAGAATTTAACAGCATTAAACAAATGTTATTCACGTGATTGTATAATAGTTGATTAACGCCGGCGTAAAATCCGGGATAATCGTTAAAATCGTCCTCGCGAGCGACCTTAAATTCGCGAGCAGCGCACAAAAAATAGAACTGTCGGCCATTCTTCTAATTCGTTGTTAGTCAGCGGGACAAAAAAAACAGTGGCTTTCGTGCGATGAAAAGCTCTTTTGAAAAAAAGAAGGAAAAAATAGAATACGTCGCTCATCTGGCTGTTTGTGGTGAAACGGGACAAAAAGACGAGTTCCACGTGGCGAAAAAAAGAGGAGAGAAATAGGAATGGAAAAAAAATAATACGAACCAGCGGCTTTTCATTTTTCCGGCATAGGATTTCTATTACTAATGCATCGGTTACATCGGGAACCATTGTTCCGATTTTCTCGTAGACGGGTAAGGGGGCGCGGAGGGTTGAGAGGAGGCGACGTCGCGCGCGTCGCACAGAACCGGTGAAAATTGTCTTTGTTTTCCGGTCGCCGGGGGAGAAGGAATTCCTCCGCGAGGAAATTCAATCATTTTCCCGCGATCGGATCTCCGCGGATCCCGACAACCCTTAAAACGGATCTCGACAACGTGAAAAGGATCTTCTCTTCGCTACCTCCCCTCGCTCTTTCTCTCGCGGTCTCCGTTTCTCTCGTAATATTCCGTATCGGGACGCCAGCAACTCTGTTGTAATTGATCGATTATTCTCGTACCTTCCAACGAATATCGACGGGAACACTAAAATTGTTCGTGTTTTCGGGAAAATTGAATGGACGAATTATGGGAACACCTGGTTAATCCTCCTACCGGATAATCCAAGCGGTCATAATATCGTGTGAAAAGCAAACGTGAAATTATATTTCTTTTTTTTGTTCTGGATGCGCGCGATTATCGGAACGCGAATGTCCATGTAAATTGTTATTTCCATAAGCCGATTTGCGAAAATAGAGACTCGACAAAAATTTCATTCTTTCGCACAGCCGCCGTTAAGACTGAAAACCGTGTTTGTTCCCACGTTTATTTAACCGTTGGATTAACAACTGGAATGAGATAGAAAATTTTATCGTTAACATCGTACATCTACCAGTGCCGGTCAAATGACCGGTTTTAAATCTTCTGCTCTACGATCATTGAAATTATAAAAGTGTTTCTTCATGGGATTGATCGAATACATTCTTTTATTCCAGTAAAGAAATTTAATCTTTGACGGTCGGTTGTTTTAGCGTTCAAGGAGATGTTTGAAAAATTGCGACGCAATTGGATTCATTTGATCGAATAATTGTTGACAGGGGTAGTATACCAACTATTCGACATTACAATTTTACGAAGCAATGCTGTAGCTTTGGACGTCTTTCATCCGCGAAATTATCCGTCGGTTCTTAATTTGGCCGTCACTCCACCCGCGGGCGTCTTTAATATGAATAATTCCGTTTCAAAGGAAATTCCTTTTGCAAAACTCCGTTCCCGGAGAAGGGTAAAATCGAGATCGAAAATGGCTCGCTTCGCCTCGAAATGGGTCAGACACGTGTCTTTGCCAGTACTTGTTACAGGAACGGTGGTTCCCTGCAACAGGGCCAAAGCCAGCCGAGGTATCTTGTTACCGAGAAAATACACCCTCGAAATAAGTTATTTTATCAGCGAACGGGAGGTACGACGGGGGCCGGCGTGTGTTGTTCGCCAGTTAGTCGCGGAAATTTTGTTGTTTAGATACAAGCCGTGCCAGAAGGCAACTCTCGCCCAGGCGATTCTGACTAGTTTAAGGGAGGCTAATTAACGTTATCATGGTAACGCGATAATCCGACAGTTAAATTTGCCGGCGGTTGTTGCCAAGCGACGATGCTTTAAACGCGACCGCATGCGCCACCGACTCCGTTGTCTCTCGCCAAAAAAAAATACCCACTTCATATTTCACATGTTTTCCTTATCCTCCAAAGTATCCTTCAAATGGCGCAATTTTTACAAATTCATTTCGCGTTGCTGTATACCCCTTGCCTCACGAAAGTTACTACTACTACCTCGTTCTCAAAATTAATTATATCGCTTCAAAATCAATCTAAAATGTTTAACTTGGTAAAAATACATAAGAAGGTGTCTGAAGCCATAAATGCTTCTTTGAACAATCTAGTTTACACTTTCAAATCAAGTACCTCTATTCTCAAACGTTTTAGGAATGATCTAGAAGAAGTAACAACCCCTATGCTCCACGCACACATTTAAGTTTCTCGTAAAATACGCTAATAATTGACAAACTTTATCTCAAATTTCTTTTTTTTTCAATCCTCCACCGATGATACAGGATGTTAATGGCGACTACTGTTCCCCATCGATGGCCCCGTTTTCCACCAAAGGACGGTCGCTATCCTTTTCGCAAAACAAACAAACAAGCCGCTCTTTTGTCTCGTATCGAGACGCGCCTCTCGGCTAGCTCGTATTATCAATGACGTCAAAACGCTTAATCGCGCGCTCCGGATTTTCATTGGAGACCGAGTTTATAGAATGCAGGGTTTTTATGGAACGCAACGTAAGTACCGAACGCGTCACGAATGCAGTATTATTTTTCTTTTTCTCCTCCGGTCTCCTGGCAGTACATTCTAATTATTAAACATTGACCGCGAGACGTGGTCATATACTAAGGCAGTTGTGTAAACAGACTATTATTTACTTTTCAAATTTTTTGCTATTTTTACCGGAGATTTTAAATGTTACACCGTCTCTCCAGAATTCCGAGAAAGTACGGTAAAGTCTCGAGCACGTTCCTCACACGTTCGTCGACGTTGTATGATATTTGCATTATGCAATCACCGAGCCATGATAGAAACAAAAACAAGAGACCAAGATAAGCCACAGATAAAAGTCGAAGTAGAACGCGCGTAGAACGAGCAACGTGGTCTCCGCTATATTTAATGCACCGTGAAATTTCTAAATTCATCCTGAACGAGCCTGGCCAATTTTTACTCTGTAAATCATTACCGAACCTTTCTCGCGAATGGATATTTGATTTGGCAGCACGCGAATTGTAAACGACGGGAGATTGAACGGCGAACGAAGAGAGAAATAAAAGGGAAAAATACAAACTGACCAATTCGGGGAGAAAATTTGATTTTCATATGGTACTATTCATCTGTGCGTCGTGTAACAAGTGTAACTTTTAGGTTCTGCTGACCTTTGCGGACAGCTGTTTCTATCGATTTTTTGTTTTATCCGTGCAAGCGCTCTGAAGGGCCGCGTTCCTATCAGCACTGTTTCCAATTAAAAGATTCTGCTTGATAATTAATGAGAAATTTCTTCCGGGAACAGATTTAATTGTACTCCTCTTTTTTTTCCACGTAATTATTTTAAGTTGGAAAAGTCCGTTTGTATTTAGAGAACAAATTTCTCGTCGTTCGTGAGAGATTGGATGATGCAGCGTTTCATTAAAAATTACGACCAAATGGAAATGACTTTTCCGAAAACGAATGCGAAACTGTTGCACCAAATTATTCGCACATTTTCTATACATTCTCGTTCGAATATTTTATTCGGTATTAGCATCTCGTAGAATATATCTCCAAAGGAAAAATTTCCACGAAATACTTATTTAACGATGTATCAAAAATCAAAATAAATTTCCTACGGTTCGCTCGAACGTGAGAAAGCGAATGACGGAATGTCTGCACGCGGAAGAGAGTTGTCCCGAGTGAATAGCACTCGTTACACGATCGTTAACGATGAAAATGAAATCAAAGGCCGAACGCAAGTACGATGTTTCACTCGGTGGTACTTGAAGCCCGGTGGAAAATACTCACACACCCAGAGGAACGGCACACGGGAGTGGGTAAATCCACAATCAGCGGTGGCAAAGTATATTTTCCGAGCAGCTTGAACCCCACTGCAAAAACAACGCTAACGAAAAGGACGAAAATCAAAATCAGTCACAAAAAATCCCCAGCACTCTCGATTCGCACTCGTCCGTGTACTCTGAGGGTGCTCGAAACTTGACAAACCGAGCCAGCGAGAATTCACGGGTTCGTAGCTCACGTGTTTTCCACCCCCAAAGCGCCGATTAATCTTTTACACGATCCATGAAACCGGGGGAGAAACCCGTTCACGGGCATCGTGGAAAAAAGTGAGATATTACGGTGCGCGGCGAACGCTTACCGGGATAGAGATAGAGACAGATATCCGAGGGAAAAGACGTATTTCTTTCTGGGCGAGTTTCGAGACGTCACGCTCGAAGAACGCCGCGATCGTAATCGAAACGTAATATGCGTCGACGACGATCACGATGATGACACCGGCGCGGGTAAAGTCCTCGCGGAAGGATCGTCGCGAGGTAACTGACGTTTCGCCGGTGTGTTCATAGTCGGATAGAATCGCGCACCCTCCGGTCCTCCCTGTCTCCGCCGCCCAGTCAACCTTTTCCACCCCCTCGGCCAAGCTACCCTCGTTGCTCGACCCCAGGACACCGTTCCCAGCCCGCCTAGAAACTCCACCCCCTGACAGCACACGGTGTGTCTCGTCCTCTGTGACGCAGATGGACGGTGTCATAGGACGCTACCTCTCGAATGGACTCCTCCTAGTCATTGTCTTTCCACCTCCTATCTACGTCCGCGACGGGGGTTACCGTCTCGAAACCGTCCCGGTCCCGCTTCCCAGCTACCGAACCCCTAAACCAGCCTCCCTGGCAACCGATTTTTTTCCTAACCTCATCCAGGTGACAGCAGTGGCAGCTCGTATCGTCGCACAGTGGTCCCTTTCAGCGAATTAATATTCTGACACTCTCGTCAAAAGGCGATAACTTTTTAATACCCGACTTAAATTTTTTTGAGAAGTTGGAAAAATTTGTTTACTACAAAAAGGTCGAATTACAAAGAAAATATTAAAAATTGTATTGTTTGAGCTTATAACGAAATTTTACGAAATACATTTTGCAGAGCTGTATCAATACACACATTTTGAAAATTTCATTAAAATTGAAAGCTGCGAAATTTACTGATTTTGATAAAAATTTTCAGAACGTGTATAATTGACACCAATCTACAAAACGCATGTTTTAAATTTAAAAAAAAAGTATTTTCGCTTAAATTTCGATAAAATTTTTCATCGTCTTTCTTCTTCGCGGTATATTTCACTGAATCTGCGCTGAACATCGTTTGCCACGACACGCGATAAGTGTTACAATACTGGTCGCCATTGTTTTTCCGGCGCACACGTTTCCCAAGGTGAACCTGCGTCTTTTCCGCGAGGCTGCTCACGAAAATACAATCGTCGCGTACGATACAAAACGCAGCCCAAGGAGCGAGTGTCTACACGTGGGAACATGTTAAAAATATAATTATCGGACACGACTATTAATCATCTCCTACTTGTCGCGTTCGTAAATATACATATGTCGCGTCACAGTTCGTGTCTTCGAGCTGTTACTAACTCGCAGTTTGCTGCCATTTCGGAAATAAATCGTACATTTGCACGTAATAAAATTGTGTATTTTAACTCTTTCAAGACTCGCGGGACAATTCGTCTCAAGTAGTCATTTTACAAACAGCGCCGGGGTATTTGTTCGCAAATATAACTGTTTACCGGCGGTCACGTCTTCTCGGTTCCATTTGTTTTTCCGCCGACTCTGGCACCTGTTGGCACTTTCTGTTCCATTTTGAAAATTACGTACATACTTATCCATTCCAGCCTCGCTTACATTGGTAGTCGCCTTCCCTCCAACATTTTTAGTCCAAATATTAAAACTATTTTTATGCGAGTATACAAAGTGTCCTAAAATTGTATTTCCTTGAAAGAGGTGATACCCGAGATTATCTGAAGTATGTAAATTTTCCTTTGCGTATGGCAACATACTTAACTTTTCCTTTGCAAAAATATTTAAATAACATTCAGAAAAAGTTGATTCCATTTGGGTGAGAAGCGACCCAACTCGGTTTCCACTGGCGAAATAAATTCAAGAAAGCCTCGGGTCGCGGTACGAGTACGAAGGATATGTTTTATGCGTGCAACGCCGTAAAGATGCGAGGGCCGAGCGCGCGCACAGAAAATTCTTGCCATTGTTTTCGCAACATCTGCATATGCGTCGGCTGCGCATAACATTTGATACGGGCTTTCCATTTTGAATGGAACACTTGCGTCGCCATCCGTGCTCTTTTTCCCTTCGCTTTTGTCGCGCGAGACAGGCCACCGTGAAACCGCGACGTGCGCCGCTTGCTAAACGCAATTAACAAGAGTTATTAACGTGGACAGCCTCGATTAAACATCCGGAACATGTAAATTGCCCCGTCCCACGAACTTCTGTGTAGCGGTGCGAAATAATCGATCGTAAAATTTATTAACTTTGAGAAAGAGTCAACCTTCCACAGACTTTCAGAACTTTCGATGCATGCTCTCCGTTGTTACAATTTTTCCAATCTTCCTTTCGACATTAGAGAGAGACAAAGAGAGAGAGAGAGAGAGTGTGTGTGTGTGTAAAATATTTATTTCTAAGATAAAAATAAAATACTCGGAACGATTTTTAATTATCTGTTTAATATCTTATTATCTGAATTCGAAGTGAATAGAAGTACTACATGTGACTAAACGACATATTATTGACTCTATCGACGGTGCAGCGTTTATGGATCGAGAGTAATCAAACGGAATAGAAAAAACGGGAGATGAAATTTCGGATATGTAGTTTGAAAAACGACCGGTCCGTTTGGTCTGTCGTTTTTCAAGTGGAGAGTTCTCCCTATTCTCGAGTTGGTCCGACGCAGCACTGTACCTCGTACGCTCGTTATGTAGAATCGTCTCGATCGTGCGCTACACGATAAACCCGATAGATCATCGTAAATCTATCGAGCAAATTTCTAGACGTGAAATTTCGCTCTCTTTTACTCTCGATCCCTCCTCTAAATTCCGGATGCACTTCGGCGTGGCTCTCCACTCGAGCGAGACGAAAAATGTTTCTCCGCCGAAAGGGAGATCAAACACGCCCGCATCCGTTCTAAAATTAATCGCTCCGATTTGGTCCGACGCGACGCGGGCCGGGAAAAAACCCCGACCGAAGTCCAGGTGAAACGGTGCGGCGCTGCGGACGAACTTCGCGATGGAAAATCGGAATTCAGGCCGTCCTGATACAACTGGCCTGGTTTCCGGTGGTCCACTTTCGAACTCCGTTCCTAACGATTATCGACTCGATGCCCAACGATCGCCTTAACAAATGTTTCCCTCTCCTTTAATCGTTCGAACAGAAATCGGTACTGTGCGCTACACCAGAAGAAAAATTCCGGTAACTGTGGAGCTTGTTAACTGTTCAAGGTCGCCGATATGGATTCCAAATTAATTCTAGATGTAGCGTTATGGGATCGTTGCTTCACTTTTAACCCTTAGTAATCGAATGACGACTCTGAGACGCTACGATTGGAAATATTCTAGGTCGGTAGAAATGTTTAATGTTCGACTTAAAATATGCCGAAAGCATTTAAGGCACGCGATTTAGACAACAATGATGTCAGACAACTTTGCAGAGTTACGAAAATAGTCTGGCCCATCGTAGTGTCCCACTACTACCGCGATATCACACATGATCACCGCTATTTTAATAACATTTAACGCGTTTTTCATTGTTCGATAAATATTTATACGTTAAGATACGTCACAGTTCTGGTTGCAATATAAATAGCAGACTGTTCAGGGTCGACTAACGAGAATAACTTCATGTTCGGTTGCACTCAACGTGGTCCATCTTGTTTACGTTCAACCAAACGATATTTAATTCGCTGCCTCTGCTTGAAATAATATTTATTTCTAACGTAAACACTCGATACCGTGGGTCGTCGTTTACGGGAGCAAAATATTATTCGCTAAACAGATGGGATTCGTTAAAAATGATAGCGAAGATCAGCATGCTGCCCGTGTTATTGAGAACATGTACACGTAAGCGAATGAATAATTAATTAAAGCCCCCCCCCCCCTTTGGGTCGACGATAACATGCTGGTGAACGATGCTTCGAGTTCAGCGTCGGCTACACGCAAATTGACCACAGGGATCGTAAGTTTCCTTCGGCCTGAGGAAGGTCGAAGAATAGGGTGGGTCGGAACAGGACATAGATACCAGGAAAAGAGGGAGGGTGGAGGCTCGAGCGAACACAAGGGGTAGAAAGAGGGTGGAGGGGTTGAGAGTCGGAGCTGAACGAAGATGCCTCTGTATAGAGTCGAAAAGGCAAGAGGAGAAGCAGAGGGTTGGTCGATGCCGCAAGGTCGTTCAGTATCGACGGTCTTTCCGATCCCTTTCTACTGGGTGTCCCGAGACAATCCTGCGAATCAGACTGCGTTTACTTTCCGCACATATCATTAATATGACAATCGTCCCCGTAATCATTTAAGACCAGTGGTCAGCCATCTTAAGCGTCGCCATTATCCGAATTTACAAAAAAACCTACGAGTATCCTTCCGAGCAAAATGTTTTCAAAATCCAGCTTTATCAAATGTTTCAAGTTAATGAAAAACTGTCACTACCATTAGCTGCTCAACCACGAAACTTTCCCAAGAAAGGATCAATGTTTGTGACCTAAAAAAATAAACCAGAACTCTTTGAACGGCCGCCGATGAAACGCTTCAATCTCGCAAACGACAAACATTCAATTAATTTGAAAACGCATTAAACATAAAACACGCACTCCCACGAATTGCGAAATCCGAGAATAGCGAGTCCGCGCCGCGTTTCGAATAAAATAAATTCGAGTGGATTCGCGCGATCCGATCCGATTAAAAAATTAAACAGCGAGGCTAGGCCTCCTGGCCTGGCGGTTTTCATTTCGAGATGGAAGGTATCGATTCGCGCGGCGAGATCGAACGAGCGCTTGCAAATCAACGCGCCGCACAATGGGACGATCCTATAGTAACACATATTGAACATCGAGACGAAATTGCGTAGTTCAAATTTGAGTACATTTTCATGAAGCTACAGTCGATCGCAGTAATATTTGGCCACTTTCGAAACGACAGTAGCATCTTTAATAATGAACCATAAGACTTGGATATTTTTGTTAATGTGTCTTATGCACACGGTATTGATTTGTTTCTTTCATTTTAAAAAAGGCATGTTGTCTTTGCAATAATCATAGAAACGTCCAACAAATACAAAGTAAATAGTATAGCTGTATTTCGCGCTCGAAACTTTTCTATTAAACAATCTCTCCCTTGTTATGCATACGGTATTGATCTGTTTCTTCGATTTTAAAAAAGGCATGTTTACTTTGTAATAACCATAGAAACGTCCAACAAATAAAAAGTAAATAGTACAGTTGTATGTCGCGCTCGAAACTTTTGTATTAAACAATTTTCCGAAGACTGCGTTCTTAAGATATTTAGACATGGAGTTCTCAAATATACGAATGTCCAATCGTCCTATACGCTCGCCCCACTGTGCGCCGTGACGCTGGGAATCGGGAGAATTTCAAGGACACGTCCTTGCCACACGCCATTGCTCCCTTTTAACTGATCCTTTTGTCGCCGGTGACCTGTTTAACGTATCGTGAGCGGCCGTTAAGCGTATCCCATTTTTCAGGGTGCACGTTCGAGCAACGGACTCTCGAAATCGGGGATTTATTAATCCCGTGCCGCTACTCGGTATCGGCTTTTCCTCATTTCTTTTTCCCCCTCTGCCCTCCTCTCCTTTATCGATGCAGCAACATATATTGGCTCTTTCTCTCTCTCGTCCTCTGCTTCGGCCGGAAAAAATACTATCCGCGGTGGGAATTCTTGAAAGCGAAGATTTATTAATTCCGGGCTGTAGCCACGATATTATTTTTCTCTTTTAAACAACATAGATGAGCCGAGAGATTCACCTAAACGTTTAACACGAGAATTTTTCAAGGTTACTCGAAGATCTTCTTTTGTCAATGTCTTTTTCTATGATCTTCCATTGAGAAAATAATGTGTTTGCCGTACCTTGCAACACGGAATTCCAATCTGTCTCTTAGGTATCTCTGGAATTCGATCTTTCGAATGAAACAAATTCAATCGATTCAGGTGTTCCTTCGAGAGCATCGTCTCTCTGTTCAATCCTACACTTTACGATATAAAAGCGCAAGGTTCGATTACATTACTGTCGTCATTGTCGTGAAATTAATGGATTCTCAATTCTGAAAGTCACTCACGTAATATCGCGACAGCTTCGACGACGGTTCTCTTAACGAAGAAAAAACAATTTCTCGTCGCGTAAATATTCACAAACTAATGGATAACCTTGTACACAACCGTTTCCGTAGATTGAATCCCTAACAGCCAGGGATTAAATTATTCTGTGATTACGTTCAAATTCGCATCGATCGCCGCCGGCGTGATAGTTGCGCGCACATTCGTACGTGGAACGATGATCACTAATTAACGATGGAAAAGGTGGCAAGCCGAGGCGTTTTCGATCCACCCGGCCGCTGATTAAGAACACCTGCGCGCAGGCACCCATTGATCGGAAATCGGTTTGCCATTAGCCGCGTATCGTCGGTTATTTAATTATTCGATTAAAAAAGCAAACAGTCGATTTTTCGACGAGCCACAAAGATCCCGTGCACGCGTCCCGCCCATTATATTCCCGCGAGAATTATTCAAGACGCGACGCGGAAACTCGAGGCGCTTATAACGAAGTTACAGTTACGGGGATCGATCACTCCTTTTTTTCGAAATGGTCCGACAACGTCAACGAGAGAGGCACTCACTGTGGCCGATGGGAAAGCCCGAGAGAGAGTAATTACTTTCCTCTAATATACTCGAAACATCGTTAATGTCCCGAGCTCACAGCCGGTTTACTCGACACGCTTCCCGCTTCGCGAAAACTAACAATATTCTTCTCCCTGGTAGATCGAAGGATCTATTATTAACGATTAACTAATCTACCTATCGCGGGTTCGATGTGTTTACAGCGCATATGCACTAGCTTCAAGACTATAGTGCGTGCACCTAGATTAAACTGAAACAGGATTTTAGGTATATGTAGTCGTAAAAGTCTACAGAAACTGTAAATATTTTAGGCGAAACAACGAATTGTTTGCTGAAGAGCTGAAGATCAAAAAGTAAGAAAATTTGGCAAGCTTTCCAGGCAAATCGAATGAAAGTTCCCTCGCAAGAATTTTAGGGCGGGCTACGTATCCCGTAATCAAAGCGCATCGCTTTCATTCGCGCGCGATCAGCAATACTGTCCCCGTCGAAGAAAAAAATGCATTTATCTCCGAAGAGCGATCCTCTCGAGGCTCTAGATTGCTCCGGACGATTCTGGTTTCCGGGTGAAATGAAGGAAACCGGTCGGTGGGACGAAGGGGGCAGAGAGGACGGTACGAAAACGAGCCACCTGGCGAAAGGTGGCAGGGTGGATTGCGCGGCCAACCCGAAAAATAAGGGAGGAATGACGGCGGAGCAGGGGAAAGGGAGGGGAAAAAAAGAAGGCCGACAAGGCCGGCTCTAATGAGAACTCGAGCGATTTTCCATCGGTTTTCCAGGCCGACGAAGGTCGCGGCCGAACCTCGGGGAAATGAGAAAGACCTCTCTCTCTCTTTCTCTCTATTCGCCCAGTGGCTTTTTATTTATTCGCGACCGGTGTTTAGGGGTTGCTCGTCGAGAGATTCGGGTGTACAGGGGGAACGAATGTCCTTCCCGCGTAACCAACGAAAAGCCGGAGGAGGACGAGGGGGCACGAAGGACGCGGAGGATAACGTAGGCGATCGTCGGTCAGCGTTCGACGGAGAAGAGATGGCGGAGAAATAATGAGCCGGGCTGTTGTTGTTATTACATACGTGTTGTTGGCCGGGTTCAACGTGTCTGGCAAGCATTGTTTCCTCTTCCAGCCGGCTCAAGGACTACGCGGGACAATGGATCGCGCATCGATTCCAACCGCTCCTTTTCCCTCTCCATCCCACCCCCCTTTTCCTCTCTCTATCTATCTATCTATCTATCCAACCGCGCGTCGTCGATGTCGTCTACACGCGCGAAAACTTTTCGATCGAATCTCATGAATGTCACTTCCCGACAGTTTACGGCGGAACACGAGCCTTCCGAGTTCGAAAGGAACAGGAGGACGTGAATGTTATGAAGCGTTTCAATCATGGAATACTACCATAATCTACGAGCTTATTATACACGGTGGTCGGTAAACTTCAAAGAAAACATTAATGGATGGAAGTGAATAATTGATGGGAATCGCAAACCAACGATGCTCCGGTAACGATGTTAAAACTTGAGATTCTGTCAACATTTTCATTTGCAAACAGATACCACGCGTTCTTTAAATGTGCCTGACTGGGTCTGTGGAATTTAATTGTTAACAGTTTATTCGATCAAAATTCCTGGAAGATGAGAACGTTTTGAATACATTGTGCACACTTAGCTCGATTCGCGAATGAGTTCTTCGAGTCGCCGATGATTATCTCGATTAGGCGGATAAGGATCATAACGAAAAGAGCGACTTCTTCGGTCACGGAACGATGCTTCGCAAATTGTCCGACGCGATCTCGTCGAACGGCTTGAGTTGCGCAATAAGTCGTATCAATTAGAGAGACCGAGAAATCGTCTATTATGCATGGTACGTGAGCCCGCTTATCCGTTGATGTTCACCGTGTCGCACTGCTCTTCTCGTCGAATGCACATGGCGAGCGGAGTGCACCGTGGCTCAATGAAACAATCAGCTTACGAGATAACATATACTTTTACAATGACGCACGTCCGTTCTCATTCTTGCGTGTTGATTTAGTCCTGCTTCCCTGCTGATTGTTTTTTCTAAAGCTGGGGCCCCGAATTTCAAAGAAATTTATTTAACGTGTAACGGTATGAAATATTTTCATTACTTTTCCTTTTTGTTAAACAGTTTGGGGGAGTTTTCTTGCAACTTCTATTTCAAACTTGATTTCGGGGGTCCCAAAATTTTTACCGGTTAGGACCTCCACTTGACTTTAACCGCCACTCGGAATATTCCCTTCCAATTAATTACCGAATTTTTCCTTTATTGTGCACACTTTCTTCGTGTCTTTTAATTATTTCTCCCATGAATATCCAATCGATGGCGTAATAGAGGTTCTTCTCTTTTCATCGTGCCTCTCTATTACTTTATTGCCGTGTCCGACTCGGCAACTAATTTCAATGGCGGACGTTCAAACGTTTCGCGAAACATCCTGAGTATCTGAAATTGAAACAAACGGGTATCGGCCCTGTTCACCGAGGGATTTGCCCCGAACGGATACATTCCTCCGCGAGGATCGCAAAGGACGATCCGGGAACGCTCGGGGATGGAAGAATGCGCGGGACAAGCGAAGCAGTTCAAATGCCTCGCCTCTGTTCCCAGTACAACGTCCTTGATTCAGCGAGTCGATGCATAATTCGAAATAAACCGCGTCTGCGGATATACTTGAGTCTATTTCCGAAGTGGCGACCGACGAGCAGGCGTTGTTGCACAAGAAACTTTATCGTTGAATACCATCTACACGATTGTATCCTCCGCTCATCCTCGTAGGACGATTTTCGCTAAAACATTGAATATAGGGAAGTATACATGGGCGGGAGTATAATACAAGTAACAAAGAAACAGCTAAAGCCACGGCAGCGTTCGGAAGATATAAAAGCCGGTGGATCAAAGAGTTGCCGAAGACCGTGGAAGGGTTAAACAGAATATGATCAACGCGTCTGTTCGGATCTTGGGTTGAGCGTGTCTGCAACACGCGAAGAACGGTGGCAAAGGGGTGCAACGAACTTGTGGGTAATTAGGAAAACGAAAAAGAGGATCAAAGAGCAACCGCGGTGCGAGACAAGGGGTCCCGGAAGCATAGAATTTCGAGAACAGAAGATAAGGCACGTCTGGGTTGTGTGTCGCGACGATTCAGCGGGTTATACCCGTTGGGCGGTGTTTACCCGTGCTACCAGATTATGGCTCATTTGCTTAGATACAAGCGTATCTACCTGCATATCGGCCTCCGCGGTTAGGCGAACGTTTACACTCAGCCGACGCGCCGCGCCGTTTCAAGCACGTTGCGCGAGTTTGCGCGTGACTGGCACTTCTATGAGTCCGCGTTACACTGTCGTCGACGTATATCGGCAATTACAGGAATCACGGATTCCGCGCTCTTAATTGCAACGGAGGAAACTCGTTGTTCGTGGTAACGGCAATTTTTCTGGACGCGACAGAAATTTACATCTGAACAATGTCCTTCGTAAACTTTCTACAAATTCAAAAATAACATAAATCACTCGGGGGCTACGTAGTTCCGCGTGTAAATGGTATCGAGTATTCAACCGTGAACAGATAAGGGCTGTGCGGTCAGGTAGGGTGAATAGAACCAAACCCAGTCCTCGCGAGGACAGTAGGGTGAGCCCTGATCAGACAAAGGAGTGAGACCGAGCGTTGGTCAGGCGAGGGGAATAGGATCAAAGACTGATTTGAAAAGGAGAGTGGAAACCATTGCTGGTGAAGTGAAATTCCTACTGGGTCGGCGTCGAAGTACCTTCCCTCTGCGTAAACCATTCAATTAATCTAATTAATTCCATTTCGTCAAAGGCAATAATTAAGGTTCGATCGTTTCGATCGGACGGTGGGTCGAAGCGGTTCGAGGAAACGAGTTATGCCATTATATACTATTATTCGATGAACATTTTGTAAATAAGTTTCTCTCTCTATCTTAGTGTAACTGTAGGTTAACTACTCGAGGTGAAACGCAATTCGCAGAATTGGCAGTCTTATTCGCACAGTATGGGTCTCTTTTTCCGTCAACTTTCAGTACTGTTTTGGGAAAGATATAAAGTAGCCAACGACGAGAATTCACGCACGCCATTCGAACGGCGCACGCAACAGAATCATTCCTGCGGAGAAAAATGACCCGTCGACTATGCACAGGTCAAGCAGGCAGGAGCCATTCGAAGTCAGCGATGATAGTATATCCCAGATTACTTTATCACGCGATCTACGCCGTGATGAGGGTCTATAGGTGGCCAAGACCGCTCGCAGGTTGGGATAGGTTGATAGGTTGACCAACGTCGGGGTCAGCCCTCGGCGATGGGGTAAAGTAACGCTAATGACGCTGCCCCGATAATATACACGCGGCCCGTCATTTGTCCGGCCCAATGATCAGCATAAATAGCAGGGAAACGTTTCACCGTGAAAAATAGCTCACGTTACTCCCTGATCCTTATCTGTCCCGAGCGAATGGACGTTATCGACTTTGCGTGTGCTACGCGCGTTTACACCCCTCGCGAAACAAAAATGGCGAAGATGTTTATGGAAGATCGAGAATCGACCGGAGATTCATAAGCCAAGGCCAATGACAATTAACTTTCATATTTTTAGCCCGCCGGTACCCTCGCGCGTCAAAAAACTTACTCTTTCACTCAACTGACCAGCGAGAAAAATAGATACTTCAACCCTCTTTCGTGTTTCGCAGAGAATATGGAGAACGTTAAGATCACAGAGCGTACGTTTACAAAGAGGATACATAATGAAATATGGAAATTAATCCCCGAGCAATTAAATCCGAAAAAGAGAGACCCTGTAATTGTACCAACTGCACGTCGAGCACAGGCGCCATTGGAGTCCATAATACGTACCCATTTCATATTTATCGTGCATAAATATTACGTCTCATAAAATTTTATTTCGCTTTTATCAGGATTCCCGATACGAGTTTAATAAAACAATGAATATTAATGCGAAACGGTGGATTTGTTACGCGAACGTTTACATGGAAAATGTGCATGCTGCTGAAATGTCTCGACGTCGAAATTTTTATTAGTATTCTCGCTTGAAAGCGGAAAATTGTTTTGCGGTTTCATCTGCTGTCTATCATCGTGTAAATAATATAAAGCGGTATAGAATTGATTGTACGGCGGCCGTGACAGAAACAGGGTAACTGTATTCCCTTCAATTTCTCCGACACCAGAGTAACATTTGTTTTCCCACTCTCTACCTTCCCCTTCTACTACGCTATTCTACACGCTATCGCAGCAGCCTGGTCACGTGACGCGGTTCGTCTCTGTCGTGCAAGTATCGCAATGTCACGTGACAATAAAGGGGTAACTTCCCCCTCAATTCGAGTCAATACACTGCCTACCTTCTATCGCATCCATATTACAGAAAAAATGAATGCAGATACATATATTTTCTATAGAAGCGACAGCCTCGAGAAGATTTGGTCGCATAAACCGTGCGCAGACACTATTTTTTACCTGCTAAGGGCGAGCCGAACATTGAAAAGGACAGCGCGTGTAGTAAAAAGAGACCACGCGGGGACCTTTGAATTGTGCCGGCGACTGCGACTCTCCGTGTCGCGTTTGTAGTGGTTCACACCGATATATAACTTGGTCGCATTAACCATGCGCAGCATTGTCGCTCTAATAGAAACATTATTACTATACCCAGCCAAGATCAGATTACCAAATTGAAGAGTTGAAGATATTGTCGCGTCTATAAATAATATACTGTATGTAAGCGCGAAACTCGTCGATGCGATCATGTGGACCTGGCTTGGAGGTTACAGACAATCTGGATACCCTATTCAGCAGCAATGCAGCGGTTTTGCTGAACTGAATCGACGGGAACTACTCGTTTCCACCTTGAATAAGCACCGTGCGTTCGTAACTCGAATAGGCGAGCGGGTCGAGCGATTTCGCAAAAAATTGCCGAGCGACAAAGCGGATCGACGGGGTCAATATAGTAATGGGCCATCGCGGCGAAGCGGAGAGAGTTGTCGGTGGATTGGCGAAACGGGCGCGAGTGCGGCACTGTCGTGCTTGCGAATAAATCGCGAGTCCGGTGTGCCAACACGAAACCGCGTGGGCTGGCTGGTAGATACTCGCTTGTAACGTGACCATATCGATCCGTCGTCGTCGGCGAAGGGTCTCGAACGGTTAACGCGGAATGATACAATTCCAGAAACACTACAACGGCTCTCCTTCGCACGACGAAAATGGCCGTGTCAGAGGAGAAACGGGACATTCCGACGTGGGATCCGCGCGAACCGCCACCATCGATTCATCTATGAGTCGGAACGACGCGAATTTATGGGACGCCCGGTATCGCGAGAAACCATCGTCGGCCGTTAATCGCGCGATGCCGTAATTCACCTTCACCAGGCGGGGTCAGATGCCACCGGTGTGTCGCGTTCACCGACGCACACTTTTACGTATACAGGGTGGTTCGTCAGGTATCGGCAAACCGATCGACGTGTCACCGTTATTTCTCACGAATTTTAGTCTCGTCGAAACGAACTCTTTGCGGACGAAGATTTTTTTTAAATATTGAAAAGTTGATCATGTATCAAAATGTTGAGTGCTGGGAAAATAGAAGATTACTAATATTTGATCATGTACGAAAAATTGCATAGTCACAATGCCACTCGACACTCGTCCGCAAAGGGTTAATGGAGAGAGATGTTTGTACCTGAAGAAGTATAAACGAATTTATAGTGAAACGATAAAAGAAACCATTTACCCCCCCCCCCCCCCAAGAAGTTGTGGGAGCAAAATGAGAGACCGCACGGTCACGTCGGGGATTTCATCCCCTATAACTTAGGGGGTGAGTTCGGTCGTTGACGCGTTATTATCTTCTCTCCCTCTTTCCGAAGCGTCGGCGTGTAACCCCATAATATTAACGACTTAATAAACTATTAAGTGGAAACGGGATCTGCAGGTTGTTTACTTTACGGACCCATTGAGCGAAGCCAGAAGCTTAATAATATGTGTGAAATGTGCAAATAACAATTACAAAAATGTGAACATTACTGGACGAAACACGATAAAAATTAAATTGAGCGTTTTCAACGGGAAGGAATAACTGCAGTCTCAGGTTTCAAAATCGTTTTGTTCTCCAAACAATCTGAAGTATTGCCTGGCGCCTTCGCGAATTATGCTTCCCAATGGTGGTAACAGATTGAGCATGACACGTACACACGTCGCTTAAATGTTTCTACTCTCAACAGTTGAAACTTAAATGCAGGCACGTGCATCATCGTGCTATTATCCTAGGAACAAGAACTTCCGGCGTCGACGAGCGAGCAGAATCCACTAGTCACGCCGATGAAAGAAATATGTTTCGCATAAAACACTAATACCAGTCTGCCTGCATTATCGACTCCTACTATTCCAGTATGAAAGAGGATTAGATTGTTTTCGACTGCTTCGGAAAACTTCGCTTGGGCCTCTTCTTCGGCGAAGAACTTCGCGAGTCGAAAGCCAGTATTCCTTCGCGTGGCAACTAAAGGCGAATCTTATAGACGCATCAAAACTTCCGAACAACTTTGGAATCCACCGATGCGATTAAATTACGCAGAAAGTAATTTAGTTTCTATTTAAAGTCTCGATACTGCTACGCATATTTCGCTTACAAGAGCCAGTTTCCCCAAGATTTCCTCGGAGTTTTCGAAACAATAACATCCACGGGGTAGAAGTAGAAACAGAAGAAGAGAAGGAAAACGAACAAAACTGTTTCAACTGTGATTCTCTTATGGTTCGGGTACGATGCAAGAATGTCGAAACAATTGTAAGATTTCTAGTTTGGAACCAAGCGAGAGTTGATACCCAAAACGAACTCTTGGATTTCAAGAGATCACTGCTGTTGTATTTCACTTCTTCGGACATAAACAAATCGGTGGGCAACAAGCAACGACTTTTCGGACAACGTTGCATATATCCATCACACGACTGAGCACAGTAACAGCGACAGACAGCAGATTATGTACATCGAGATTAAAGAAGAAATATTTTAATTAGAAAAATGTCACAAATACACTCATCCAAGTCGCGTAAAAAAAATAATGAAAGATAAATAAGTTTGAAATTCAGATTAGCTATGTTTACATTTCTCGGCGACCAAGATCTCTCAAGCTTGGCTGTCATTCTCTACGTTCGGCAAAAGTCAAAGAATACTGTCCCTGGCGCATAAATGTCCGTCGGTAGACCTGTGCTTGAGATTTATATGGATAAAATACTGTACTTGGATACACAGCGAGTGTACTGTCGAGCATAAAAATGTTCACAGTGTTGTTCTAGACGCTGTGGCAAACAGTAGCAAATGACAGAGCTAACCATAGGGTGGCAGTGTGGGGCATAGGGTAATTTACGCGTGACGCGGATCCGTTCAGGAAGCGCGCACGATATGTCGAGATGAAGAACGAATGAAAAGCCTGTGATCCGGCGTCGACGACGATTCCGAGTTACAGGCGGCTGCTGACGATACTCGTCGGTGCTCGCCGGTGCTCGTCGGTGCTCGTCGATGTCCGAGAGGCCCTCATTTGCCAGTCAAAGCAAGAGGGAATCTTTAAAACACTGACAAGGTCGCGTCGTTACAGGCAGAACGGTTCAACGTGGCGCCCAGAGACACAGTGAAAAACATCGTTCGTGTTCTCGTGGAGATACTGTCTCGGCGTGTAACGAGAACGAGAACGAGAGTAAAAAAGAGTGACACAGATTCAAGTGCAAGGTTGGGTACAGGCTTGAAGGGGACGTTTGAGACTGCCAAGGTATTTCCGTCTCGCTTGCTCGCCGATAAGTTCAGGACAGGGGGACAGAGGCGGTCTCAAAGGATCGATCCGTATGAATGAATCAGATATTCTATCATTCCACCCATTAAATAACCTCTCCGGATAACCGTTTACCCACTGAAATCAATCGACCCGTCCCCTGTTACGCAATTATCCCCATTATTATCGTTCGCTCTGCGACAAAAACTAGGCTGCGGATTCCACGCGTTCGCAGCGTCTACGACTATGCACGCCGTTAACGCATGGAATTGGTTCAATGGAACTTTAATAAGATACGTCGTGCGCAGTTCTTAGCGTTTCTGTGAAACCGTACGAAAATATTCTACGCGTAGAATGAAATAGAATTTAACCTAAAACGTTGCTGAACCATCATCCCGAACAAATTTAAAAATTAGATAATCCGAACGAATTCCCAAGAGTTCTATCCGTTAGAGATCGTTCCGTTTTCCAAGAATTTAAAAGTGAAATTCGAACGGGACGAAACTTCAGCCTGGATGGCCTTGAAGGTTAACTATACCCGCGCACGTAGCTAGTCTCTCGCAATTCCATTGGAGAGAGAAAAAAATCAAATACTACTGTTACCATGTATTACACGCTGATTTGTAAATACTTTTCTTTCATCCAGCTGCGTTCGATTCAACCATGGAACGTTCCAAGCGAAAATAGTGTACTTACATATGTGGTCGTTCGACGGGCTCGTTGCAGCGAATGGAACGTAATATTTTTGTTAAACAGTCGATACTCCGGCTAGATGGTCGAGGGGTTGAAAATTGTAGAGGCACTTACATTTTGCCGTGATCCGCCATCGGGAGGGTTGGTCTCGCGGCGCAAACACGTCGTCGCCCTCTCGAAACCACTCGATCCGTTCGGCCGTTGCAGCTGGTGTACGCTGGCTGCTCGACGGTGGGGACTACTTTCGTTACCGTAACGCCGGATTCGGTCGGCGTGGAGCACGAGTAATCGCCACGATGCGCGACGATCACGGAGACGGATAAAACCGTGTGTTACACGGCGGCATAGAGCAGCCGGCTTCACGCTAGTCCGAAAACGAAACTGATCCGGGGGTGGTGGGGAGGGGATGCAGGAATAAGTGACAGGGACGTACCGCGTGGGCGACGTTGATTGTTTCACGCCGTGCCACCCGTAATCCGTAACTGTGGCTGTCTCGCTCGGACACGCTGACTACCGAGGTCCCGTACGAATACAACGAACAAGGAATGGATTTGCTAGAACACGGACGAGATATACACGCGTTCAACCGTGCGAAACACGCGGGGACCACGGCCGCGTAACGATGCCGCGATACACACCGCAGAAAGCCAGTTTTTCCAGCGAAAATGCGATTACAGACACACCAGTACTCCCGGCCCAGACTGTCATCGATTGTTGACGACTGTCGCGGAACGTCGAGGATCCTCGCAACAGCATCCTGCTGCCATCTCTCGCCAACCAGCCGATCTTTCTAACGCGACATACTTCGAGTCGCTCCATCGGTTCGAACGGAATCCACCGTACCTTCCGTTTTTGAAAAAGGGCGCAAAATTCAATTCTGAAACCTTTCCTTTTTTAACGATCATTCATTGCGTATTCTTTCACCCTTTCAACTCCGAATTGTTTGGCAATCGTGTTGCCTGTAATTCTCTACCATTTGAAGCGTTTTATTTGAAACTTTTACTTCAAAAGACAGTTCCTTGACTGCTACTTATTTTAAACAATCTTCTTTACTGATTACATTGAATATAGCTCTGAAACTTTGTTGTAATTCATATTTATGGAACTTATATTTGTTTTTAAATAAAAAGATAAGACAAATAAATAAAGGAAGAGCTAAATACATATAAAATCCCGTATTAAGACAGAGTTTCATAGATTTGAGATGAGGTAAGAGTTTGCTGTTTCAAGGGTGGAATGGTTCTTATTCGTAACTATGAATAAAAACCTTGTGAGAGATATTTGATAAAAATCATGATTTTTACAAGTTAAAATACAACCGTGATTTTATGCAGCAGAATTTCTAGACCACCTAGTATCTCCACCTTCTTACGACACTGATACCTTGGTTGCCTCATTGATACGAGGTATCTGGTTTTACGAGGTACAAATTGCTCCAGTATTTATCTATAATAACACGCTCTCGATAGACATTGTAACGCGACGAAGGACGTGGACTTATTTTCATCGGAAACATGTAATTGAATGTTACGAAGAGATTTAAAGACGTACGAGAGGTCAATCTTTTTGCTCTTTCCGCGAACAGAGGGGTTCTGTTTACGAGAAACGGATAAAAATTCAACGTATCATCGATTAAACGCGTTTAGCGTGGAGATCGAGGCGAGGGCAATAACGTCGACGCGTTTTTTAAGCGAACTCGTTTATCTCGCGATCCGGATTAGAAAAATAGAAATCACAATCGTAACATGTGATAAACTGCTACTTATCGCGTGGCATTAAAAGCGTCGGTATCTCGTAGAACTGCGCGCACACAAAGGCTGCGAGCCTACCGGAGCATTTCCTGCACGTCTAAATCTTACTCATTCCTGATAGTGATATGACTAATTGCGACGATAATCATAACATATAACACGACCTGGCCTCCATTTGAACGATTAATATACGACAGCTGAGCGTTTCTTGTATTTCAGACGTGACACACTCGCGCTGACTTTTGTATCTTTTACTAATCACACGAAAAAGTGCATAACGACTAACGCACAGATACGAATCTTTGCCAGCGACAGGATAGTTGATATCCAAACGCCTGTAGATTGCAAAACAACATCCTCGCGTATGTGTCATTTTAATTCGCGTTGCTTAATTGCAAATGGATTTCGTTGTTTACCTTGGTGGAAAGTTTTCGGGGCGAACAATGCGCTGTAAAGATGAGAATAACTTCGCTAAGAACTCCGCTGTTTTACATACAATAGTTTGTTGGGCTATAGATAACATAGAAACGCGCGCGTCGTTTCCATAGTCTCGTGTCGTGTATGAATAACAAAAGAGGTTAACAAAGTTTACAGTTTGCCAGGCTTAAAATTTATAATTTCGCCGTGGCGCCTACGCAGCGTTGCCCGTGACGCCAAACGGATGCGAGCGGGACCGTTTTCTTCGGGCAAACCCATTGTGCGAGACCGTGCAAATTGTTTCGTTTAAACGATCGCCGTTTTGTTTGGTAATTAACGTCGCCGGTTAATTGCGGATAAAATACTTTATTGGTATTTATGATCCTCGTACCGTTTCGTCTCGGTCGAGCGTGCACACTTTCCACAGAATTAATGCAATCGTAACGACCTCGCCAGTTTACATTCCCGTCGACGCTTCCAAAGAAATCATTTTCTCAGCCAGCAACAATGCCTTTGTTCCGTTTTTCCATCAGGTGCGTGTTGCATCGCCTTCTTCCTAGCCGGTAACCTTGGCTGCTGCACAACAAGATAAATACTACTAAACTCTGCCAGTCTAACAGACTCTACATCTATTTCCTGTTTGGCTGAACCGTGCTAAACATTGTCCGGTTGTCCTTTGTGAACGTTGTCCCGACCCCTAACTAGACTGCGGACTTTACGCATTTATAAGAAAATTACTAAGTTGTTTATTAAAATATTCAATACGTTTAGTAATTTATTAAATATGAATTTAATGATGCAACAAATAGTTTGAATAAGTCTTCGAGTCACTACTCGAGTGCAAAGGGTTAAAAGAAGAATTAAATGTAAAAATTCGCAGTCTACCCCTAACGTTCGGGAACCCAGTATTTTCGAGTTAAGTTATTTAGTCTCGTCGATGCCCGAGTACGGTATTGGTTATTGGTATGAAAATCAAATCAATTGAAATTGTGTACGCGTATGTGGCACGAATGCCGCATATAATCGTGCTCTTTCCACGGCGAACCGTACCGAATCTAACAACAAGATGTCGTGTCGTACACGACATCTATCCTCTCGGTCAGAGCACGTTTTATCTCCCGCGTTCGCGAAACTGCACGCCGCAACCGGACCGGACCGAAACGCACGTGCGTTTTGCAAGAGTTAACGGGAGCGGGTGTTGACTCATTTCGTGCTAGTTCCACGGCTGCGTCGTTAAACTTGCTCTTGTCCGTCACAGCTGCGTCGTTTGACAGATAAAGACGGAGACAAAGGGAGTAAGAGTAAGAGAGAGAGAGAGAGAGAGAGAGAGTGCAGAGTCCACGATCGATTGCATTTTCTCTCGGTATTGTTCGCGATTTCGTTTCGCGACATTTCACGTTTGAGCATTTCCTTCTTTGTTTCAGAAAATACCACGATGTCAGCGGTCACACGACGTTATCTCGCGTTCCCAGCCGTCAGAGGAAGGACACGAGCCGTCGGCTACGCGTATCGCAAGTATCCAAGAAGGCAAGACTCCATGCGACTACTCGATTTCCAGTTCTGGCGTATCGCATCGCAAGACACCTTTGAAATGACATTGCGTTCGATTGATAGCTTATCGAGCGAGTCCGCGAACGTACCCATTTCGCAGGGTGTACACAAAAGGCGAATTTTGAAAATCACGCATTTAGAATTCCAGTAATTCTGGAAACCGATTTTAGAATTTTTCAAATTTGTCCAAACAGAACCGGTTTCTAAAAAGCCGGCAAATTCTATCGCCCAGGTTGACTGAATCCGACCACGGGCAACCCGGTGGCCCTAATCGGCTCGCGTCTGGCTCAATTTGGCCACAGGTGGCCCGAATCTAATCGCGGGCACCCACGTGGCCAGAGTTCGCCCGAGACTGACTCAATGTAGCCTATAGATGGTCCGAATCGATTCGAATCTACCGCAACCACTTGTGTTGCGCACTAAACGAGCGTTACCGTGATCGAGTAAAAACTAAAATAACTGTCCTTTTTATTCGCGCAGATAAGATAATGAAGGAAGCTACAGAACCACAGTTGCGTCAGGAAAACGTGGCGATTTTAATTTCTAAATGCGCAGATGACGATATACTTGTACGCTTGCGTTGGGGAGTACGTCGCTTGAATGCCTCGCGCTGCGGATGCGCTAGACTCGGCATTTTTACCACGTTTTTTACTAGGAAGATCGAGACGCGCGCAATTCGATAGCCTCGAAAATCACGGCGAACAAGGCTTAACCTACATATCCCCCGAGGATCGAGCGCGCGAAACAAGCGAAACAACGATCGGCGTGTGTATTCCTCGAGCTGATGCGAGCCACATCGCGGCGGCACCGATTTACGGAACGGCAATGACATTCCATGGCGTCGTAATTTTTTCCAATCGGGTAGCGTTCAAATGTGGCCGCTAACGCTAAGCGCTCTACGGCCTTGGCTATAGGCAGAAGTTAGCTCAAGGACGACGACCGGCCGTCTATTCGAATTTCATCATGGTGTGAGGCTAAGCAGGTGAATGTCAGCCCCTTGCGCTTCATGCCCGTAATGAGACCGATCTTTGCGGCATAATGGCGTGCTCGTCGGGTAGATATAGCTAAAAATAACGTCCGAAGAAGAAAATTAACATCAAACTCTATCCTAATTACCGCGACTGCGCTTGCAATCGTGAAGGATGATAAAAGACCGATCCGATACGAATCTTCCAGCCGATCTTTCGAAGCCTCGTCACGTTCTAGTCACAACCGAGAAATCTTTTCATCTAGAATTCTTGAATTTATAAAATTTATTAATTCTAGTACATATACTCATAAAAAACCTACAAAATCTGAATAAACTCTATCCTGTTATTATTAGTTTCGTTTAAAGCTCGGTAGTTCCAGTGTTGAATGTAGAAATTCAGACTATCTTCAAGTTGGCATAATATCTGCCTACGTTTCGTCACTAGTTCCACATTGAATCGGTGGTACCAAGGTGCTATTATTGCTATTTAGTCAAACAGTAACGTAAGACGTACCGATAAGACTCGCCAGTGGCTCTGATAAGACATGGAACTTTGAAATTCCAAAAGCACCGAAAAAGCTTGGTCATGTTTTACAATAATTTCAATCATAGATAGGTATAACAAAAAAATTATTCAACTATTCCTTGTTTACCGAAGAACAACTATTTTCGAGCTCGAGGGCAAGTTCGTAGGAGGGAAGATAAAAAAATTTGGAGAATGCTCACGAATTACTGGAACCAGTTGACAAATAATTCCTGAGTATTCTTCAAGCGTTATCTCATCGAGATAATCGCGTCCTGCGAGATTGCTATCCGTCGTCGTAGATGTCTCGATTTCGCCGAAAATGATCCGAGTCTTACTCTATTAAAAACTATATAACATGTGTGATATGGATTATTTTTCTTTCTCAGAAATCACACGGGCCCTTCGAACACCAATAAATACGCGTGTAAAATTCGAACGCGAAAGGTTGGACGGTTTTTCTGGAAAAAAATTCGAGAACCAGAATATTTAATGGCGGGATAGGATAATGAGCAGGTACAGCGTGACTAGTAACCCAGCTTCCTAGCGTATCGTGGCCGGTACGGTTACACGAGAGCACCTGTACGTTGAAAAGCAGCGGAAACGGCAGGTCGAGGAACGTCTAGCCATCCGGAGGGAGCAGGTTAAGGCGCGAATATCCGACATATCAGATTGGTGAGTCACGCGTCTTGTCCGATATGTTCCGGCTACCCCGTTCACCGCCCACTAGACCTGCTGCATGACTCACCGACAATTCTTGGAAACGGAGCCGCGGCGCTCGTTCGAAATTTTCGTCGCCGAGTGACGCCACCTTGCCCTTCCCTCGGAAACAGCAACCGCGAGCACGCTGCTGTTCCCGCGGATTCTGGCACCAGGCGTTGCAGCTCGGACCAGTTCCGCTTCAATGACACCGCTGCCGTTACGCAACGAACGGTCGTACGTATCGCTAGCAAAAAGCGACATAGTCGAGCGACTTTGTAGCAGACTCGCCAGCCAATCATCGTCCAAATAGTCTGAAAAACAATCATCGTCACTGACCCTCTGCAAGAAACGGTCGATTGAGAGTCGGCATTTGGGGCGTGCACGCCGCGCAGTCTTCGACACTCTTACGGGCAGCAATGTAAATGTCCACGTGCAGTAACAAATCCTGCTTGATTATTAACGTAATTAAATTGCCAAGGTGATCTCAGATTTTTCCTAAAATCTACCATTGAACAGCTACAGCTAAGTTGAAGGAAAATGCACACTTTTTGTGTTATAACTCTTAAATTATACAACCTATCGAATGGGCTCAGTGGTCATCTTAAAGAACTCGACGAACTGAATCCAATGAATACCTCAAATTGAATACAGGTGCTACCAGTCAAAAGTTATCAGCAGAAACGTGCCGAAAAAAGGGTGAAAAAGTTCTTTGGTCAGTAATGACGTAACAACTTTTGAACGAATGGACTTATTCGAATGCGGATTTCTCCTAAGCCTTCCCGAAGAAACCAGCTTTCTACGTTGAACCGTTGCAAACAGCATGAAATTCGAAATTTTGTTGGAAAATTGTAAAATTGAAGATGCTATGTAATACATGATTTCTCCTGTATTAAAATCATTGGGTTGATCCAGTCTTTTATTAGATAAAAATTTTTTATTTTTGTAGCGAACACTGTGCGCCACTTCGAAGCTGAAAGGAGGACTCCTGGGATGCACGTGGGCGCGCGCGAACAACGTTATGAAGATAATGGGCATCGCCATGCTTCGGACTAACAAGATTTTACGGTCTTGCAGAATCTTCTAACGATGCATATTACGAACGATTAGAAACATTGCCGCTCCATGTACGGTGTGTGACTGCTATTATAATATAAACACCGCCGATAATCCACTGTTACAGCGGTAATCGAGAATTTTTTAAATGGTTGTAAAGATTCCCAGTAAGACCCTCACGCTCTGTAATATACCTTTAAATTTAAAAGATTGAAAAACTTTTTCACGTGGTCCCATCTTAAAATTAATGCGCAAAATGTTTATTTGCATAAAGATCCGCATTCTATTCGTTAATAGACAAGCGGATGTGTAAAATAAAAATGTTCTACCTGAATTGTAACGAACTGCAGTGAGATTATTAATTTTTCTAACGTATAACGGTGAGATTTTGTGTTCTGTTAAGTTACTCGCATTTTATTCTCTTATTTCGATAACCCCCCGGAGTCGAAGTGATAAGATCCGCATCGTATTTGACAGTATCCCCGAGTTGCAGCGCCCATTGATATCGTGTGCCGCGTCGTCCCTGGCACGAGGATCGCAAGCGTGGTGCAGCGAGGCATGCGATTGGTCGACCGGGAATAACCCGTGACGTCATACGCGTTCGTCGAGTCTCGAGTCGACAAGCACAGAGTGAGTCGGAGCAGATCGTTGAGCCGAGGACCGAACGTGCGCGAACCTCGAGGTATTCCCCCAAGGTATGAGTCATCGGGCAAAGGAACATGCGATCCGTGTGTGCTGCCTTCGTGTTCCCGGTAAAACAGCATCGCCTGTCGTTTTCTCAACCGTCACCGGGTAGACTCTTCGAGACAGAGGTTATAAAACGTTACGGGGGAAACGAGGCGGTCGACTTTTCCTTTCGCGCGAGAGAACAGAAGCCGGACGATCCCGACACGATCCGTCGAACTACGTAAACATGAAGCTGGACGTGTCCGACGTGCTTTACGACAGCTCGAGCGTGTCCAGCAACAGCGGCACGTCACAGAGCTCCCGCGTCAGCCATGATTTTCTCTCCAGCATTGCGAACTCGTCCATACTGCACAACAACGTAAGTACTAGCCGAGCTGCACCCTATATTTTCCATAGAAAACGCCCGTAACCAAATGATACATGCATGCAACGCATGCAACGCTTCAAATATGGACGCTTATGCAACGATGACGCGTATATATATATATATATATATAAATATATATATACGTACAGGTCGGGTAAACAACGCTCACGTGACACGATCTCGTACGTGATTTTCGCAAAAAATATTCGTGCAGTGATAAATAGGATCACCGAATTAAAAAAAAAAACAATAGCGTACGCTGCGCAGACCAGTTGCGTAATCAGGTTTCCTCGAATGATTAAGCGTTATTCGAATAGGTAACGTTGTTGATGAGGAGATTACGAGTTATCGTGAAATGAATATCGATGTACCCGTTCCGGAGAGGATTAAAACCGTCCTCGCAATTCGTTGGAATTCAACGGAGAGTCACACACGACCATGCGAGCGGTGAACGCCCCGTTTATTCGAAGAAATCTCTGGAAAGGTGGGAAACATGCGACCACTTTTTCTTTCGTTTACACGCGCTACAACTCGGATTCGATTTAAGCCAGGATTTTCAGCGCATCTTTGTTCTGCGATTATTCGCAATCAACGGCGAGAGAGCAGTTGACAACCGAGTCGGGACTGCTGTCGTTCCGTCATTCGCGAATGGTACACGCGGCCAGATCTAAATTTATAAAGCGAGTCGCGTCATCGCTATAAACTATTCGTCGTGAAAACATGATTTCCGATATTTATTATTCGCAGCGGTTTCCTCGCGATTCCGATAAAATAAATATCGGCTTGGCTACGGAATTGAATGCTGATGTTGCACGCTTTTAATAAATTAAGCGATGCTTCGAGAGTTGCTGTTTACGTTGATAAAAAATAACGGAAGGAGAAAGTTTCGAAATCTGACTGCGGATCTTTATTACGAAATGGAAATGTTTTGCATTGATTGCGAGAAGCAGGAATAACATAAAAATTTGGTATTTATTAGAATATTTTTAAATTTTTAAGTCTTTTACTGTTTTATATTTTGCACAACCAATTTCTTAGTAAATGCATAAAGATCCGCAGTCTAGTAATAATCAATGACGCGAGAATCGCATGCTATTCTACAGAAGGAGGGGATTTTAGGGCCTTGAAGTTGGCACTGTAAGATCGCTCGACAAGTACCACTCCGCGATCGATGTTTATACAATATAAATAAATACACAAGTATGTGTCGTGAATATCTATAAATTGTTCTTACTGTAGATAAACAGCTTTCAGTATGCTACCAGCTTGCTAGGCCTCCATTTAAGGCGCACACTATGCGCGTAAGTATCGCCAATAAACTCCCGAGTTACTACGGAGTTGAACCAATGAAACGCGGTCTTACATGTTTAACGTCCATTCACTGGATCTCCGCAGATCAATGGTCGCTGGCGACTGCAAAGAACTATTACTATACGATTGTAGTAATATTTTCATTCGATTAAGCCCACAGGGAAAACATCTCTCCAATAAACTTCGAGAACGCGATAACAAATGACGCAGTCTATATGAAAATTGATGTCCATGTTTTTATAGATACCACCGATCGCATTAACTGCCATTTCTTTTCTAGATCGATTCTCGGTATCTATAAAAGTTTCCCGGAAATATTTGCACCGATAAAAAATCAACGATTTATGAATAGGCCAATGAATAGGAGGAAGCTATAAACGATGTCTATAAATAAGAATGACTCATTATGATAAAACTAATCTCGCTGGACGAAGCGGATTTTTATCACTTGCTCTGTCAAGATTTTTCTTTTCAAATCAATTTCCCAGGCATTAAACGCTGCGAGTGTTTGAATTGAGTTTAAACATTTACATGACTCTTTAACACTGACTTATTTAAGATGAAGTCGACAAAAAGTTCTAAAATAATGTTGTTTTAATTTTTCTTTAATTATCTTGGATTTCCTCGACGAATCTTTTACTTTGCTTGCAGTATTTTAAGACCAATAAACTCTGCTTTCCAGAAGTGTAAACGAAAAATTAGGTGACTGTAGACACATTGAAGGGTTAATTCGAAAAGATTAAAGAGGTTTCATTGACAATCAACGTCTACGAAAAATTACATGAAGTAATTGGATTATTCTAATAATTTTCAAAAAGGCCAGTGTTAACGCCTACAGAAAAATGTGAAATGCAGAAATATTATTGTTGAGTCTGGTGAGATAAAATTCTTGAACATCGTAGACAGCGTGCCACGAGAGGGTTTCACCGGCACCCCCATCGACTAGTTTCCCCTTGCACCCCAGGTAGATATTCAGTGGCTGGCGATGGTATTGATCTAGCAATTCGACTGGCATGGCTTCTGCTGTCCCCAACAGCTGTTTTATAAAGAACCCGTACACGGCCGCTTCGTGACAGCGTGGTCATTTAAAACACGCGCGGATACATCGACGCGCACACGTACGGACCACGTGTGAACGTTTCTCGCTCACAGACGTGTCACACGGACGCGATACGAAAGCAAGCACACGTGCTTGTCGCGCGCGGAACCATAGATCGCAGTGTACTGCGCAGCATTAAATGTTATGGCAGATAACCGGTCGAGCCAGCTGTTGTCACCTAATTATCTCCGCCGCCATTAGGGTTCAAACGCAGAAATCGACCGATAAAATGCAAATATGAAGGACAAAGACCGTCCAGTCACGAAAGATGAAGAGCTTCTCGCAGTGGATAAACGTGGAAAATATTACCTTGAAAACAGCTCTGAGAAAGTAGTCGTCAGTCTTTGTTCTTGGATCGCGAGAAGGTGGGTGGTTACCATATTTGAATATTGGGCACAGGAAGATGAGGGGTCTTTCTTCGCGACGAAGCCTCTGCGGTCCTTGGTGTATCATGTTAGCTATCCGAAATTCGCGAGTTTCTTCCTGAAATTTAGTATATTTAGACATTCTTCAAACACAAACACAAAATTCTCTCGCAGTGGAGCCTGTTCATACGTACGAAACTTCAGCATAAATGATGAGAGTTCTCAGGCAATGAATTTGTGGAACAACTGTAATATCCATTGGAAATTAATATTACTGTTCCCAAAATATAAAAAGGTTTCCCAACACCTAAAGAAATATTTGAAAAGACCAGACGTCCCAGATGCGTTGGGAGTGCTTGTATTTTTCTTCTGCTCGTTGTTCGAACATCTGTGTCTGTATCTCGCTTGTTAGCATTACCTTGTACTTAAAAACAAATGAGTGATAAATATTTGGAAGTAGCTTCTATCCCTCGGCTCGACCACCACAGTGTTAATCAAGCCTGACGGGAAACATCCTGCTTTGTATGCAAGGTGACCCATAACAGATTTACTTTCCAGAACAGGGCGTCTTTGTTCGAAGATACGTCGGGCGACAAAAGCGCCCTTCCATTCACGAGTTTAATTCCTGGATCTCTTCAATTTTCCAACACAAAAACGTGGCCGTCGCTGAAAAATATAAAAACGTTTCTGACCCGCCGTAGGTACACCATGGGAATCGTAAACCCCTGATCGACGGCAAAGTCACGGAGGTATAATCTCGTTCCTCCCCCTGCCGTGCCATTGTCCCCTTTATTCCCGATATTGTGGCCGCGGTCGTGTTTTATCCGCGGCGAGAGTAAAAGTACGTCGATCGTTCACCGCATAAAAAGCGAACCGACTGATGATTCACGCAGACTCATCTTATCGTTTGTTTCCCCGTCTCTCTCGTTCCCCGTGCATCTTGAATATTCAACGTATGTACACCACGTTTCTGCGGTTTACCGAAGTTTCTTCATCGAAGGACCGATCAAGGCTTCCGCCTTTCTCCGTCGCAACGATTTTCGAGCGTCCAAATTGTTATTCGTGACGCGCAACCCGCGACGCAATCCGCGGTCCTTTTGGTTTACCCAGAAACATTCGATTGACCCCGCTAACTCATTCCGGAACCCGTTAAATCGACGCCTCTTTGTCCTTGCCGGGGAACAAAGCTCGACGATCCTTTTCTGTCGCAGCTACGATCCTCGATTTCCTGCCCCTTTGTGCTCCTCGGTGGCCCCACGACTTTTCCTCGCTACGTGACCAACGGTACATCATCTGCTTCCCTCTGTCTGTGTTTTCGAATAGTTTTCTTTACAACTCATCCTAGCACGAGGCTGTAAAATAAAATAGTTGAAATGCGTCTGTCGCTATCACTTCTACCAAATAATTTTATTTGAAACTGTAAGTCTTGCTTTTGACCATGAGATCATCCTCCAGACCATTATAAAGTATTATCTTAGCTGTTCATTATTTCGGTGCTTACACCTCATAGCCTTCGAAGAGTATTTAAGAAGTAATCCCGGAGAGTAAACGTTTCTACCTGAGATAATTGAGGCGAATTCCAGAGGCTTTATCCTCGAGTTCATGCTCGAAGAATGTGCAGTACTAAATAAAAAAAAATTGTTTTCCGGAGATAGAGGGTTTTATTATAGGATAGCGGAGGTGCGGTGACTCACTCATTGTTGACATTCTGCTTCTCTCTCTGTCTCGTCCACGTTAATATCCACCAAAACAAGCTCGTAAATCTGTCGAGTCTTTTACTTTTCGGAAGCTTGAGGAAGCTTATTATATTTTCTCACACTATGCCCTGCGAAGGGTTTCCTTCCATCCTGCTCCGTTCCTTTGTGGTATAATTTCCTAGCCGAGCAAAACAAGGTCGTAAATCGCAGTTTTCCTTCGAGTGGTTGTGCTATACCTGTAGCAACACTGACAATAGGTTTATCAGAGGTAGCGGCCGGAACGAGGGCGAATTATTCGATGTATGCGATTAGAAGAGCGTAAAAGTGAAAACGATGCTGAAAATATCGGTTCGACGGTCCCATGGGTTCGGTAACAATTCCGAGCGTTGTTTGCTAACATTGAAAATACGTAATTTCTAAACGGTTACGAGAGAGGCTCGCGAGAGCAGTCTTGAGGCGTTGTTTTTATTTCTGATTGGTCGACTGTTAAAGCCTGCCTCTGTGGTCCTACAATAACGATCGTGTGAGCTGTTTCATTTTTTATTCTTGTGCAAAGTGCGTTCACACGTACGTTACCTCGGACTGCCGGAAATCGTTGCACGTGCACGAACATGTATCGAAACAAGAACAAAGAAGCCAGGCGTGCACGGAGGAATTCCCCGCACCAAAATAGTAAGTTTTCGCACGGGGACGCAGCAGATCACGCGCGACAGATGATTTTCCGGAACGGCAGCCACTCACAGTCGCAATAAATTCTTTTCTCTATTTTCGTGCTCGTTCCAACAGCCATCTGAAACCAGTTATGTGTCAAACATACAGAACTTAAACACATTCGCCAGCATCGTTTGCTTCGTTATCGTTCGTTAACATTCAACCTACCACCACCGATTCCAAGTTTTTTATTTTACAATTATTGAATTATATAACTGATTTCATAAGGAATGATTGTATAGATATCTTCAATAGAGCCGTATTACACAATAGGAGCCCAGCTAAGTCTAAATAAAATCTTATAATATATGTATTTTATATTATTACACTATATTTAAAAAATAATTATATTAAACTAGCTGACCTGACAGACGTTGTCCAGTCCAAATTTCAATAAATTTTCTTTGTGTAAAATACGAGGTTACGGGCGGTAGTAGCGAATGTGTTAACGATATATCACGCGGCAGTCGGAATCGAAGAATTTCGTGACATTTGATCATAAAAGTGGTTCTCTTATATCAACATCTAATTACGAGATAAGATAAAGCGGAGAAAAATGGCGAACGAGAGAGGCGAGCCTTGAGCTTCTGCCGGGCCAATTCTCCCCTGAGTAATTCCTTGACACATTTCCAGCGCTGCAACATTGCGTTCGCCAGACACTCTTTACAACAATAGTCTTTGTCTCTCGTTGTTCTCTAACATTCGAAAGACGAAACTATTTCCCCCTAAAAAGATTTTCAAGGTTATATTTATTTTGATCGCGATGCGTCTTATTTCCTACACGAGGACACATCTAAATGATAATCGTTGTTTTCTTTTCTATCTGTTGGCATTTATGTCGGAGACGTAAAAAAACCGCGAAGGTTCGAGTAAAAATGAACTTGTCTCAATAATACTTCTCTATTGCTTGCAGCATTTCTCCGGCCAAGTGTAACTTTCCCAAAAAAAAAATTTCACCTAAATTAATTGTTCTAACCAGTATTAAAAATGTTACAAACCGTTCGAAAGTGTCCGATGATTTACTGCAGGTACATGATGTAACGTGTTACAATCTAGTTACAGATTATAAAAACGTTTCCTCTAACGCGTTGACTGCCATAGTGGTCACCCGCTCGCTATTGATTTTCTTTAAAAAAAACAAACAATATAATAAATAGACTGTGGATTTTTATAAGCAATGAAAAAAGGAAATATAAAGCAACATAAAAATTAGATAATGCTGAATAAGTAAAATGCTGAAAATTCCTCGAGTACCGTTTCGTAGGTTAAGTGTCGCAGAGGGTTCGAATTCGACGCTAATGGATCCTTAGTTCTCGTCGAGTGAAAAGTTGAGACGCCACGGTGAGTCGTTCGAAACGATTTGCCGTCTAGGAACCGTAATTAGAGAACGACTTCGGCTATTACCTATTCATTAGCAAAATTATGCAAGTTAACGACCGAGCGTAATTTACCTGGAAAAGGGGGGATCTGGTTTTCCGCGGTGCGATCCTTGATTCCGTAGAAGTGATCGTCGCGGTACGAACAGTGTCGGGGCACGTTGATTGGCCGGGCGCTATCGCGCGAATCAGCAATCAAGATGGCGGTGACGTCACGCGGCGGTCGCTCGACTCTGATTGGTGGGGGGTCGAGCAGCCGTCTTTCTATATAGTTTCACAGTCACATTGGCGGGCTCAGTCAGTTGGGATACGTAAGCACGCGCGGCAGTAGTCGATCACGTTGTTCAACGCAGTCTCGTACGTGACAGTGGTTTACGGAAGAAGATATCCCCGAGAGAGTTGTTCTTTACTTTCGTTTCTTCGTTGTTCGATTTCATTTTTTGGACATTTTGTGCAAACGTGATATGTGTGAACGATAGAAGGTGACACGCCGTGTTCCCAACGCGAGTGTTTACGACTTGCGTGCAGAAATCCGCAACCTGTCGGTCGAACGATTCGCGTCCCCGCGAAATACCAGTCACTTTTTCAAGTCAACTTTTGAGAGCGAAACTCGCTTACAGATGTCGCAGCGTGTACCTAGCGCAGGCATTTACGACGTTGTCGAAGATCACAACTACACGGTCGACCCGATGTTTACCATGTACCCGCCGGTTTCGACGCCGGTCGAGCCATGGCAGTTGACGAAGGAGGAACATTATTTGGTGAGAGATTACACCATTCGAATGACGTTTTATCGAGCTAGCGATAGAAAATTACGAAATCAATACGGTCTCGGCGTACCGGCGCGTCGTCGTCGAACCAACGAAAACGAAACGTCAATCGTGCGATCGTTCAGGTGTCACGGTTGAAGGTCGATCGATATTCGAAGGAAAGCTAACCGTGAACGCGCTTGAACGCCGCGTGGGACTACCACGACCGTTACACTTGGAATTGATACATAAATAATTAATTTGAAAGTCGTGTTTCATTGATCATGCCACAAGCAACTTCTCTGAATCGTTTTGAACGTAATCGACGAATGATATAGAACTGGATATTCATATCGATCGGATAAATGTCGCAAAATAATGACAGTAACATCTGTATCCCACAATACAGAAGACAAAAATGAAGGTTCTTAGAAGACGATAGCGTATAACGGAGAAATATTGCAATTGAACCGACGATGACGTCTTTGCTAGAAATTTCCAAGAAGCACCCTTATCTCGTTAGATCTTCGATCCTCTTACCTGTCTCTTGCCGTTAACCTGCGCGTCCAGTTTTCCGTCCGCTTCGTAAAGTTAATTGTCTTTTGAGAAAATTAACTATTCCAGTCAGGCTTACGACAACAACCGAGGAATATAATTTTTCATGTAAACAAGTTTCGAGTAAAATGTCATTTTCTTATCGTCACGCAATAATCCTGCAATCGCATTTTCCATTCTGGGAATCCGCGAGGGCTTTAAAAGGCCACGATTATTATAGGCTCTTGCATAAAAGGATTTATATGCTTTTGAAGGTAGTCCTTGCGTTTTGGCGATCGGCTTGTCGCCTTGTCTTGCGTCCTGGGTATACGACCTCGAATTAAAGTCGAAGTTGGTTAATTCTTCTGTACGTAATTAATTTTACATTCGGTCTTGTCAAATGCTGGAAACAGTTTAAAATGACGTTTAGGAACCATTGTATTTAAAAAATGTATTTCATTATTTTGCGTATCAGGTTCACAGTAATTTTTTATTCGAACAAAAAAAATTCATTTTGCATTCTCTTGCGAATCTCACGTCCGGCAGTAGTTGCAGGCGTTATTACCGATGAATTCGTCAACGTGTCGGAACAAACGTGAGCAACGCAACAAAACACATGTATTGAGAACGCGAAACTACGGATGTATTTTTCTAATTTACGATGTATGGCCCTTCGGTGTCGTCCAAACACTAATTTCCCAATTGTTTTGAGCGACGTGGCCGAAGTCGTTGAACCCCGAAGACCGAGAAAAGCATTCACCCACGAAATTTAAGAATACTTTGTGTGTCTGACACCGAAGGAAAACAGTTAAATCTGACAGGAAGCCCGGAGTTAACGCTCGTTAACCCACCAATTAGAGGGTTTAGTTAAACGAAGGCAGGGTTAAGTTTAGCGGGAGCAATATGAACGGGTCATAAGGCAAGAGGTGTCATCCTGCCTCTTAGCCTCTCACGAGATGATGGTCGTTTTCTTTCTCGCATGGTCTCGTAGAAAACGCAATGGAGCCATTTGTTCTATCATTCGGTGCATTCTTGAGCGATGGTATCCGGGTCTCTTCCGACCCTACGCGTAAAATTCAATTTCTGACGGTTAATTGAAGAAAAAATGTTTTACCCTCGTCCGTCCCTCATTTCACGAACTGAATCCGTGCCTTAGTGTCAAATTGACACAGTAACACAAAGTAATAAGAATTTCAATGTGTTTCTAGTCAAATTGATGAGGTTAACATTTACATCTTAGGTTTTTCGGTTATGTGTTCCGCATTGAAAGAAATAAAAGTCACACGAAATTTACCTACAAAAATAACAGAACAGTATAACTTATTTCGGGAAAACTGTGCCAAATTGACATTAGGGATGAACGAGGTAATCTCATTGTAATCTCAGATTTTTCCATTTTACTGTATAATGAGAATTGTGCAATCTAATGTAAGTATTGAATTACTTATGCTCTCGGCGGAAAGGTTCGATCATTAGTTACTTGATTTACAAAGCGATTTCTTGTGTAAAATATATTGATAAGTAAAATCTTTCTTTGAAACCATTAGCAATGTCCGTCCCAGGTCAGATTTCGCGTTATCATGAAAATCTGAATATCAAAAATGAGTTCGAAACAGAATTCCCGAAACGGTTTTGCTGCAAGTTAGCTGCAGGGATTGGAAACACGCACGGTTTTCTGAAACTCGAAGCAGCGCACTGGACACATTCTTGGTATGAATCACCAGATACCGGTTACCGTCGTCGTCGACGAAGATCGCTCGGAGCGTTCGCTCCGAAAGCTGCGTCAAATTAGCTGCTTCCGGTATCGAGAAAAAATTTCCGTCGCCACCGATGCGGTCACCGGTGGCAGACCAACACCCAATCCGATTTGCATAACTCACGATGTCGCCGGTTCTTATTTCTCGCAAAACTTACCCGTTTCGTGCGCAATGTCGCGAGCGATCTCACGCGGGCACTCTCTCTGCCTCTCTCTCTCCCACCCTCCCTCTCGTTCTCTCTTACAAGTCGGATGAGTCATGGAGCGTAGTTTTACCAGCGATTTATGAATGAAAATCCACGCACGTGTCGCGTGCGCGCAGGTTGCCGTCGCGACACGCGAGATCGCTCGACATTATTATTCGCGACGCCTCGTAAACACGTCGATTATGTGGTGCCCCGTGAGACATCGGTACCGGGAAATAACTGACACGGTTTGCGTGCACCGTGTCTCACCGTCAGATGTAGCAATGATATTTTTCTTCTCGACTACGTACGCGGCATTATTCCGTCACTGAACGCAGAACACCCGATTCGGAATTCGACCATCTCTCGTTCGTTTAGCATCTTCGTTATCTCTATTTATATCTGTACCAGTTTGTGCACGAGGATTATATATCTTGTACTCCTTTTAGTCAGTCTTGTTATGTAAATGTTTACCGACGCATCACTCCTCAATCCAGCTGACAGCGTAATTGTCTCTCGAGACTCGTGCTTGAATTTATTTCTGTTTTAAGAGGTCCTATATTTTTTTTCGTGGCCCATAGTACTCTTCAAAATTGTAGAACTTTTGGTGAGATTGTAGATTTTCAGTCAACTCCTTGCACTGCGATTTGTTTTGTTATTCTTTGTCGGTTGACTGTATACTGGGTGTTCGACTACAGTTGGGAGAAAATTCAAGGGGTAGTTTTCGACGATAATATAAGACGAAAATAAAGAATAAAGAAATTGTTATTTCGGATTTTAGGCAATTTTTTATTCCTCATTTTTGGCTTATATTATCGTCGGGAATCACCCCTTAAATTTTCTCCCACCTGTAGACGAACACCCTGCATATCAACACCAATGAAATAGAATGTTATTTCGTATTAAAGGAACACGATTCTGACTCTATGTTTTAGTACAAAGAGGGCAAAATATTTTCTACAACAATTCCTCGCTATTAGATTTCATATAAATGTACAAATGTGTCTAATAAAATCTTCCTGCAATTCGGCATGTAGATCACAAGCCATGAAACGTTACGAAAGTGGTACATATAACAGCTGTGTAACAGATAAAATATAGCTAATCGCTCTCGAGTCGAATCTAAAATAGGAGTCGCTAACACGGGCGTATATTTTGAGGAGTGAAAGCTTACCGTTAGCAAATTTGCGTCGGTCCGTTCAATTATCGTCCCGGGTCAATATTTATCCAGTCCGGATCATATCAGGTCCTTTGCGAAATCCTCTGTGTAAAAGCTGAAGAAGATCTTTCCACCCGAGTAAACAATATGTTCGCTGTAAAACAATCGGCAAAGGGAAACGGAATGGAAAATATATTTCTGAGAAGATAATCGGTACAAGGAAAAATCTGCAAGATCGTACTAGAAAAGTATCGTATAAATTTCATACTAGATTGCAGATCAAAAGAGTCGCGAAGAACTTTGTCGCGCGTTGCGAAACCGCCTTTAGCGTGCTGCGCAAAAACAGTTTCACAATGGAGATTGAGTCTCTCCCGGCAAGAAATTATTGCGATCGGCCTGCTCTAATGCCGACTAAAATACGAACTTCGAGAGCGTTATAGACGCGAGGTATATATTCCTTCTTCATCTTTTCCTTACATATATGGCTAGCTGGTAATCCGGTGTAGTCGACCTCGAAAGGAGGTCGATTCCACGGAAAGATATCTCGTGTAGCAATGACGTCAACGCGTTAACACTTTCCCCTTGAGAATGCCTCGAACCATCGTGGACCTCTATAGGTTTACGCTTTCGTGGGATTCTACTTTTCCTTGTGACTGCGATCGATCGGCCAGGGGGTTTCCCGAGATCAATTGCGACACTCGAAAGTTCGATTTCGTAATCTTTGGAAACCTTTTTAACGAGAAATTTTCGGTAACCGACAATTCGAATTATGGACAGTACTGTGGGATTGAAAATCATTTGACTAGAAAGTACTCAGATAATT
Source organism: Lasioglossum zephyrum (assembly GCA_028455615.1). Taxonomy (NCBI): domain Eukaryota; kingdom Metazoa; phylum Arthropoda; class Insecta; order Hymenoptera; family Halictidae; genus Lasioglossum; species Lasioglossum zephyrum. The sequence continues at coordinate 850,236 of CM052324.1, read as the reverse complement.
TTCGTAGACAAGCCATAGTCTTCGAAAAATTAAATAAAAAAATAGTCTGAATTTTTAAGGTTGTGATTCTCTTGAAAAAAGCGTAAATGTTTCCTTCAACTTTTTTCTATCCGAAAGAATCGTGTATAGAAATCAAGTATCGTTAGAGTTAATATATATTTTTTAACGTGTGAAAATAATAATCTTTATCATGGGTCGGAAATAACCCAGCGATGCCTTTTATCTGTCAGGCGTTCCGTCATTCGATGTTTAATCTCTGCTGTGCAGCGGTTGACGTATGTATGTCGCATGTACACATTCGATGATCATGAACCATCATAGCGAACAGAAACGAAAAACTTCTTTAAATTGAAAACAGCAAATATTTTTATGCGACGATTTCATCAACGTGTCTTGACGGAAGAAGTTCGCTGCCTAAATAGACGTGTGTCTTGCGCTTATGAAAAATTTTATTCTGCCGGATTCAATTAGCATTGTTCGCACGAAGATAATAGTTTATCTACCTTATCGAACGTGAGCTTCCTCGGGAATCCCCGAGCCAAGCACGCAGCTGCTGTTTATTCTTCGCGAATGGAACTCGATCAGTTTCGCTATAATAGAATCGCTCGCGTTCAAACATCGTGGCGAATGTATCTACATACCTGCGTCGATTCGATCGTTGATGATCGAGCGGTGGTCTTAATAACAAGATTGATCGACAATGATCGTCCGTGGAGACCGTAGACCTATTCATCCGAGCAAATATTTTCATTTCATCTTCCACCTGGGACATATTTAACATACCTCGAGCGACAGTTCGGGAGAAAATATTTCTGAAAAACACACTATCGGTTCGCCTCCGAAGAACCTCCCGCGACAGCTTGAGATTGATTTCCGGGTATCGAGGGACGTCTCTTTCTTCACGTTTAGCTCACCCTCCGCATTCTTCAAAGTGTCCGTGAAGAATCAAATCCGGGACGTGTCTAAGACGGTGATTATAATTCAAAAGAGATCCCTTTTCCTGATGGCGTGATAAACTGCTTCATCTATTCAGGATGACGCGGCTGCCCTCTATAAGAAGGGACTTTGCGTCGAGAAGGGGTCATGGAACCCAGCGGACCCTTTTGGGGACCGCTCTTACGTGGGATCAACGTGTCCAATTTCGTGAAACTATTATTCCCCGGGGGACCCGAAGTCCTCGATCTTTGTGGGCACAAGGGACACAAAGAGACCCCTTGCTGTCTACTATCCTCGTCACAGTATCAAGTAATTCATATAGCCTAATGCATTCGAAAGCATCGAGTCTAAGCCACCCAATTGACGTTGCTCCTTGTATTTTAAGAAGCGGAAGCTGGATGCGCGAGGTTGGTACTGCTCTTTGAATTTTGATAGTCGTAGAACCACAGGGGTTGAATGAACCTTATTATTCATTTTACAAATTAGTTTTTTTCTGATTACAAGGCTGAGCAGGTGTGAGCAAGTTACAAGAAAGTTTGTCTACTAAGTCAGTTTCATTAAAGATGAAGTTTTTCTTGTTTCGCAAAATAACCACGAACTTGCACGAGAACCGACATCCTAGTAATCATCTCCTCCAGAACCAGAGCGTTCTTCAGCTTTCCACTGAAAAGTTAATAGTCGCGTGTTGGGATACGGGGAAATATCCGTCGGCCATGGATCGAAATGGAGAAAGAACAGACTGAGAAGCTCTCGTGGAGTCCGCGTAGCTGCATTATGTCCGCGATTATGTAGGTATTCTCATCCGAGTGGCTGCCGAAGTGCAACCAGTCGGAAATGCCTGCGCGATTACGTCACTGGTCAGGAATTCACGGACCGTTCTTCCCTCGGAACGTTTTCTTTTATGCCCGTGTTTTTTTACCCATTCGTTCCAACCTTCGTCCTTAACTTACAATTAGTGTTCGCAGAGTTAACCATACGATAGTAGGTGTTAGTATTCGGTAGTGAAATTCGATTCCACTAAGCCACTGTTCTCTGAACGAATTGCATTCCTCCATTGGTATGTAAGGATCAATGAAGAGATTAATGAATTCCAGATTGTCCTGCAGAAGTCTGATTCCATTCTCCGAGAACTGAATGTATTCGGTAAATATACACCAAGGTATCTGAAACTGTTCAAGTGCAGTGTGTTACTCAATGTTACGAAAACAATTTCATGCTGCGTCCGTTGCAAGGGTATAGCAGGCTGTTCCGAATTCAAATGAGCCGTATTAAGTCGTTCGAATCACTTATCCTTGTTTACTCGACTTTCCGAGCGCGCAGATTCGCAACGAATTCGCGCGGCGATCGGTGCAGGTTATGATCAGAGGAACCTTGCATAGTTATCGAACGATATCTCGCGTGATCGCGTGTGGTTTTTCTGCTAAATCATAGAAAATACATCGTTGCGATCCAACGATTGCGGACCACCGAGCCTAATAACAGCGTCGAGGAGCTGGCGATCAATGGCTCCTGGAATTATGCAGAGAAGCAAAGTTCCAACCTCTGGAAGATTGATTCAACGCGTCGCTATTCCGCGAAAAATCGAGGAATAACATTCTTCAACAGCCGTGGATAATTTGTGAACACCGAGGTCCCTCGCTACCGGAGGTTGGATCTCAGCCATTGCTCTGTTTGCGCACTTCCCGAAGACGATTAATATAATTGCCATGGTTTGTGCTCAAAGTAGCAATTACGTATATCAGCGAGCGCGCCCGAACGACTCGATAAATCCGAGCTAATCGATCATACTCTGTGAAAAATGGACGATTAAACACCCCGCAGTGAGCGTTTCGTAAGACCTATGATTCTACGTCGCGGAGGATCGATCACAGGTTGAAGAAAAAGTCGAGGTTTGCCAGTTCTTTGGACGTCTGAGCCGGTTATCTTAATTCAGTAATACTTATTCGACGCAAACTTCCATCTTGGCGTACAACGTTGCTCTACTAATCACGTTGAGATCTTCAACTTTCAAGGTGTGCCCTAATCTAATCTTGACGATTCATTTTATATTTAATGTTCTTTTATCTAAACTGTTTACTAATAAAACAAGCACTACGGTTTAAATCCAAAAAATACCAGCCGAAATGTGAACCATGTTTGCCTTCGGCGATCAATTTAAAAAGTGACAATACAAACACTTGCGCCGAGATACGAATCTTATTTGAACATCGATCTCAAAGATATATGTACAACGAGGTACGAGTTCTTTCAATATTCCGCTAATTAATAGTTTGCGACGACGCTGGCCAAAAGTCAATTTCCAGAAGTACTCCCAGGTAAAAAATAACAGGTTATTTGGAGAGCCAGGCAGTTCCTCGAACCGACCCCATGGTTCATCGGTTTCTAAGCACAATTTAAGAAAACATAATAAATCGAATAAATTTTGAGCAATAAAAAATTTTGGCCAGCTAGATCGGGCAAGTACAAGTCTGTGCGACGATGGAGAAACGGTCGCTTCGACGTAATTTTGTTGTTTGACGTAGTATTTTCAAGAATCACATCCCATTACGCAAATTAAGCCCCATCGGGGGAAAACAAAAAAAAAACTGACGTCGAGAAGACCGCAACGAACGTCAGGTAATCTTTTCTTAGCGACTGGTAATAGAACTGACCCAGAACTTTCGAAACCGGAGTAGCCTTGGCGCGGAGATGTATGTACGTCGCGGACAAACGGGGACAGGGCCGTGACGTGGTTGGAATTTCCGAAATTACACGGGGGAAGCCCATTCGGTGTCGTTCACCTCCGTTGATCATGAACCGCAGCTGATGCCGACTCTCCAACCCCTGTCTTTGTGTTCCGGCGACGACGCGCTGCTAAAAACGTCCCGGCGAAGCCACTCTGTCGTTATCTGCGTCTTTATCGGGTACTGACAGTCCAGTCCAAGTACTTTAGCCCGCGTTATAAGGCTGATGTACGGTGTCTGTGCGGGCCTCCATAAGAAACGTGCTGTACGCGCCTTCTCAGGCTTGTTTGCGTACGTTTTTTCCACTCGGCACGCTGAATATGGCCGAGCAGATCGCGAAATAGAATAATTAGGCTCTAGAAAGATTTTAGAACATTTCGAGGCACATTTCAGAGCAACTAGGTGGGAAAAGATTTTCGGGATAACAGAGTGAGGATCCATCGGTTGTCCGTCAATCGGGGATCCTATTGATCGAATGTACGGTAAGTGTATAGTGGAGCGGGTTGAACGCTTTGATCCGTGAAACCTCTGCCTACCAGAGAAAAGACGGCGTGCGACCAACAACGGGATACTGTTCTCAATGGGAATCGTTAATCGAGTCTCGGGAAAGGCCAGACTTCAATTAAGAGCCCTAGATGCGGTCTGAAGAGGCTGCTGCGTCGGGACGGTTTAAATGGAGTCTGAAAGAGGACTAACAGAACGAAGAGGCGCGGGAGTTTGCATTTTTCTCTTCGGGCTAGAGGAATCTTGCGTGGGCAGAGCAGACGCAAAACAAACCGAGTTGCAATCAACTAAACCAACTTTCCAAGTCAACTAAACGAGACTATTGTATATCCTATTATCCTTGAAAAATTTCTGAAAAAAAAACATTTCTCCATGTTTTCATATGTCTTTATCGAGAAACTGGAAAATCGTTTCTATTTAACCCTCATACGTTCCTCAGGGTGAAAATTCACCCATTTACTATTTTTACATGCTATAAAATGATTGTTTCCTTTTTGTTAAAATTTGTAGCAAAAATGGGTGAGAAAATATTATAGAATCTTTTATGCAACTATTTCGGAGGAGCGTATGTGGGTTAAATTAATGACATTGTTTAGCAGCAAGGAGAACTCCGATTCGATGAAAGAGAGTACTCGGAAAAAAGACTACCGGAAGCCGGTATATGTCCAGGAAATCGTTGGCACGCGCATGTCGGCGGTATTTGGAATCTTTCTCGAGAAAATTTCGAGAATCGTAGTGTCCGCGTAACGGTGTATCGGATAATGAAATTGTGGCGAAACCGTAAAGTTCGTGGAAGCAGAGTGTACGGCGCGTTTCCGACAGAAAACTAGCCAGGAATGTCTATGACGCAACGACACGTGCTCGATTTCGACTTTCCTGGTACGATGATTCCGTGACTTCTGCTATGTATCGAACTCTGTTGACTCATTCTCTTCTGGCGCCTAGCAATAGGATACTGCTATTAACAGCGAGCGTGCGACACTAACATATACAGGCTCCTTAAAGAAAAAAGTATTTATTTCGCAATTACGAATTGTTTGCTCGGTCGTAGCAACATATACTAATTGAATAACATCGGCAGACGTTATCTCCGTTTGGGAAACGTCTAAAAATTTGTTCCGAAACATCATGTACACGAGGAAGACTTTGATCATAGCGTTTTTAGCGGGCGCATGTGTGCCAGAGATTAAGAACAGCTGAAACCCTACCGATAAGCGAACCATTGAAACACGCTGCACGGTTTATGTCGACTTTTTTCCTTTATTTCGTTTCCTCCTTTTTATCATTGTGTCTGGTAGAATAGAAGGAGATAAGAGACGAAAACAAAGCGACACGAGGGTCTCCTTTGTCTTGAAAACAGTGAACGTCGCGCTGTTGGTGGTCAATACTTCCGTGCTCGATAACGTGGATAGATAAACTTCTTATTTACGTTGTTGCATATAATTTAAAAACGATAAAAACGTTTGCAATTTGAAGTGTTACGTACTGATATTCCGAACACTATTCTGACTTGCAAGAATATGTAAGAGAATTATACATTATGTTAATTTAAGCTTCAATTTCTACCTCGCACTACAACCTAGTTAATTTCGGTATTAATAGATTGATAATCAATGGCATTAATTTTATGACGATCATTCTCAAGCAAACATGTTTTTTCTATCGATCGTATTTATTGCTAATCATCTCCACCTCAGTGTCTCGATAACTAGCAACCATTCTTTATTCTCAAGCAACTCGGTCCCAAATTAAAGAATGAAGTATTTCTAGATTATATACTCCCAAAAAAAGTATGAAATATTGCTATACACCCAGACGCGTTCGAAAAAACAAGAAAGTATGCAATTGACAAAAGAGGTAAATGAGATTGGCGGGTACCGCGCGGAATGTCGGTTGCACTTAGAGCAGAGTTAAGTGGACCGCTCGGGACTACCGAAAATGCCACTCATGGGTTTGTTTCCGCGAACCTCTAAAAACGAAAAGTGCTCGAACTCTGTTCGGAGACATGGACCACCGACGAGAGAGAAAGAAAGAGAGGCCTGAAGAGAAGAGGAAGGACAGGGTTCGAAGAGACTCGGAACAGTCCCCGCTCTCTCGGAAAGTGGCTCAAGAAGGTTTCGATGCCCGAATGAAGTCATCTCTTATCCCGGCTAATGCAACCTTCCCGCGTGTGCCTGATCTTTTTCCGTTTCCACTCTTGATGATCCCCCGTGGCGGAGGATCCTCCCTGTCCTCTCGTCCCGTCTTCCCGCGCCACTCGTCCGCAGCTCGAGTCCTCTCGAGAAAGGAGTAGTCGAGCGTTGCCGAAGATGGCCGAGCCGTTGTGCCCGAGTCTCCGGGACAGGCACAGACCATGTGGTGATAGCGCGTTGACAGAAGCACTGTCAGTGTCACTACGACTGCCGTCGAGCACGGGTCGGTCCGTCGGGATCGTCTTTTCCCCTCTCCCCACACACAGTTTTTCAGTAGCCCTCGTTATCTTCCAATCGGCCTTCGCGTAATTGCAAGTGAGTTTTCCTCGGGGATAAGGATTATAGAATCGTGCCAAGGTGAGTCCAGCCTAAAAGTCATCTCCATATTCAGGTTCGCGTAGCTGGATCGGTCAAAGACACAGAAGTACGACGCGACGCACGTTGCTGCTTGGACGATGTGTGGGGTGAATTAGCATGCTCGAAACGTTAGCACGTTCCGTCGATAAACGTCGCCGGGTAAACACCCAGAGGATGGAAAACAAAGTCCCGGATATTTCCATCTCTCTCTCTCTCTCCCTCTCTGTCTTTGTCCGTTCAGAATCGTTTGTCGCGACCACTCTCTCGCTTCAGCGTTTCTCGTTATACATTCGAAGCTGGACTAGCGCAAACATCCTGATTGTCTACCTACGATAACAGTCTAACATTAGACTTTCATTGAACATCATTGAAGCGTCCAATTTTCATCTGACGCGGCCACGCTTACGAGTGGTTTGCACCCTCGTGTACACACTCATCAGCTTACCATTTTCAATTATTCGTGGACAAAATATTTCTCATACATCCTCTCATCATAACCTCCACGTTTCTCGTTACTATCTAACTTCGTGTAAACTCGAAGCACATTCCAGCAACTACCCCTAAGCGCTGGAGATCTGTCCATCATCAACTGCTCTAGGGATTAGTTTTTCTCAACTGTCTGGCAGACACTACGTCTTCCGTAGGCTCTAAATTTTTTGTGGAACCCAGGTCTAACACGATTATTGCGTAAGACAGCCTAAGTTGGAGGTGTTCGCTCAGTTGGAAACGACTCTAAATGCAAGTCGATGCTGCGCGGACGGAACAGTGGCCCATTTTCGTTCCTAATAGCGTTCTTATCTTGTTCCCCGGACGATAGCCGATGCCTATGCATTTTGTTTTCCTGCGATCTGTCTGTGCACTTTAGACTCGTCACAGTTGGTCTCGTACACGTGCTTCTTCCCACGTCCCTCCCTCTCTCTCTCTTCTTCTCTCCGAGGAACACGTAGACGTTGCGCGCTTATATACGTCAAGCAGCCGCAAATCAGCAGCGTTGCGCCGTTTCAAAACCTTGACGTACGAGTCGATAACGTTCCAGGAAATACCCGTGCATGTTTTTTCACTTGGATTCAATTAAACAACGTTGCGCTTTGACGAACTTGAATTATCATGTTTTTTCCGTGGTCAGTTTCATCATTTGGCTTTCTATTTTCGCGACGACAATTTGCACCGCGTTGGCGGTCTACGAAGTTACATTGTCATGGCCTCAGCACGATGCCAGGCTGATAGCTCGCCGCGCAAAATTACGCAATTGAAGACGCTGATATCTGTTGTAACTGGGCTGCTACATTGCCAGTCGCGACTCGTTACTTTCCTTTTCTTTCGTTTTGAGGTGTGCAGGTGTTTCGCTCAACATTTTCCTTCGTTGATTTATCGTATTCGTAACGACGATACAGCAAATTTTTCTCTGTGGTATTACATGTAACGATACACCGACATTTATTCCCGAGTCGCCAGTAATCGCGCTGGGACGATTGTATTTTAAAAAAAGGAGCAGTGACACAGTTCGATAAGCTCGAGTTTGTAGAAAGTAGTGGAAGCGTAATCTATAAACTATCAATTGTACGTTTATCTTATCGACGTTTTATACCGTTTCCTTGCCGCAATGTTGACATTTTTGTTTCGGAGCATATGGAAGCAGTTTGTAATAATAACTAATAAAAACGTGGTAAAATAAAGAAATATTTGGCCGGTGATACTTTGTTCGAGATTCGTGTACACAAAGGAACAAGAGTAGGAATATCAGTTGCAACTTGTTCGAGATAAAATCGTTTTACAACTACAACGATGTCGATTCGAAATTTTTCGAACAAACATCCCGCGTTACCCGTATCGCGTAAATATTTTTCGAGGTAAGGACAATTTGTCATTCGAAATTCGTCGGCGCTTATCGCGCGAAACGCGATAGGAGGTTGAAACAATCAACTGTCGTGTCGTCCCACATTTAGGTTTATCTTTTCGATAGGAGCTAAGACACTGGCTGGCTCTCTGTCGCGTGGAAAATGGACTGGCCAGGTTACGCAATTGGTGCATGACTCGCATGACCCGTTCGCGTGCTTTCGTGAAAACCGTAGCAAACGGGGGAAAGTTGTGTGCAGTGGATCGCGCGCGGTCTGCGTATTTATCGTGTTTACATTCTTTGTTCTTTGTCCGCCGCGGCTGGTGGATTGCACTGTTTGCGCCAGATCGTGATTTCCAGTTTGTTTCAAGATACACTATACAGCTCGGAACTCGTTCTGCGAGTGACCAACAACGCGAACTTTTTAACCGGTTTTTCCATAGATCGAACTTCTAAATCGAAATCATTGCCACTCGTGTGTTGATCGATAGATTAACCCTGTTTCACCCTTACGCGGTAATTCAAGTACAATTCAAGAAGGTGGTCAACCCTTGTGTAGCTACACAAATACCCACATATTGCATTTCTTTCTACAATTTGTCAATCTTCCTCTAAAAGTATTACAAAATTTCTCTGAATCTCCATTCTTTTCAAACATGTTAAATACAGAATAAGGGTTAATTTAGTGATTATATTATGTTGGTACTTCAAATCAGATTGCTATTAAAATGAAACGCGCACACAGCTACGAGTACTTTTTCCACGGTTTCATATATTAAAAAACCCTACCGTTAAATCCCGCATGAATAATTCATTTATGTTGTAACCCAAATAGAAAGTTAACACGTTTTCGTGATTTCATTTCAATTTTGATTCGAGAGTTGCTCCATGAATATGTAACGATCGCTTGAACAGTACACAAAGGTGATCCCTCATCAGTCGAACAATTTCACAATCGCACAACAATCGTGATACCAACGGCGAGAGCGCGTCTTCGCGCTGATCTACCCGAATCGTCGTCTCGAACGTGTGTTGTGTGATGCAATCAGAAAATCTAATTACGCTTGACCGTTTTTCTCCCTTTTTCGCGTATCGAGAACGCGGCAAAAAGCCGCACGATAACCACTTTTTCTAACCGAGAAAAGCTTCTCCGACACCGCGCGCGCATAGTATTACTATTGTTTTCCTATCGAGAACCGCGGATGAAAAACAGCGAAGCGAGCGGAATAAATGATTACGAAATTGCGCCGGCTATTAAGTTTTCCGCTTCCAAGAGGATCGGACAAAGGAGATTATAATTCGAGGCGAGTACGGAACGGAGTTTCCTAACCTCTTTGCGGAATTAATCCCCGCTCAATATTCTCGACCCGTTTCCTCGGTCTTTCATATTTTCTTCTTGTTCATTTGTCGCTTATCCGAGGAAAAAATCAAGGCTCTATGTTCCACCGGTTCTCACAGAGCTAAAATCTATATAAATAAAAATTAAATGCTGTTCGTTGGCAAGCGCATCACTTGAGAACGGCTGGACCGATTTGGCTAATTTTTTAAAAATGTTTAAATGTTTAACTAAACGCGCTTTTTTAATCATATTTCAATACGAATTTACATTATCGTCGTCTGTTTGCATCATGGACATTATCGAAATCCGCCAGTTAGTTTTATTTCTATTCCAACTTTTGAATTTACATTATAGAAATTTGGACAGGACAACGTCTGTCGGGTTAGCTAGCTTTAAATAAATAGTAAAATTTCCGCGGTTAAAATATTTTTATCAGGAGAGGCGCTTCTGACCTACGAACGCAGATACGTTTGCTCAGCAGTGGGGGAACCGTGCGCGAAGAAGTGGAAGGTCTATTGGGTGAGATAACTATACTTGTATCGTCGTAATGAATATGCATACATTATTCATATGTTGTAAAACTATAACAGCGAGTGTTTTCACCTGCCATCAGGGTCTCTACAGTTACTGCTTGCGATTTTGACGGTCGGCGAGACGTCCTCCATGTTTTCGTCCTTCTGGCGAGGAGCGCGAGCAAAATATAGACGCGTTTCCTTTGTTATCCAAGGCTGTGCGGCTCATGTCGCCGCATGGTGGTTTACCGCACACGTATACATACCTCTCTATTTTTTCTTTCTTTTTCGTTGGCTAACACGATAGTGCTCTGGGACCGCGGGTTGACGACGTAATTGCGTTATTATTTACCGCGTAACAGCGAACGGCGACGCGACGCCTGCTCGCTCGTTCCGAGGGAAAACACGTCCGCGAGTCGTAAAACACCGAGATGAAGCGTGTGCCGAGCGCGATCTCAAGGCACACACGGTCCATCGACGAGGGATTAATACGAGATTAGGAATTGGAACGCGTTCTTCGTTTTATAAGCGTGTGCGGGCCGCATTCCCGACCGCAATACGCGGTAATCGCGTCCTCGCTCGATCCTCTGAGTGAGCTCTGCCATCTGCTTCCAATGACTACCGTGCACTTCGACAAACTGCTTGGCGAACCTTTAAGAACAACAGTCATTAGCACTTTCGTTGTAACAGTAGCCAATGCGTATCGTCGCTCCAGAACGTTCGGAGAGCCACGATTTGCGCGTCTCGTTATCCGCACGTGATGACAAGATTGAAAAAGCCATTCCCGAGCAACTGATTGCGCTCGAAGCCACAATTGTCTCGTGGAAAGCCCTAATCGCTATGGAAAATAACGATAACCGTGATGATGGCTGACCGTCGCAGTTTGTTCGCGACCCGACCTTGAAGTCGCCCACCGTACCGAGTTGAGCGCTCCGCTGATCTTGGCCTGACATTTCAATGGCCTCCGCGGGAACGGTTTTCGTGGAAAACTGGTGTCTCATGGGTTTCTCGACTCTACATATGTATATCTACACGATGCTCTCCAATTCCATTAGGTCGCTGCATATATGTTTTACTGACATTTATTTATTGTTTGTCTATTGAACGGGCACCCATTTACTTTATTTTTTTTCAACAATTGTTAATGTTCCTCTAAAGTATTACAGAATTTCTCTGAATGTCCATTCTTTACTCGTTAACACACTAATTTATAGTCTTAGAATGAAAATTTCTGCAAACATGTTGACACTAAACCTGTCAAGCACAAAATGTGATTAAAGTGTTTTAGCTTATAAAATTGACAAAGCTGTGTTTATTTAATTTTTTGCAATTTTTATTACAATATCTGCTTGGACAAATTAATTTATCGAATCAATTGCCATGTAAGCTTGATAATTACAATAATTGTAAAACGAAACATATAAAATCGATCTATTGACCGGCAGTGGTAGGCTTAGTGGTACATACAAAAGGTTTAAGAGTAAACTCTTTCCATGGTTTCTCAGACGCCATAGCAAGAAAGCTGTTGATTCCGATTTCGTAAAGAGTCGATGATTTGATTGAAGCGAGATAGTTGTGCAAAGTGGGATGCTTGTCCGCATAATTATCCGATTCAGTGATACCGACGCCTAATGCGTCCGCTCGTGGACCAAGAAACTGCGAAAGACGCACGAGAGTTGAATTTAGAACGGATTCCAGAGATCGGGCTCGATCCCATCGGCGCGGCGCTTACCTTGTACCGGTTTCGCGGTCGATCTTTGGCTCGTTACGTAAGCCGAAATTAACTACGCGGGGATCGATATCGTTGGTTGGTAATCTCAGATGCAAATTAGCTCGCCGGCGAATCGGCACAGTCTATCGCATAGGGACCAATTGTTCCCTCCTCGTGTACTTTCCGCGGAATATACAGTGACTCATACATACGTTCACCTTGCGTGTAATGGTTCACCCTTTCGAAGCTGTCGCGAAGGTCGAAGGGATTACACGATGTCCGAAAATACCGGAATCCCAGATGCGAGTCTCGAAGAAAATCTTCGACTCATCTCTGGGTCGTGTCGATTTTCTTATCGAACCTAATTCCGAAACATTGATTCAACATTTTGTCTAACGGGTGCCTATTAATAGTATTCTCGGTAACTGTATCAAAATGAAGTTTAATGTATCTATTACGCGATAATTTCGAAGAAGAAATTGTGTTACTCGAGATGTTGTCTCTCGATTAGGAAGAATTTGATCCGAGCTATTACTCATTGATCTTTTTGGAGACGATTAAATAACTACAAGTTGATAAAGTGTGTTACTCAAGTTCGACGGTGGATAAAATATCCGAATCAAAGTGAAAATCTATGCGAAAATTTGGTGGCATCTTTAATTACGTCTTCTATGACAGATTATCCTTAATTCGAATAAAAAAATACTTCAATTGATGTGGTCTATAGCGATTTGTATGTTTGTAGAATTAAGTTTTGAAAGACGTAATTGCCTCTGCTTTTACGTTCGAGGATTTCTGTTGTTTTGCTTGTAAAACCTGCGCGCGAAGCGTTGGTTGAGAGTCGCTGCTCCAGAGAAACAGTAGAGCAAGTTTAGGTATCAATTACCGAAGTGGAAACTGTTCGGTGTACCGGTAACAAAACGAATCGCTCGATGGTTCGGATTGGAGTGCGCGTGCACCTTGCATAATTCTTCGTATAATTAGTCGAACACCGGTAGAAGCGGCTCTGAGAATCGCGTTGTACTCGGATCCGACGAACCGTCGAGAACGTCGCGTGTTTGTTGAATCTGCTGGTTTCCTGTTAATCGTACGCCCCTCGCATCGTTCTTATCATGGTTCGAGAAGTATGCTGCCAGTTCCCGGAATTCGAAATTGCCGCGCGGAAAACAGGCGGGAAGGGGACGCGCACAGATATCCGGAGAGGGTTGGCACATCTAAATTAATACGGATAATCGCCTGCTATACTGGGAGCCAAGACCTCCGCGAATTTCGACGAAATGTTTATGCCACCGCCGATAACCGGTGTCTCTCATACACACGACCTTGCCGTCGGATCGTATTCTCTACCCCTGATACCGTAATATCAGGTGCAGCGAGAAATACCTTATCTTTCGCTCTGCACAATACCAACGGACTACTGTGTGTGTCATCCATATATGTTCGACGGAATTGTTTGTCGAAACTAAACAATCATACTCCATATTGTAGGATCTATAAAAAAATAATCACGTTGAAAAAGAATCGGTATCTTTCCTCGGAGAAGAATCGCCTTTGTATTCCATTTTTTCGGCGCTCTTTTGTGATGGAAGAGCCCACGTAAATCTGTTTTTTTCTTTTTTATGGCAGAGGAGGTTTATTCATGAGAGTAACATAATAAGGACAGGACGGATACGCCTCCCGGGCACCGTTGTTTTGTGTTTAAAAATTCCGGCGACACCGTCGTCTGGTAAAGCACCGGCGGATTGTTTATTGTAATCTGGCAGCCACATGTTTTCGTATCGCGACGTCGAACAGATAAGGTGGTTTTGAATGTCCATCTCGTGTTGAGCAGAGTCGCGCGAGCTGCCATCTCTGCTGGTTTGTTCTCGAGTGACGTAAAGGAGAACAGGTTTTCCATCGGCATTCCAATTACCGATGTTTTCCAGCGTGTCACGAAACTTGCTTCAAAATACTCCCTCTTCGATCATGAATCGGCTCGAGCGCACGCGAACGCTTCCGTCCGCATTAACAATTGAAGTTACCCAGAGGAGCAAGATGAATATTCCGTTTTGTCAGGGACAGTCAATATGGGAGAGTCGGCAGCTCGGGAAGCTCGTAAAAATTCGGGACATCGGCGACGGGAGCAACGAAGGAAGGCCACATCCTGGAAACGTTCAGATAAACAACGAAGCCCTCGAGCGTCCGTCGAGCGACGAGATTATTCAACGGACGTTTATCGCAGATCGTATGCGACGATGACCGAACGAACGTAATGGTTCTTGGAGTTTTATTTTTCATCGAAACACCGCGAAATTTTTCAAGATCGAGAAACGCCTGGCTCGTTGCTCGACTTCTGCGAAGCTAGAAGAGCTCTGTTGGCTAGTCTCCAAAAGCGACGAATCGCGGGGAAGCCGGTGTCGACGACAAACGACGCTCCACAGGTGTTTAAACTTAGAACGCGGGCTAATTAAGATCCTCCAGGCGGCCGCGCAATTGGGAATTTCACGGATGCCGGGAAAAACCTCTGCTCGCGAATAAACTCGACGGACTAAGGTTCTAGTTGTCTGAACTTCGGTTTGTCGCGTTTAACGCGGTCCCCAAATAGCTGTGACTTTTGTTATTTCATTCCGCGCTGCGCACGCAGTCTGCAAGTGTCTCCTAGGCAATCAATGATAAATTTCTAACATCTTTATGCAAAATAAAAATCATTTCCTCCAAATACAAGCAAGAGGAGCCAAGCAGACATACTTTTCTTTATTGAATGTCTTAAATAATCTGACACTGACATATTAATATTCTTAAATATATTTAATCCCTCTCTTCTGCTGTTTTAAATCGCAGTTACTCATGTTTGCCATAAGTGCATAAAATTCGCAGTATAATAATAACGTAAAATAAAAGTGGAGGTATTCCATTAAAAACTGTTTTTAATATTGACACTGGATCAAGATACGCCTCTTGTCAAACAGTGATAAAGTGGTGATGCAATTATGAAAGGAAAGAGGATCATTATAACATACGAATGACGCAATATTTTTCAGTCGTTGAGTAAATCACCTGAAGCATGTTCCACGGTGCTCGTACGCCGAAAATATTTGGTTCTCTCGGTCGACGTTTATGCGTGCACGAGAGCGGAGGACATTAATCGAATTAAATTGGACCGGACTCGGGATTCCGCGTGAATCCGTGACATCCGTTAGGCGAATAATTTCTTCTGCGCAGACAACGTCCGCCGATTCGTGTTTTCGCAGCTAGTAATGACATCGGCGCATTAGTATAAATCTCCGTCGCGGTTAAATCGGCGGTCCCGGCGTCGAGCCATGGAACTTCTCGGACCGTTACGCGATTCCAAAAGAATGTTGCTCTCGTCGAGTTGGAACAATGGAGAAAGTTGTAAAGACAACACCCCCTTTCTTATCTGCTCGCCTGTAAACCTCATGGGTGACCGTTAAATATTCGAACCAGCGTCGAACATTTTCCGTGGAGCGTAAAACGTGCTACGCGAGCACGCTTGGCCAGCAAAGTTTCAATTGGCACCGATATCGAAATTCCAATTTTTCGCTTCGCCGACATCTGCCTTACCGACCGTGCCACCAACGGACATCAATGAAAAAAGAGCTTCTGAATTAACACGGACGGCATCAAACTCGTGCTTTCGAATTTTATTTTTAATTCGGCGACGTCATTCGTGAAGTAATTTCAGTTTCATTGAACAGATCTGAAATTGGCATGCGTTTTCGCGGCCCGTCATAATCCTCGTGCTCGTTACGCTTCGTTAAGAGTATCGAGTCACAATATTACTGATATCTCGAAGTTGTAGTTAGTTTCATCTTGAAAACGGTACGGCTCAATCTTCAACTGTATTTTCACATGTAATAACTTGGTGATGCTGAACATAATTTAATGTGAAATTATTCGGTGTCAAGTTTAACAATTACTTTTGTTAAGGGAGTATTTTGGTGTACGAAAAGGTGTTCGTTTACAAAACTTGCATTATAAAGAATAAATTGACTGTTCCGACGAGAACAAAATTGGTAATTTTGTGGAGCAATTGTTTGAAAGGAGGTGTACGTTGAAAAAAAAATGGCGAAAAGGTCAATGTGCGAGGAATTGAACAGGGGCGCGGAAATCTCTCCCACCTTTTTCTACTCGGTCTGTTCCTCTCTATCTGTCGCGGCTCCCGTTTTGCGGTTCTCTCTCTCGCTCTCTGTCGAGCGCACATACTCGAAATTCGAAGGTTATTTTTAGATTAAGTTTCCTCGTCGCGTATGGCCACGAAGAGCAGCGCAGCGGCGTCGAGAGATGCTCAGTGTAAGAGAGGCGTCGGTGGAGGACGCAGTGGTGACGAACTCTTTCGAAAAGTGAGAAGACGAAGACAAGATCGCGCGCGAGACGGTGGAGAATCGAGAGAGGGAGATAGAAGAGAAGAGAGAAAGGGAGAACGAGACGACAGATAGCAGTGGGGAGGCGCACACCGACGTCCTGAACGATCTCTCACGAACGAACGATCGACTGAAATTACTGTTTTCGTACTTCAACCCCCCCGAATCAACCCTCCTACATCCCCGCGAAACCGCCAGACTCTTCCACCACTTGTTCCGTTTATTTCCTCCGGGTCCCGTACGAGATCCTCACTCCCCAACTTCCTTTCCCTTCATTGTTTACTTTCAATCGACGACGAAACGAACACTGAACGAATAACCGACACCTCGAACTATGGCAACCACCGCCATGGATCCAGTCGACATCGCGAATATCCTCGCGCAGGAACTGCTTTATCAGCAGGTAATCTCGTATCTCAAGTGAGCGATTCCCGGTTACTAACCCTTGGAAACCAGACACTCCTGACAACTGCAATAATCGACCTATTTTCAGAAGATCTTCTAGTTACGTTGCTCTTGTGCTGCCCTAATTGAACAGCTACCAATTTCAATTAATTATCCAAAATGGACTCGAAAGTCGTTCATCCAAGGGTTAAGCTTTCTCTTCGCGTTTTGTACCTTGTTTTACAATCGCTTCGATTTAATGGAAAAGTAAATTGAGAATGCCCTGTTTTTTGTTTACCGACGCGGCGGGCGAACGGTTCTGTCGTTGGGCAGAAGTTAGAACAGCTGCGCGATTTATTTGGAAAGCAATATGCAGTCTGCCGACTGGCGCGGTATTTTCTGCTTTCTAGCAACAAATAAATCCGAGCGTTAACTGCTCCGAGGGCCGCGTGGAAAGCGTGAACGCTAATGATTAACAGTGACAGCATTCGAAGTTGAACGACAACTAGAACGCAAGTTGTTGAAACGATTCCGCGTGATGGAGAATCACCACCGATCGTGATTTAATTGATGGGACGTACGAAACGCGAGAAAAAGAACTAGCGTGGTAGTGGTCGGTTTAAATTTAGAAAGTCGACTTAGAATATCGTCGGACATGCTTCTAAATTCGATTTACTCTTGGGGAGGTGGCCGGACTTGATTGATCGCGTTTAATCGTATTGTGCCTCTCACAATGTAGCCTTCTGTTCGAAGAAAACAGTACAAAGGACTCCGAGGAGGATCGAAAGCGATCGTCGAAAATAAACACACCACTTGGCAGCCATTCGACGCGCTGTTCCATTCAATGGGCCATTAGTCGAATCGGCAAATTAACGCGCTGGCCTCGTCGGTTCGATGGTGGTTCGCTCTTTACACGATTTCTCATTGAACGATATTGCACCGTGATCTTCAATTCAAGTGAACCTTTCGCTATGGGATGTTGCATGTTTCCATCACCCTTATATGTATATACAGCCTTAATCAAATTTAGTTGACATTTTAACGCTTCACATAACAAACGGGATAAACTGTTAATATTACAAGAGAATTATTCTGCAACTTTGAAAACAATACTAAACATAGTGATAGTGATATGATTATTTGGTCTCCTCAGGGTTTCAAATCCATTCACCAAATCTCCCCCTTCTCTCCACTCTCCCCATCGCCTAATTTCAGCCTATTTCAGCCTAATTTTCAGCGGGACCTACTGTTTATTACGGTGGGTGCCGAACCACCTTTGCCAACAACACGTGAAAAGCACCTGGAAGTCACTTCCCGGGTTTTTACCAGGCGGTCACCCATCCAAGTCCATTCCACGCACCACATTGTTTAACTTCGGTAATCGAATGAGAACCGGTGCTTTCAACGGGATCACGGTCGTTGGCAATACTAAACATAATTATCACAATAAAATGTTAACATCGAATTCAGTTGACATTTTAACACTTCACATAACTTTGACATCACAACATTTAATCGGATAAACCTTTGACAAATGACACGCGTTCAACCCTTACGTAGCCAACTAAACTATATATATATTATACTAAACCTTTGGTATTCAATATCAGCAAGCAAGAAAAAGATTTCAAGCAATATTTTTGACGACAATTTGGAAAGTTCGGTGAAAATTGTGAGTGGTATTAAAATCTACGTTTTGCAGTATTACAACCTATGAATTTTAGACGAAATTTTTTTTACTTTTGTCCATTGTTCGTCACTTTGTGCGCCGTCAAAGACCGAACGCGAAAGATAGAATACGGGGGACAACGGTGATATTGTATACACACCGATGGACTTGATGGAGAAAGTCTATACGACGCAAGAATCCTCGTTATTGAGCCCTGTTAAACACATGCGGGAGCATTATTGCGACGCGGACCAGCGAGAATTGTGCAACACTGTGCAATGACGCTGTTCCACCCGCTTTGGCTGAAACAAACAGATTGTATACCAGCAGTGCCCGAAAATGCCTGCCGGCAGGAAAACATGGCCTGTCTGTTTACTTTCTCCGTTACCATTTCCAACGAAAATTCTAACTGATGAAAAAATCAACGAGAATAGAAACACATCGTAAGACTAGCATTAAATATAGATACGTAACACAACATCGAAATGGACATTTGCTCCAGATGCGGTTACCAACGAACAGCATTTGATTTTTATCTATATAGATTCATTGATGCTGTAAACCATGCTTGGTTTATATAGTGTACATAATAACTTACAAAACAACACTTTAAAAAATGAAGTATATAACGTAATATAAAGCGAAATTAATAAAAAAAATGGTAGGCGCTAAATCCTAATCTTACATTCTCACCGACATTACGTTATGTTCATTCCCGTTTGGCTTGCGCAACTGAAACGAATTAGAGTCTAAAATCTGCAGGAGGTAGACGATTAAAAAACACGACGTTAAAAGAGATGTCGCTGGTAAACAGGAAACGAGACGCGCCGCAATGCTCGTGGCGAGCATAAAGAGTCGACTTGCGACCAATTAAGTGTACGATTACAATTATTTGATCGTCTTCGCTTTCGAGGCGAGACTATCTTTCTCTCTCTCTCGCTATCTGTCTCCGTCTAGCGAGAAATCTATTTTTCGCGGTATAGGGTTACGTGCACGTGCGGTCGAGGGAGGTCTGACTGG
Source organism: Lasioglossum zephyrum (assembly GCA_028455615.1). Classification (NCBI taxonomy): domain Eukaryota; kingdom Metazoa; phylum Arthropoda; class Insecta; order Hymenoptera; family Halictidae; genus Lasioglossum; species Lasioglossum zephyrum. The sequence goes on along the minus strand of CM052324.1, from coordinate 830,691 downwards.
TGGTTCCTCCCTCCCCTGCCACGGTTAGGCTCGTTTCGCAGTGTACGTATCTCAAACGGTTTTTTCCCGCGAACAGTTTTTTCGCGATCGTCGAGAAAACGCGTTTCGCTCGTTATCCGACGGCTGGGCGTTTCGCAACGATTTTCTGGTTGTCGATATCGCCCTTTGTCCGCGCTATACTCGGGCCCAGGGCAGATTAAAACAGCAAACGCATTTATTTATAGCCGCGGAGAGGTTGTGTGCGTGCGCTCGAACGCGCTCGTTCGAATGTCGCGAGCAGCGGGACGAAAAGAGCGAACCGACTGCATCGCGAAACGGAAAATGATGCGAGCCAACGGCGGCGGGGTTTAGGGGGAAAAAACCGCGTCCCGCGTCTGCGCGAAATTCGGGGTCTACAGCCGTGCGAACGGGGACTGCGACGGCCGCAGCCTGGAAATTAATGATGCGGCGGAAAAATGAAATAGAAGGAGATAAGGGAAAGTTTAATGCACCGGTGATCGAGAACGCGCTTAGTCCTGCCCGTATCGCGCGCTATTTTTGCCGAGTGTTGCACGGACAAAATCGTTTTACGTTTGCTAGACTCTGGCGGTAAAACGTGCTTGTATTATTAGGTCGTTGGATATAAATGTCCGATTTTAGAGTGCAAACATTATGTAGCGTTTAGACCAAGATGATGAATGCAACAAACGGGAGAGAAGTAAAGCAAGTTTAAAAACTTGCCCAAATCTTTTACTGTTTTGAGTTGCACCTCGAATTTCATTTTAATTATTACTATCGCGATAATCATTTTTGGACCCGCTTTTCCGATCGATTTCTCGTTGTCCTAAGTCGATCCGATTAAAGGAATAAATTACTATTCGATACACCTGACAGTAGCTAATCGCAGCGTCTGAAGTGAGCGATTGTGCCCCTCCACATTTTCTTCCATTCTCTTCGTTATCTTCGATTTCTTCTATCGCTCGCTCCGATCGACCTTGCCGTTACTCGATAGCTTTCAGAGATCTCTAGGTTCCCAACGCTTAATCGGAATACAATCCTCGCAGCGTCGACGATCGTAGATCTTTGATCAGCGCGGCGACATCCCGCTGCCGTTAACCACCGTAGAATTTCGCTTATTCGCCCGAGAAAATGAAGAATTCTTGATTTATTAACGCGCCTCCCGCGATTCGAAAAATTGCTTCATACCCCAGCATTATGGAATGCTGCGCATACCATGCATCCTGTAGAGATTAATGATACCGGCGTGGTACGGGCGTAAGAAATGAGACGCGCGTACGTACGGCTACTTGCAGAAACCGCATGCACGCAGGCAAAGGCGTTTTTTCGTCGTCCGTCGGGGTCAATATGCACCGGCGACTGCAGCAGTCCGTCGTTACATGTTGCTCGGCTCAAACCATGTTCGCCCGATCGGCTCCTCAACTATTGCAAACGAGAAAATCCGGAGCGAAACAATGTGTACATTGCGTGAAATGTTCGTTGCATCAGCCTCACATTAACAAGCTTTACTTAGCTTGAATTACAAGTTTAAATTAACAATGCACATGGTTTGGAACATTCGATAACGTAACAATTTTTTCAACAAGTATTTCTCTCGATGAATCCTTCAATTTTGTTGGTTTCACATATATGAACTTATAGCGGATTGTCTCGGTGGTTTCACAATTAGCTTCTCTGTTATTCTTTCGGAAGAGCACGATGAAAATTGAAACGACCAAGGTCGATAAGTAGCCGCAAACCTCTCGGAATGTATAAGATATATTCCAGGAATTTAAAGTTTCGCAGGAAGCGTTTAACAAAGTCGGTTTGGCGGCTCAAGGACTCCGCAACTCTTAGCTTTCACTTTGGAATAGAAAACGAATCTCCGAGACTTTTAATAGTAGTGAAGAAGGTCGCGGGTAACTAGATAGCTTATGTGTTTTTCAAGCGAACGACCATTGTAAACTAGGACAGACGGAACAAATAAATAAAACAAGCAGAATTAAAATTTATGGTTCCGCTACCGAAACCATCGATTTCAAACGTTTATCTCGCGCGTGGGGCTTCGAAGTGGAAGCTGAAAGCCATAGTCAGACACGTTGGCTTCGTTCCATATGCTTCTGGATTCTCTGCATTTATGACAAAAATGAATATAGGTGAAACCTAAAACTGTAGAAAGACTGAAGAACATCAACATATTATTTTCTACATAGTAAAATTATTAATAAAAGAATCAAATTGTTATCAAGCTCCTGTATCTTTCAATTGATATATACATTTTTTATATACTGTTCTCTGCGGAAAGGAAGCTTTCAGAGGTTTAATTGTTCAGGACTGCGCGCGGAAGTTGCATTTGCGAGGACGGATCCCCCTAGCCATTGTTATGCAAAATTCAGATGGCTACGCGTAAAATGAGCGAGCTCGTCTCCGGACATACCGTGACGCATTCCTCGGAAAGGCATCGACTTGTCGGAACCTGCGCAGACACGTCCGGACAAAAATGTTCGAGTTCAGCGCGTTGTCGTATCGTATCTCCGACGTCCTCAGCCGACGATGCGCTGTAAGGTGAACGGCCCGGCCCGTCGGTCAACGAATCTGTATAATAATTGCGGTCTCGTGACCGCTACCGAAAAAAAAGAGCAAACACTGCTGATGCTTACTTTCTTTTTTTCAATCATCCACACCGCCTACGAGACTTGAACTTGTGAACTCGGGACGTGTCCTTTTACTGTTTACCAATGGCGACCGTCCTCGGTCTTGTTACACATCACGATCAATCTTCTCAATGTCTGTCGTCTCAATCTTCTTGGTATCGAAGCTTCGGAAAAAGAATGAAAACTGACAACCTCGGTCGACTTCGACCCAATTGTATTCGCAAGATATGAACCCTTAATCGCAGCTGTTTAACTTGAAAAACGAAGGTTTTCGGCAAAAAACGCTCTGTTCAACTTCCTCTTTCGCAAGATCAATGCAATATAATTTCGCATCGACGTCTGCGGTTTGTTTATCTCTGAACCTTTGACATTTTCCGAGCTTGTAAACCGTTATCTAAAAACATTGAACAATCGAGACAAAGCGGTACGCACACAATCGCTCCGTCCAATTTCTGCTACACAAACAGAGGCGGTACTTTTTATCTGACAAGAGTCGTGCGATTCGAAACACCGGAAAGCGGGGCTAAGAACTAACTCGAACGGGATCGGATCTCGCTATTTTCGCGGCTGATTAAAAACGGGCCGAGTTCCGTTGTCGACAATCTTCGAGCGCAAACAGGGACCGCAATCGAGACCCCGAGTACAAACAAAATCCGTTTCTTTCTCCGGAAAGGGTAACCATCGACGGCCACGCCTTTGTCGGTCGTCGAGCTTCCTTGGCCCGATACCAGACCGCATAGGAAGCAAACACGAGCCGATAGAGGTCCTGCGAGCCCGTCGACAAACACCGCGCCCCCGCGCGTACCCAAAATTTAATATTCGCGGCCCCGGTGTAATCGGCGCAATAACGGAATTGCTTTCTCGCTATTGGCACGGCTATAAATTTCGGGCCTTGCCAAATCGAGACACTGCGCAGGGCAAAAGACAGCTTCCAAGTACCATATTACCTGATTTATAAGCGCGAGAGCTGCCGCATCATTCGAGGCTGCAATAAATTCCGGTTAACTCGCCTCGAAGGTCGGGACGACGGATTAAACCCCTTTGGGGCACCGGCTCCTCCGCACGCGAAAAATTTTGGCTTTCGAAAGACATTAATTATATCGAATCGCGAGGCAAACGATTTGAACTTCGACGTTTCGACGTTTAACAATCTTGTAAATGGAAAATAATCAGTAATACAATCAGAAAACTTGAGACTTATAGATGGAAATAAATCGGACATTTCGCATGCAACAACCTAATAATAACATGGAAGACTCCAATTATAATATTGTTCATTACGATGAGTTTCAGTATAGAATTTTTAACAAGCATTTTTAAGGTTCAGCACTTTTAAAAAGTGGATATTTTCGAGCATTAAACGAGGATACACCCTTTTAAGGGAATTGTTTAAAAAGAAAATGTATTTCCATGAATTAGGGTCACGATGACAGTGCGACGCGTTATTTTGAAAGCCGTGGTATTTCATCGGGACCAAAGAATTCCAGAAACCGGTGTACGCCGGTAACGATTCGGTAACGCCTAAGTTTATCGCTCTGGACATTCTTGAACTTGTAACGTGCACGGCAAATATCGGTTGGGCGAGCCACAAATTTGTGGGTGGGTGATTACTCTCCCGTTGAAGCCGTGGCCGCCGTTCGGTGGTGTACCGAGTAATTTTAGCGATGACACTCAGCCAGATGTGGGGTCCCTCGATTATGCACCGTAATTCCGCGTTAAAAATATCTCGACAATAAATTTTCGTCCAAAACCGGGAATGAGTACCACCTGGGGGTCACCGAAGATTCCATTTGCACGGAGTCATCGTCGAGCAACCACTATAGCAGAACGCGTGGTCGTCACCGAAGAGCGAATACAATATAATTATAATGATGAATATAACAACCGTTGCACAAGTCATTTATAATTCTTCCAAAGAAGATTCTTAATGTTTTTACATTTCATAAAAATAGATTCGAAAGATTTCAAAGATTGAATAAAATCTTTCTTACGAACTAATGTTTTTACGTACCTACCGAACAGTCTGTATAAAATTTTGACAAACGTATATTAATCCTTAAACAGGGAGTGTGGGTTATTTATGTCCGGACGATTCCGAACGGTCTGTAGAAGTCGATTTAATTTTTCGATCAGTGAGATTGTATAATGGAAAACTAGGGTGAAAATTCATTTACTATTTTTACATACTATAAAATGATTGGTCCCTCTTCATCTGTGTTGTGAGACGTATCTCCTTAAAATCTGATAAATCAAACAAAACTTCAGTGTGAAGCAAAAATGGATGCGAAAGTATCCAGATAGAATCATTTATGCAAGTACTTCTGAGGAACGTATGAGGGTTAAGAAAATTGTAATTTGCATAAAGATCGACCTCCGTTGGCGATGCAACCACGGATCGTGATTTTCGAAACGATGTCGCTGCGCAACGCTCGCTTGCATCTCTATGCCGTTGTCTCTCCTCGTTATGAGAGCGAAGGACGCATGTTCTCTCCTTCCTGCGTCTTTTTGTGCTTTCTGGGAAACGTGTGGTGTTGGCTTGTGTGTAATACGTCGCGCTTGTCCCCGTCCGGCGATTGGTCGCCGCGATAATGGCGAACGCGAGGCTCCGTCGCTACGTGAGCTGCGACTCGAGCCGAGTCATTAATATCGTCGTACTTCTCCGGACGTGTGCGCACATTTTCGTTCCTCCGATGAAATGTGTCCGGTGACTGACAATCGGTTTTCTATCGTAGCCAGGTGCGAATTGACATCGAGCAAGTGCCTGCCCCCTCGAATGCGCCGACCGATCACATCCCTGATACGCTTTCGCTCGCGAGACCACTGTCATCTCCAGTTATTAACAACAAACAAAAATAGTTCCATTAATTGTGAAACACTACCAGAAGTGTTGTCGATATTCAGAGTTCTCTAAATAAACGTGTTCTATCTGAACAAAAATTGTCATTACATGGAAGAAGGTTTACCTGTCCCAAAGAGACATCAAACTATACCGCGGTACCAAAATGGCGCCTCTAGATTCTTTAAGCGTTTCGGAAGCCGTTACTCGTTAGACGAGGACCTGTTCGTGGAAGATTTCAATTAATCATTGATAGACCGTTGATGCAGTTATGGCTTATAAAAATGTTTAAAAAATACTAGAAAATAAACTTACCTAGATTTTTACCTAGACTTACCGAATTTACCTAGAAAAATTGAAAACTGCGTAAACATCCGTAGCGTGGTTATTAGCATCGTGCACACAGATCACTTTCGATTCCCAGCGACACAGTATCCCGGTGGTCGACCTGTTGAAGCCACTCGACCGCTATTTTCGTATATCGAAGTAGTCGAGATTGGACGGAACGTGTAAACAAAATTCGACGATGGCCGATTACGGGGAAGGGGATAATCGTTAGGAGCGTCGCGATAATTCGTAGTAATTTTAGCGATGATGATGCCGGGCGATAATGATGCGAGTACCTTGAAACGTAACCGCGCAAGAACGAATCTATATGGCTCGCGCGATAGCTTATCGGCTATTGAATCGCGGATATTTTTATCGGAAGATCTGCTCGGACTAAGCTACCCGCGGTATCACGACAAACCGATAACACGTGTCCTGGGACGCGCGTACCTTTCCATCGGTTCTTTGTTTCCTTCTTTCCACAGGGTTTGCTCTACAAATTCACTATCTTTTCGTTGTTTTTTGCAAATCAATTTCATACTTTGCAGAAGTTATATCTTCTTCACACACATACTTGTTTCCTTTCCTTTTCATTCTCTATCCGCCCTCTCTCCCTCTCTGGTCGTCTCATTTCTTTCCTGGTTCGATCGTTGCGCAACTCCTCTCCATCGAACGAAATCGTTCATTGGAATCGACTCTCGAGCGTTGCTCAACGCCGATAATACGACGAACTTCTTTTATCCGGGTAACACCGAACGAACGGGTGGTCATCTAATGCGCAGTCCGGCTCTCGAGGGTGATCGACTCGTTCCCCACAGCTGCCTGCGAAAAACCATTTGTTTCCCAACCGCTTCATGATCTCGTCGCACCTGGCCGAGCCACGTTTACACCGTAGCGCGCTCGTTGAGCCGCGTGTACACCCGTTTCTCGCGCTCTCTGTGCCACTAGTACAGATAGACAGATAGCTAGATAGTTGCAGATTATTAATGACCGGACTTGAACGGACGCCGAGTTCACTTACTTTCCGTGAGTCACTCTGATGCTTCTGGGACACTCGCGGCTCCTTTTTGCCACGCTTATATTAGCTTGCCGAGTTGTCGTTGTCGATGTTGTTGTTGTATGCGTCAAATCTTGAAATCGAATTTTAAACCACTTCCCGATCAGCTAGGGACTTGAAACTTTAAACATAGCTCAGAACTGGACAATGCAATATTTAAAAAGAAAAATTGAGAAAAAACTATGCGTTTGGGAGATAAAAAACATCTAAGCGGAAATCGAAACCGGGCCTTACAAAATTCGATTGCTGGACCGAATTGTTTCGCTGCAAAAAACAGAAAGAAAAAGAAATATATCAATTTTTTTTTAAACCACGCTTATATTAAAATGCACTAAAAAGGAGAAAATAATTTTGTTTGATTGATTGAAAACTGTAGATGATTCCGTCGCGAAGTAACCTTAGCAAAAAGTTGAGAGCGACGTAAAATAAATATAAAAAAAAGTATAAGTAGTTCCACTTTTATACGTAGAAAATCATAGTCTGTAGTATCGATAGCTGCGACGAACGGTCACTTTAGCGGTAGGTTTAGCATTTAAGCATGTTCAAACAAAGAAACGAAAACGACAAGTCCAAAGGATGGTGGGATTAACATAAAACTGTTGTTTGCCGTAGCAGCTGCAGAACATTGATGAAGTGCACAGTGCAGTGACGACCAACACGACGCCGACGCTGACGCCGACGACGCTCCGCAGTATCGAGCAGTTCTTGGAGCTGACCGACGAGTCAGCGTCGCACAGCCGCGAGGCCGGGTTTGTGCCGCCGCTGGTCGAACCATCGCAGCCGACCCCGGCGCAGACCCAGAACACGACGGCGCATCACATAATCACGACGAGTGCCGCCCCGGTGGCAACAAACATCACCCTCGTGGAGTCCCATCAAACGCAGCCGCAGCAGCCGGCGAGGCGCAACATGGGCGGCAGAAGGCCCACGAGAACGATCGGGATGACCCCGGAGGAGGAGGAACGCCGACAGATCCGCCGGGAGAGGAACAAAATGGCAGCAGCGAGGTGCCGCAAGCGAAGGATGGACCACACCAATGCCCTGCTAGAAGTAAGCATCTTCCGCACTATCTCCGAAACTCGAGAGGTTTCTCTTACCCTTGCGTAACTAGAAATTTTTGCGTTTCTCCTATAAAATTTTCTCTTTTCTCTGAATTCACTGAACAATCTCCAACAGTAGAAAAGAGCAACTTCGGTCGCTGAAAATCCTGGAAAAGAGAGAATTTAACATATTGTTTTCTTTCTTATTAGGAGACTGAGGGTTTGGAACAAAAGAAACAGAGCTTGCAGGAAGAGATCCACCAACTGCAACAGGCCAAAGAGGAGCTGGAGTTCATCCTGGAAGGCCACAGAGCTGTTTGCCGACGTCATTCCGCGTCTCCTACGGACGTCAAGCCCGTAATAAAGTCAGACATTACGTCCGAGGAACAGAGTTGGGCAAAATTTATTTTAACTAACGAATAAAAAGATAACGAATAAAATTGATTTATTCAGGAATACAGTATTACAGGAATACGGGAATACAGTATTATTCGTTATTCGCAAATCACGAATGAATTTGAATGCATAGTATGGGTTGACACGCACATGTATAGACTTCAAACAATCTTTAGCGGATCCTGGACAAACTCTAAATTGGGGCCCATTTATAAAGTAAGCTTGTAACGAAATCTTAAATAACGTCACTTAGTACAAATGACCTAATAAGTCTTTCTTTATTAAATAATTTCATAACAATGTTTCAGTATTAGGAAAAGGAGATGCAATGTTGTTATTTTTTATGAAACTCTTTTTAACGTATTTGGGACATGTTCTTGAATGTTGTCAATGTAGTGAAAATTATATTATATTTATTCAAGACGATGTCCCTAATACCGAAACATTGTTGCGAAGATATTCGGAAATGGAAATTCGAAAACGAATTAATTTCAATTTTTTTCGAGGATGATATTTTATTAATCGAAGCTCTGTTATTAACGGAAATTCAAGTGACATTACTTAAGAGTTCCCTATCTAAATTTTGTCTAAGACTTAATTCGGCGCTGCTCGTCAGCGATTGTTATTGCCGAACTTATTGTCGGGATAGTCTACAATGTCTACATGCACGTATAACAAATTTTTTTTATTATTATTTAACGTCGCTTTTTTGAATTCTTACGTGAGAATTATTGGGACCTACAATTTAGAATAAAGATGGGTTTTCCGAACCACCTTTGGGCACCACAGTATTTAGATGGCACATGGAATATTTCCAGAGGTGCGCGCCCACGTATAACAAATTGATACGTTATTCGAGAACGACGGACAATACTGTATTCCTGTATTCAAATAAAGAATAACGAATAAAATCGATTTATTCGTCATTCACGACAATGAATAAATCGATTTTATTCGTTACCTTTTTATCCGTTATTTAAAATAAGTTTTGCCCAGCTCTGGTACAGGGTGCACTAAAGCTGTTGCATCGACGTTGTAAGGAGCTGTTTGATCGGACGATTTAGGATCAGCGCCCGTGTAACTGTACATTTTACTGAATTTTGCCTTGAAATTCGTCCCGCAACCGTCTCCAACGCAATACTACGAAGAAGATTTCTGTGCAACTGACGTGTTTGCAAAGTCTCATCCCATTTTTAACATTTCATCCCTCCATACATATAATATATACGCATACATATATTTTACTATGTATGACATTTTTGCATGATCTTAAGCAATATTAATTTATTTATACGCGATGGTCGATTGCGAGGCCGGTCGCGGACTTTTTCAAAGCCGAGTTGTTTATTTTTTTCTCCCTTCGAATCGCGCTCGTCGGGAATTTGCGAACCCGGCATATATGCGTATCGGCTTCGCAATCCGAAACCGCGAACGACGATCGTATAAGAAAGATTGTAACGCACCATTGATAATGCTGCAATATATTTTGATTAGATCGAACGAATGAAACGTGAAACTGAACATGTAATTAGTCGAGAATAATATAACGACGTGTATCGATCATGCGAATCGTTACTCCTTCTAGGTGTAAGCGAGCCTCGCTGCCTTCGTGGCCGTGTGTTCCACAAAGACGACGCTCTTTTCGTGTAAATAATTTTTACGTTAGAACGACCGAATTTACATCTTTGTAAAGTTGAACTGCTAATTTCTTAATACACAAGATTTAAAAAAGAACTAAATTACGTGATGAGTGTTCCTTGCGTAAACCTTTTATTTCACAACTAGTCTGACAATCTCCTAACTAAATCCCGTGATCCTCTTAATCGCTTCCGCTTCGTTGATCGGATCCAATTGTTCGTAATGATCAAATTCTAAAGAAAACGTTGCATGGCCCGATGACAGTATCCTTAGCGTTGTCGAGTAGCCTAACAGCTCGGCCAGCGGAGCAAGGCACCTGATCACCTGTGTATAGAACACGTATTCGAATAAGATTAGGTTTCCAAGGATACGAAAGCAGAAGTGGTCGTCTGTGCATTCGCACACATTTTGTTGGCAAAGTTACAAAGAGATCAGATTTCAAATCGATCAGAAGCCAATTATAATAAATTTCCTGAGACTGGCAAAAATATGAAATGCGGACCTTGAACTTGATTGAGCTCGTATACTTACACTGACTAAACATTTGTACGGTAATCATCCAACTTTTTCAATGCAAAAATGATTTAAGTATGTCTTCCGAATCCATAGAGGTGTTTCTAACTTGCTAGAATGCCAACAAATCTTAATTACCTTGTTCTGTCCGCGTATGTCGATATTTTGTATTTCTGCCCGTCTCTTCGGGAGGTCAGCCATGACACCGGAAGAGTATTGTTCGTGTACCACGATCTCCAGCAGCATTATCGGCTCCAGCAACTGAATCGAGCTACTCTGCATCAACTAAATCAAAATATTTCTTTAATATTTCGCTGCGACCAAATTCTCACAAATTATTTTCGTATATAAATATCGTATTTAGTGGCATTTTTCTCGTTAAAATGACACTAAACACAATGTTGATGAAAGTCTCATAAAAAATAATGAAAAATAAAGAAGATTTTTCTCTCGAGCTTCGCTGCCCTTTTCTACATTTGCACGGTCTTTGAACCCACAAAAAATAGTGTCCTGCTCATATCTAGGTCACAAGACAAAACCGAGAATTGACAGACTTATAGTACGGTACGGTAAAGTACGTTGTTATAGATAAAAATTTTTCAATAAAGATTAAGATGTTCAATAAAGATCGACAAACTGTTGGTCACTCTGTATTAAAGAAAAATTGACTGGCGTGAAAGAAACACAGTTACGATTGCGAATCGTTGTTCACATCGTATCTAGCCTCGGTTTTCAGCAACGAAAATATGTAAATTCCAAGGTGTAAATCCGCATTAATGTTTCCCAGTTGTGTCAAATAATTTTGAGGTTTAATGGTTGCTGGGTATGTCTCGCTACTATACAGCATCAGCGACAAGCCATTAGAGTACTGGAGGAAACATCAGTCGCAGTCGGGTCGTATTCGTAAGATCCTCGACTCGGACTTATTGGAAAATGTACGTTGCCAGCTTGCTCTAATACCATGCGATTCTAATTAATATCAACCGGAAACGGTCAACAGGTCATTGAAGTGCAGGACTTGGAACAGTCGAATGATTATGGAACCTCTATCCTTTGTCCGCCCGATTCATCACAGTTTCTCAATATCGAATTACCGGTTCTGGTTGTCGTCATAAAAAATCTGAATTTGCACTACCGCATGCAAATCCAGGTAAAACCGCGATCTTCGACTTTCGTCGGAAATTATCGATAGATTAGCGTGAGGCATCGATCAAGTAATCTATTTCAAACAATAGTGTTAACTCGTAGATGGTGAATTTTGTCCTTAATACAGACTGCGAGTTAGCATGATCTTTTCAGATACAAATCAATAATATTAAATATCGAATCAGTCAACCGACTCAGATTTTTGAAACTATTTCAATTTTGCTAATGGTTTTACTTTTTTTAATTCACACCTATTCATTTTTGTCATAAATACATAAAGTCCGCTGTCTAATTATTAAATATACATATCGAATCGTAGGTAGTAGATACCCAAAACTGTCTGCATCATTTTCAATTCACCAACGCGGAATCCGAGAGGTACAACTCCAGGGGCGTAATATGTCGCGTGAGGGTGAAATTGGAAACCGGATGGAACAAATTAGAGCTGAACCTGTCGCAATTAACGCAAACCGCGTTCAACAGTGTTTATGCTGCCACGCAGAGACTACAGATATACGGAAACTGTCGTCTTCGCAGGATCTATTTCATAGACAAACACTATGAGCATCAAGAGGTTTGCCCCGAACTTTACCACAATTTTCTCGACACCTACATGCTGAAATGGGGTATTCATTGGGTCGACAAATCAACCCAAACTAATACCAAAAGAACCAAAAGCAGAATAAGGGAGGGTAACAATCAGAAGCACTCGGCGAATTCGGCCAGCTTCGAAGGGAGCAACGATGCCAAAGGCACTAAACGGAAACTGATTGATCAGAATTTTCTAAGAAGTTTACAGGTCAAGAACGATATATTGATCAACGATTTTTTCGACCGGCAATCCGCCAAATTACTGCAAGCGACAGAATTCAAGCAACACGCGAAGTTGAAGCGTTATGTTTTACCAACGATGGACACGTCACTCAAATACTACGACCCGAATTTGATCGCAGACGACACGTTCAAAAAGATCAACATCCTCAAAACTCTCACGAACACGTTTACACCCAATGAGGAGACACAGAAAACGGAATTGGCTACAAAATCTATGCAGGAAAAATGGCAGCATAGGTACTGCCTGCGCCACGAAGAGTCGCAAAGCAGCGATTCGGTAAAGCAAAACTTAAGAAGAACTATGCTGGACCAGAGACCCAAGTCTATGTCGATTTTATCAGAGACAAAGGATTCCGGAGCAAATAAAAAAGTTGCAGAAATGATTGTTAAATAAATGGACATATTAGGTTGATCTTGAGATTTTTTTACCGTTAAACTATAAAATCTTTGACTTTCAGTCTTTCTTGGCGAAGTACAAAATTACGAACGAGAGAAGTTAGCATATGGTTGTGATAATTCAGAGATACATTGTTGGGAATTACAGTTTCAAAGCTTTGGTTTAGGCTTCTAAATTAAAACATTCCATTGAAGGGGTAGACTCGCGTTTCCAGTCTTTCGAGAAACGAAACGAGAGTCTATCCCCTCAAGAAAATGCGATTACCTTCCTGATACACTGAGCGACAGCAGCAGTAATGATTGTCGGAGAAGTACCAGGTTTGTATTCCAACCAATGTAACTTTATCCCCATGTTTATAACTGGGTAGCTTAGTTTCGGTCCATGCAAAATAACTGATTTCACACCAGCCTTGACTGCCTTCATCATTTTCAAAGGTATGGCATCAATGTTTGCTATGTAATCCGGTGATCTATCTAACAGCAAAGGCTCGGTTCCTTGATAGTTCGGTATCAACGATATAGTCACAGTCACTGAATGTTTACTTTTCCCTATGGTGTATTCGGAACTAAAGGTATCCCTAACAGCGTCTGTTATCGTCTCTCTGTAGGCAATCTGCAATGGTCCTAAATCTGCGTCAATTTTAAATTCCGATCGAATTCTTTCTTTGATAATTTCTATATGCAATTCGCCCATACCAGCGAGCACAGTTTGTCCTGTTTCGCTGTCTTGAGTTACTCTCAAGCTTGAATCTTCTCTTTCTAGCTGTTGCAGAGCAGATTCCAAAGCTGCTTGAGTAGAAACGGACGGTGCTTCTATCGAACAAAAGAAAACAGGCTCTAATATTCTCGAATTGGAAGCAAAAAAGTTTTCAACCTCTTCTGGTTCAATGTCTTTCCGTGATGCCAACTTTGTTTTGGCGCTACTAACTGCTGATACGCTGGTCGTTAACAAATCACCGGTTGTAACACTTTTCAATCCTGCTACTGCTGCAATATTACCATTATTAATACTAGATACTTCTTCATAGTCGTCTGCGCAAGCGATGTACAATTTGGTAACTTGTTCAGAAATTTCTTTTTGAATGTTATATACTTTCGCATTTTTCTCCATGGCTCCGGTATAAATTCTGAAGAAGGTGATAGGTCCTCTCTGTTTATCGTGCACAACTTTAAATGCTCTGGCAGACAAATTTTTGTCGAAAGAACGATAGTACTTTAAATATTTGTTCTTATCTGGAGATGGAAGATACAAGAGGATGCTGTCCATTAAAGGTTGCACACCCACGTTCTTATAGGAACTACCTAAGAGTACAGGTACACCTTTCATATTTATGGTAGCTCTGTACAAAGAGTCTATCAGCAATTGTGGAGTGATAGAGTCTAAAGATTCTTGTTCGATGATTACCTCTGCTAGTTTATCGTCTATATTAGACAATTTATCGGTCAAATGTCTACGCTTCTCGACTGCCATTTCCCACAAACTTTTATCCTCTTTGTTACATAGTTTTAGTCTTGCAAATTTCATACCCATATTGTCTTTGGTAAAGACCAATTTCTCTAATGTAATCAGATCCACTATGCCTTTCAAAAGCCCTTGTTCCTTGATAGGAAACTGCGTAGGCAATGCTTCTACATGCAACTTTGACTCTATAGACTTTACACTTGCGTCAAAGTTTGCATCTGGTCTATCCATTTTATTCACGTAAATAATTCTAGGTATATTATATTTGTCAGCCTGTCTATAAACTGTCAGCGTTTGAGCCTCCACACCTGCAGAACCATCAAGTATAACTACTGCTCCGTCTAACACTCTCAGAGTCTGTTCTACCTCCATAGTAAAATCAATGTGACCTGGTGTGTCAATTAGATTAATACGATGATTTTTCCATTCATACGTCACTGCTGCGGAGGTAATAGTTATACCTCGTTCACGTTCTTGATCCATGTAATCTGTTACCGTATTACCATGATGCACTTCTCCCATAGATTTAATAAGACCAGAGTAAAATAACATTCTTTCTGTAGTAGTTGTTTTACCTGAAACATCATTATTGAACATTATTCTTGTGACAGATAAATCCGATATCAGGTTATATTAAAGAATACATTAAAACTTAAACGAACCGGCATCGATGTGCGCCAAAATTCCGATATTACGGATTTTTGCAACTTCATGTTCCCCGTGTTCACCTTTCACTATTACTTTCGAATTATTCTGCGTGTATCGCTTCTGAACTTTACACCACGAAGTTGATATTAACCTACGTTTCAACATGATTTCTAACCTGTACCGATCTATCAGCTGATGCTAAAACGGAGAACGAACAATATATGTACGAATATGTATACTTTATGTAGAATTGATGTAATGAAAATACTGCATTTATCTATGAATTCAACGAAATATATATATATATATTTATTGTGTTTTTTTTTTATAAATTACAAGCGATATTTAGATCTGATAGTTTTTTCATCATAATACGTATTAAACTTCCTCCACTTGCTCAGTTTGAAAGGGTCCCACATATCTCTCGGACGAGATTTCTTTGGCATTATTCCTGAAAAAGAGGAAACGATGCAAACATGCTTTAATGTTAACACAGTCAAGCTGAACAGAGTATAAACAGAAGATAAAGTGCTCAATGCGATAGAGATTCTATGTTATATGTATGTATTAAATTTATTTATCCGGGACAGACATTGTTTTGAACGTACTAATTGATTTCTAATCTTATATTTAAACAAGTTAATTATACTTCACCTGCTCTCTGCGCCATTAAGATCAATGAAGTAATTCTTTTTTGCTGTACTCTGCAGAGACCAGTAACTCTACGTGGTAGTATAGTGCCATCGGACCTTGTAAATTGGTTAAGTATAAGAACATCCTAAAATAATGTTTGAATTGCTTAAAAGTATGAATAATTTACGATATGTTCATTTACTGAAACACGAAAATAAGATCGTACAGTGTGAAGAATGTTAAGACCAGAAGAACACACGGGACAGGCACCGTTTTTAGGTTTCAGGAATCGACTGTCATTTTCATCTGGTTTTATCACTGCTTCAATTATTAAATTATTCCCTTCTTTCTTCTCGATAACTGCAAAGAAAAATTAAGTGGAATGTATACATAGAAGAATTCTGAATTATAGGTTAGAGAAATTTACTTGTAGAATCGGAATAGACTGCATGTGTGATTATGTTCATTTGAATCGGAAACGAATATGGTTCAAGCTTACTTTCTTTCAGATAGGATGTAGCAGACAATGAAACATTCCTGTTTTGTATTGGCAGCTGTAGGCTTCTCCCTACATTTTTAACAAACCTAAACAACACAGCCATCTTGCTAATGTACTACACAGGTATGAGATACATATATATATA